>BROG01000247.1:525000-931751 GCA_030159075.1 Atrina japonica | reverse complement strand
TTTTCATTTCATATATGTTAGATACAAGTAATTTGAATCCTATGGATATTTTACCAAAACAACAACCCATTACTTTGATTTGATATTCTACAGTTCAAGATATATCAATTAAGTAACAGAAACACTGTTGTAATGACATATCATTTTAAACTGATTGATGAAATTTTCTGACTAGCTGAAAAACATTATTATTGTTCTAATTGAAACCGGTGATTGAAAAACTATTTCCCTATAAAAGGCTTTGACGTATAAGTTTTTTGTTTGTTTATTATTGTTTAACGTCTCACTCAAGAATCTTTCCGTCATATGGAGACGTCACCAAATGGTGAAGGGCTTCAAAGTTTGGCCTATGCTCGGCACTCGCGGTCATTGATCAGTGAGGGTTCTTTATCGTGCTGACACCAACTGTGACACGGGACCTCGGTTTTCACTGCCTTATCCGAAGGACAGGAAAGCAACCTGCCTTTATGGCGTCTAAGAAGTTTTGAACTTTTCATATAAACAGATGCAGAAAAGTGCCAAAAGTTGGCTTATTTGTGGTCAACATCGTTTTCATAAGATGTAGTAATGTCCCAACAAGTGATAATGAAGTTTAATTTTTGTGAAAATAAAATTTTGACCTCATCACATAACAATCTGTTAAGACTTCATATATTAAAATAATATAAACTGATAAGACAATTACGGGGCTAAATTAAATGTTGACTTACTTCAAAGACTCCTTGAACCAGTCTGATGACTACCACCAATGCAAAATGTACTTTGATTGCAGTTGGTATGATCAGTAACAAAACACTGCTTACTAGTATAGTAATACCACAGACCCTAGAACACAAATAACATGTCAGATTGTTCTATCAGGGTAAACAATTAACAACATATTAGAGAAAACTATTGCCTTATCTGTATTTAAATTCCTAAAACAAAGTCACATCGATAAATGGGACGGGAACATAATTATAGGACGTGAGAGTTTTATATTAACAATTTATCCATAGAATATATTTTTTGCGAGGAAACAATATATACCATTAGGTGAAACTAAAAGCCAATGTAAAATATAACCTAAAAAATTGTAAATGCCGATAGATAGATAAATAGATAGTCAGATAGTCAGATAGATAGATAGAGAGACAGAGAGATAAAGAAGAGGGATATATTATTGATAGACATTTACTTCAGAGTTGACAATAAGGCAACATGCAAATCATTTTATGATTTCCATTTACAATTATTGTTACAATAAATAATTTTGCTCCAATAATATATATATATATGATAAACAGTATATATTTTACATATGATATCAAACTTTTTCATATTTACCTTTTTGACGAAAATCTAGACGCCAAATAGCCACCTAACAGTTGTGTAGATAATGAACCCGCATAATATGCACAATGAAGATATTGTGTTGACGATACTGTCCAATCCTTTGATAAGTCTAACGAAGCGTTTACTGAACAATATAACTGGAATAACAAACAATTAAAATTCACAAAGTAATAGTTAAAGTCTATTGAAATAAAAACATAATAGATAGTACGGCAATATAAAAAATAGTGGTAGTGAAACGTTTTTTATTTAAAACATAAATTGATCAACCGGACATATTTCCGTAAACGGTCAGTAATTAGCCTAATAAATGTTATTTTGTCCATTACCATATTCTCATTAAGGAAATGTCTTCTATTGCTACTGAACATAGAATTGTGTATTGGATCACCCGCCATTGCCGTTCAGTGTTTGCTACTTATTGTCCATAGAGCCATGGAAGGCAGTCATGTGTCTCTATAAACCTACTAAAATGGCGACAAAACAATTAGATTTATTATTTGGCCTAATCTCACAATATTGTTTTTTCTACGGGACTATGCCTATATGTTTAAAGTTGAGATCAACTTTTGACGTTTTATTGGCAAATTTACAGAGACGTTCGTCTTCAGCATTTAATTTGGACATTTTAAAAACCTATAACCTATATTTTATTGAAAGTTAAGTAATACATAAAACTGCTTTATCAATAAATATTTGTTTTGATGTTATGTTTACAATCTGGTAAAACCAGTTAACTATTTCATTTAAAGGCGTAAATTTGAGACGTCATAAATATTTTTCTATTTCTATTTGCGGGGAGATATAATCGAGAAAATTGAGCGGCAATCCAATGTAGATTGTCCTTCGTATATCCGCATTTATATGAAATTGTGCATGATGTTGTGGAAACATAATCAGTCAATATGTTTGTACAATTAACCTTTGGATTAATGTTGGCGAGAGCATGACAAAGCAATCTCAATCCGAGGGTAAGATTCTTAAATGACAAGCCCGAAGTTAGTCTATTCCTTTGTCATATCCTCAAGGTCGGGGTTGATTATTTTCATTCCATATACATATGTCTATATAGATCTATGCATATCTGAGTTATGTCTGACATAAATATGTACTGCATTCTGGAAGCCACAAGTTCTGCGTTATAAATTGTATTGTGACGTCATCACGTGTGTAGCTTTTCATCCACCCCCTGTGGATGACAGGCTGATTATTTTGCACTAGTTATAAGGATTACTCTGTGAATATTGGAGAAATTTTGGTATACACTACGCAAACAATTTCAGCGTGTTTGAAAGTCGCAAAGGTATGAATGATAAATCAGTGATACGTCAAATCATACGTTTACATACTATATTATCTATTCTCCCGATATTTATAATGTATTTATAGGTAAAGCAGTTGACTTTAAACAGTGTTAAACACTCATACAAATATGATCAACGCTATAAGTACAAACAAAATTATTGTATCAGAAAAAAACATAAACAAAAATTGTAAATAAAGCTACCAGAGTCATAGGAAATGTACAAGAACAAAGACATTGGATAACATTGACGTCTGGTGTTAGCATGGTGATAAAACCCTTCGTTTGTACAAAGTGTTTTCAATTAGTATGTTGAAGATTTCAACAAGATATTTGGCAAAATGTTTTAAAAATTGATATAGTAATTGCTTTGCTTTTATACGAGGAATTCAAATCATTTAGGCACTTATTTTGGCACTCCTTTAGTCTGAATTGAATACGGGTTTAGAACAGAACGACTGACATTATAAATATGATTGAAATAATTCATCAATATTTAGTATACAATGACCTTGTTTTACTACTTGAAATGTTGAGTAACCTGTTCAAAAACAGTTGTTGAGTCGTCTGTATTGATTGTAACCATCATTTATTTCTCAATTAATTATTTCATTCGAATTTCACCGGTAAAGTGGGTGTGATCGGTCAACAGGGGATGGTTACTCTTCTGTGGTACCTGATCCTACCTCCGGACTTTCCAGAGGTCCTTGTCTGTTTGCCAGATTTGTAAAATATGTAAGATAAATACTTTCATATCTGTAATTTTTATATTAGTATCAATGAATGGCCTATCTATTTATCTTTTCTCGTACAGAGATGTATAACTGTTTCTGTATAAGTTCAGTAGTTAAAATAGTTCAGGCTTTTAAAATTATTTAATCAATTTCTTCAACTGTGATAAGTCTGTCTGTTCATTTTCCGATATTACCCTATAACTCCGTTTTTGTTATGTTACTATTTAAAAGGTTATTTGACACGTCTGCGGTCACACGGGACATAGCCGCTGAGTCTCATCTGTCAGACCCGTTACTTTTACTTTTTATGTACATGTATTACGTTTGACAAAGGGATAGTCACCACCTCTGGTTACGTGTAAGGTATGACTAGTGCATAGAATCAAACGCTAAAAGATAACGAGAGGCACGGTCTGCCACATCAAATTAATGATACAAAAGAAGACGATTGCAGGTTATAAAATAGGCAGATAAAAAGGCAGATGGATAACATGAATGGTGTTGGAGATTGGAATTCACAGAGTAAAATTCAAATGAAATAAGTGAGAAATAAAACCTGGTCACAATTAGTATAGGAAACTAAACAACTGCTATCGTTTCTCAACATTTCAATTTAGGCCATTTGGCCACTATACCGACCGAAATATTTGAGGAACATTGACATCAAACTATCACCCAATATAAAATGTATCCGAGAAATATTTTGTGGTTTTATTTTGTTATAACACAGGTATTGAAAGCGAATCAATCCGGACTTCAGGATGGGAACGACGATGTCGGACATTGCGAATCCTTTACCATGCATTTTACATGATCGATTTTAAGATTCCGTGCAAATCTTTTTCGGAGAAATTTTCAGTTTACTTTTTTGTTTGTTTACATCATTTTTGTTGATCATTTTATACTGAAGTAATATTTGGCACTGATAACAACATTTAAATTCCAAAGTTTTCTAAAGCTAGGATAGTCATCTATTTACAGTGGTTACTCTTAGACGGATTTCGGTTATACTTTCAGATTTATTATTTGACCTTGTATGATACCACTTTCTCTTTAAACAATACACATACATTTAAAATTGGAGTCAACTGATGAAGTCTAATTGACAGAAACGATTGTCTTGAGCATTATAACTTTGGTATTATGTTTATAATATTTATAACCACTAGGTCGTTGTCACTGCTGGTGGACCGCTTGAGTCCCCGAGGGTATACATAAACCTAGTACCTGGTATTTCGGTACCAGTTGATCATTCTATACTAAAGTAATATTTGGCACTGATAACAACATGTAAAGCCCAAAGTTTTCTAAAGCTAAGATAGTCATCTATTTACAGTGGTAAACTCTTAGACGAATTTCGGCTATACTTTCAGATTTATTATTTGACCTGGTATGATACCCTTCTCTTTAGACAATACATATACATTTTAAATTGGAGCTGAACTGATGAAGTCTAATTGACAGAAACGATCGTCTTGAGCATTATATCTTTTGTATTGTGTTAATAATATTTACAGTTACCAGAGATAAAAAAAAATTAAAAACATCAATATACAACGTTGACTTTGAGGTATAACACTTGAGTACCAAATAAATATTCGTATGACGTCATGATTGATTTAAGTATTTTATAGAATATTTACAAAGGCAGCATATGGATAGATAAATATGCCTTTAATCAATCGATTTAGCAATAAATGCACATATTGTTATGACAAGGTTAAATCTAAGATAACTGAAACATCCTTCCATTTTTTCTTTGTTTAATATTGATATTTTGTAAATAATGGTCGGATTAATGACTAACGGAAAATAATAATGATATTGAAGTAAAAATAAAAGTACATTTAATAATGATAATAATTGAAAATGATGATGATGATGATAAATTAATAATAATAATAATAATAATAATAATAATAACATCATCAACATCATCATCATCGTGATAATGATCGTAATAATGATAATAATGGTAATAACTATAGTGAAACGAAAAATAAAAATCACAACGTATGATGAAACCGAAAAATATAGCAAACTGAAAAAAATCCAAACAAAATTAAGAAATATAAATAAAAATGTGTAAACACAAGCATATATTTTCTGTTCTAGGGTGAAATAAACTTGATCTTTTGTATATACAGTTATTATGTTCGAGGAGACGCTAACAAACTTTGGTTTGGGAAACATTTCATGTGATTGATAAAGTGGTTTTTATGTTTTAGATATACTTTCATTAATCATTTTATATAGCGTCCCGTAAATATTTGTTCACTTGAATAAAGGTTCTGTTTGTTCTAGTGAAGAAGCACAACTTGTATTGACATATAGCCGTGTAATAATGTAAATAAGTGGGAGTTATCGAACGTTGTTATCTGTCGTGCCATATGGAAGACGTATGAATGTCACATCTTATGTCACATGATGAAAACATCTACTGCTCTGAAAATTAACTTGTATCTAAAGTGATTTAACAGATTTAAACACTGATTTAAACTAACTAAATTCCAAATATTGTTTGAATTCAAAGATGATTATGTTAAACTTTTTCAATGTACCCAATTGTTGCTATATATTATTGTGTGAAGTAGATTTTTACCGATATCGTATTACTCTATTTCATGTTTTAGAAAAGCTGTTTCCTAAAACAAAAACCTTTTTTGATGAAAAATAATTTGGTTGTTGTTGCCCTGTTATTTTACGCCAGTTGGGTTAATTATATTGTGGCAGGCAGATTTGATCACTTTTGGATTGTGAAATTTGGATTTTTTAACGCCACATTCAGAAGTTTTTCAATCATATGATGGCTAACAGTTTTTATTGGTACGATGTAAAGGGTAAGAGATAACCTGGGAAAAGGAGAAAAACGACGTTAGATATATGGAATATTTTTTATTCTAAAATTTCTTCAAATATTTAAAACTGACAGAAATACTCTTATGATATTTGTTAAAACTTGTGCAGGAAAATTAGAATAAATGAACACCAATAATACTACTGCTTTATGCAATTGTATCGCAATTCTCATTGTTTCCTCATATTCCAAGATATATTTCAACACGAAATTATATAACAATTAACTGTACAAACTTCTCTCTTACCCCTAGAAACCTCGGGTCCTTATCTTTGTTAGAATTCCCTTCTGATTTCACTATATGAACCAATACTATAGAAACGACAGATCGATAACCAATAGAAATAAGTAGTCCCCAAAATCCCCAGAATATTGGTACAAATCTCTTTGGACAGCACATTTCTTAGTTGAACTGTAGTATCCCTGTTAAATATTCAGTGGACTCTCCTTTCTGTAAAATAATTAAAATTAAATAATGATTACATCTAGTTAAACGTATTATGTAAAAATATGAAGTTAACATTGAAAAGTAATATTGGATAATCTTTTCATCTTTTAAGAAATGTTTCACAAATTGTCAGTTAATAAGTTAATTCTTTTTATTTTATTTTCAACTGGACTTTTTCATTTCCATGATGGTAGAGCATGTGATAACATTGATCTAACTGTGATATTTTCCCTAGGTATATTTGTATCCAGTGCTAACTGTATATATTTAAGCATATCAACTGCTGTGCGTTGGCATTAATGAGCATGCGAATGCGAACTGGACATAGGGAAATCCCATGAAAAGTTTAAGTTTAATTTAAGTTTTCCGACATTCATTCTATTTTTTTATTGAAATTCAAATTTCAGTAAAGAATGCACACGCACCTTGTATGCACATTTACTGGGACGTTGGTAGTTATAAGATCATGATAAACATTTTTATAGTAGTTATACAGTGTCAGCGCCAGCAAATGGTAAATATTGTTTTATGAAAAAAAAAAACATGTCAACCATCTGACGTTTTGTACCCTTATGCGTTTTATCATAGCAATCTTTTGGCATAACATATCTTTCAGTTCATAAAAAATTAAAAGAAAGCTATTTCTAAAAATATGAAATATATAAAAGAATAAAGTAAATGCTAGGTCATGATCTCGGCTCTGAATCACGAAAGATGGAAATGAATATAAATCGCATAAATCAAATTTATTACTTCAGACAAAAGGATTGTTGTATAACTGTACATTTCCTGTACTGTTGTATATGAAAAACACCAGTCTGACAGTAATATAGGTAGCTGCTAGTAAGATCCCTTAATTCTCATTACATCGATAAATTAATGTAAGTTGCAAGTATCAGTCGAATGCGTATGCACGAAAAAGTATAATGTATGTAAAGTCGTTCTAACAAATAAAAAATTGCAATTTTGGTATATTATCAATACAAATTCATCCTAAAAACAATCTTTTAGAATCTGCCGTTTTGGGGAAAAGAAAATTAACGAAAGTTTCTGTATACCACGCCAAAATCACATTAATAAATTATACTTAGTTTTTCTCAGTAACCCGCATTAACTAAAGAAAACCTAAATTTAACTGAGACAAAACTAGGTTGAACTGCGTCAAAATGTGAAACCCTAGTTTAATACAGTAAAATTTATGTGATTTGGAGCTGTAAATCTATGCTTTCTTTTCAGTTAAACTTAGTTTTTCTCCAGTTAATCCAAGTTTTTCATCTTACCCACATTGACTGGAGAAAAACTAGGTTTAACTCAGTCATATTTATGTTTGAATCGAGATCATCTAATCGAATATGACTCAGGAATTAGTACGAGAATCAACATAGTGAAATGAAAGGTGCATTTCGATCGAAGCTTTTTTAGACATATTTCCCGGGGTGATGATTTTCCATTATAAATGAACCGCAAAGGATAAAAAGATAAAGTCTATCTTTCAGTTTCATTGATTATTCAACATACTGAAAAATTTACACGTAACTACTCTATGTGTTTTACGCGGAACTAATTATTTCCATTGAAATGCACAGTTGTTGTGAAATCAATTCTACTGTCCAATTCACATTTCATGGCTGGGTGGAGTAACTTTTTGGTATTCATACGGATGGTCCTACTCACTTTACGATTCCGTCCAGGTGCACGGGAAAAACTCCTCACTGGATACTCTTTTATGTATGACGATAAGTTGGAACGATCACTCTAGTCTGTGTCATTTTAATGTTATGCTTTATTACCTAAACTTTGAACTCGTCCAGATCAGGAGAGGGTTCACAAGACTCCATTCGGGCAGAATTTTGCTATATTCAACACTGACAATATCTTATCGGTCGTGCAATATAAGTAGGGGTTATATAATGGGGAGTTAGTCATTGCTATTGTTACATTTGTTACATAATTATAATAAACATTTGAATTAGATATATATCTATATTTAGTTTTAACATCACGTGAATATTTGACTTCATATTAAAACTTCCTTCAAATAACATTTTCCTTTTCTAAGTACAACCGGAGACTCATGCACTTATCAAATTAAAACTTTCATCTGAACCATACATATATGTATAGGTCAATATAGCATAAAATACGTTACTGTCAATTTTCTTATAAGATTCTGTAAGATTCAGTTCAGTGGTGAATATATTATCCATATCGTATTATCCCGGTACTTTCAATTTGTGCGCATATCGTGTATTGTAAAGCGTTGTATATTTATTCCACAGCAAGAGGAGAGGGCACAGGAAGTATGTGTAATCGACACTTACATATTAAAACAACACAAAGAGACAAATTCAGTTTCAATCTATCAATTTAATCACCAAAACCATAAAACCAAAATTACAAAATATTTTCCCCCTAAGTAATGGAATAAAAATGGCCACAGATCTCAACCCAGCTGTGATAAGATCCTGAGGGGGCTCTCACTTTCTCTTCCTGACCGCCTGTGTAAATACACATAATGGCCCGCCAGTGCCTCCCTGGTATCAGAGATGGCCTATATCCCCTCCGTGCATACAGAGTGGGTGCAATCCAAGCCCCTGCCCCCAATTTTTACAACTTCTACCTGTCCCCTGGGTTCCCCAAGGTGACAACACCCCCTGGCGGTATCGCTAGTGAGGTGGATCCCTCCGGTACCCGTGAGTGGATCAAACCTGGGGGTTCCACCTTTGGAATACCCCCCCTAACCTGCCCTCCCCGGTTAACGTGGGTAGGACCTAACATTTGGGCTATGTGGTGCTTGGACTGCATATCCCAGAGGCCCCCCAGGATCCTGCCATACACCCAGTTGGATTGGCTGCGACAGAAATATATAAAATCCTTATTAACCCAAATTGCTGAGGAATTATTACATTGTTTCTTGCATTCCCCTATAATGTATATGATTAGAGGCAACAGTTAGTCTTACACCTTAACATATGAATACTTTCCACTATAAATGCATATCAATATCAATGAAATTAACAAGACTAGTTAAGAACGTTTACTGAAAATAAAATGACTAGAATCAATGTCTTCTGAAAAATTAAAATAACTAGAGTAATTTGATTGTATGATAAAATTCACTCTAAAACTGCATTGTTCCACGAAGTGACCGCACTCCCAGCGGTATCGCTAGTGAGGCGGATCCCCTGGTACCTGTGAGAGATCAAACCAAAGTTTCTGTCCCTAATTCCACATGAACACTAGCATACCGATGCTGGCTGCTTTTAGTCTTCTCAAAAACACAACAAAAGTCCTATCCACTGAAAACTAGGCTGTCCTTGTATGAATTTGTCCATTCCTGGGTTTGAACAGTTCAACTCCTGGTTATCAAGGGGCCAAACATGGCGAATCTTGCACTGGAAGTCTCTGTAACAGATGAACTCAAAGCAGTATATCATTCTTAGGCACTTGTGTAAAATTATTGGGTGTGGTGGGTGGGAATTTTCGCCGTCTTAATGGCAGTTTTTCTGGGCAGCGTCGGGGTCAGTCAGATGCTTGAGTCTTTATCAATTGAATGGGTTAACGAGTTATTTCCCCTTTGCTCTTTATTTAACATGAATCATTATCATTCACTTTATTACCGACACATAACTTTGGTTATTTTAAACCAGATTATTTTAAATTACATTAATAATCTCAATTAAAACAACACAAAGAGACAAATTCAGTTTCAATCTATCAATTTAATCACCAAAACCATAAAACCAAAATTACAAAATATTTTCCCCCTAAGTAATGGAATAAAAATGGCCACAGATCTCAACCCAGCTGTGATAAGATCCTGAGGGGGCTCTCACTTTCTTCCTGACCGCCTGTGTAAATACACATAATGGCCCGCCAGTGCCTCCCTGGTATCAGAGATGGCCTATATCCCCTCCGTGCATACAGAGTGGGTGCAATCCAAGCCCCTGCCCCCAATTTTTACAACTTCTACCTGTCCCCTGGGTTCCCCAAGGTGACAACACCCCCTGGCGGTATCGCTAGTGAGGTGGATCCCTCCGGTACCCGTGAGTGGATCAAACCTGGGGGTTCCACCTTTGGAATACCCCCCCTAACCTGCCCTCCCCGGTTAACGTGGGTAGGACCTAACATTTGGGCTATGTGGTGCTTGGACTGCATATCCCAGAGGCCCCCCAGGATCCTGCCACATGAGAGGGTCTAAACCCGCTCACGCCACCATACTGGGTCTATAGCCAAACAACGATACCCCCTCCCCAGGGGCCAGGGCCCATCCCGTACCTAATTTTTTTTTTTTTTTTTTTTTTTTTTTTTTTTTTTTTTTACAGCTACAACATAATCAGATATCAACTTAACTCAGTGGAAATATTTGGGCTGATGACTGAGATGAAAAGTACTCTATGGCACCTTGGATTCCATTAATAAAAATGTTATTACCTGAATTGGTAAGGTGCACCCCATCATTTCTGTACAAACTTTTTTCTTTTACATTAATAGTAGGATGGCTTATGACCTTTCCCCCATTGCTTAAAATGAATTTTTTGACAGCGCTGTTGACCCTTTGCCTAGCCGAATCCACCTTAACTGGTTTTATTGCATCATGCCAGTAACACCTGGGAAGCATATTTGACCAGATCAACGTTGTCCGCGGCAATAAAATCTTGAGACGTAGGAATGAGCATTCAATATTATGTATGAGATCCACTGACTTAACGGTTGTTAAGTCGTTAGCCCCTAGATGTATAATGAGGGAGTCTGGTGGTGGGGAGGCCTTAAGATGCCTCTGAATGGTTTCGTCGAGTTCCTTTCATCGCATTCCTGACTTGCCAAACCAGTGGACAGAAATACCTAAACGACCTTGCAGCCCCAGGGATGCTCCGCCTGGCCTGATGTTAGCATAAACTCCTGCCCATCTGTGCTGATACAATTATCCGGAATGTTTGTCCGGTGTGATTTGGACTTTTATTATTTAGTATTTACTTCCAGCAGGGTTTGCCGCTGTTTTCAATCTTGGTTTCACTAGCCTATTACCGCTATGTTTGGACATTTACAGAGTGAGTTAATTCAAATCTTTCTGATATTCATGAATAACAAGGATAACATGTTTGTTTAAGTGTGATAACTGGAGTGCAAATAACTATTAATCATGACACACAAAGATTATAAACATTTAAATGTGCGGACATTAACATGTGTTTCTGAATTGCTGCTTACTTTACATGTAAGTTTAACTGCCTGTATCATGTGTATTCAGTAATCATATTGGTTAAATTGTAATTGGCTATTTTTTGTGTTTATTGCAGCCTTTTACGGCGAAATTCTACCAGAATAAACCCGTAAACATCTACCTTTGACTTTCGCTGTTCATTCAGAGGGTTGAGGCAGAACAGTAAAAGGTCTTTATATCCAATAGCAGTGTGATGGTAGTGTGATATGCAACAATGTACCAAGAGGAAGTTAGCGATGATGTTCAACATCTGCCTGAAGACAGACGTGTGAGGACTCATACTGAGAGGGCAAGAGAGATATATAATGCCAGGGTAACTGATTTTAAATGTGAACTGAAGAAAATTGAGCAGATTATTGACACTAGCATTGTTAATAGTGCTACCATTCCAAATGAACTTTCAAAACTAACGGAAATTCAGTGTGTTCTCACAGATAATTTTGATAAATACAGATGTATTCACAATGAGTTATGTGACTACCTTAGTCATCAGCATACAGCAGACAGTATTAGTGAATTTGACACTCAGCATACACATTTTAAAAACTCTGTCAATAAAAATTGAACGAGTTGTTAACAGAGTGAAAGACACTATCAATATATTACAGTCAGAGGGCAGGTCATCCACATCACATGGCACTAGAAGCTCTTCAAGTTCTATGCGATCACTTAAAAAAGCAGAGGCAGCAAAAGTTAGATTTAATGCAGCAAAACAATCAGCTGAGTTACTGAGAAGGAAAGCTGAGCTAGAATATGAAGAAAAACTGAGAACCGCTGAAATAGAACGCAGGAAAGTAGCTTTAGATGTCGAGCTTCAGCTACTCAAAAGTCAAGAGGAACATGAAGTAGCCAAAGCAGAATATGCAGTACTGTCAGGTGCCGATGTGAATATGAATTTGGAAATTCCTACTGAAAATCTTGCTACACCTTTACCAACTATAACTGCTCATGATAAGTCAAGTGCCTATGTTTCTGGTTTACATGATATCAATGTTAACAATAGTAACCTTAACCCTGATGCCACACCTTTCTCGGGTCGACAGAGAAATCCAATAGTTTCTGCTGGTGTTGATCACGTCAGTCCTTATTCCCTACAATTGGGCTCAGATAACTTAAATATTGGTGCTCTACTGTTAAAAAGGGACCTTATTCCCCAGAGAATGACTAAGTTTGATGATGATCCATCTACTTACCTGGTTTGGAAGGGTACATTTCAAAGTGTTGTCAGTGATGCAGGAGTCATGAATGACTTTGAGCAACTTGATCTACTTATTAGATGGCTTGGGCCCCACTCATCCAAGCAGGCTATTAGCATTAGAAGAGCTAACCCTTCAAATTCAAAAATAGCTCTGAGGGAGATTTGGAACAGACTTGACGAGCGTTATGGTGCACCTGAATTAGTGGATTCTTGTGTTAAAGAGAGGCTAGCTTGTTTTCCAAAAGTGACTTTGCCAAAGGATAAGCAAAAATTGTATGATCTTACAGATCTTCTCTCAGAGGTTGAGTATTTGAAAAGTGATGTGAACTATTCTGCATTATTTGCTTATTATGACACTTCAAGTGGTGTTAATCCAATCATGTCAAAGTTACCTGTAAATGTGCAAAATAAATGGATTGATCGTGCTATGAGGTACAAACAGACTAAGGGCGTTACATATCCGCCATTTTCATATTTTGTAACCTTTATTCGTGAAATTAGTTTCAGCAGTTAACAATCCTAGTTTTAACTTTGATGTGAAAGCAGTCGGGAAAGAGACAAGATCTACTATACAGAGACAAGGCCAAGTTGTATCTATGAAGACTGATATTCAATCCTCTGATAACAAGGAGAACAAGTCGAGTTGTCCCGTTTCATCCCAGTAATTCCGCACACACATTGGGATGAGTGTCTACTGTTCATGAAGAAGCCCTTTGAGGAGCGGAAGGAGTATTTAAAGCAGAACAGGCTCTGCTTCCGGTGTTGTAGAACTGATTCTCATGTCAAACGTAAATGTAAAATTAGAGTGAAATGTAGTAAATGTGGCAGCACTTACCATGGGACAGCAATGCATCCTCTAAATCGTGATCATGAAACAACTGTTGAAGTTTCAAATTATGAACCCTGTCCATCTGGTAGGTCTCACGGCGGGGAGAATAATTTTGAAGTAATGGCCAAGTGCACCAGTATTTGTGGCGAAGGATTCCGCGCACGATCATGTGCTAAGATTGTCATGGTTCGCGTACATCATCGCAGCAGACCACAGGATTGTGTGAAGGTTTTATGCAATGTTGGACGAAACACTGTAACAGAACACTGGCAAGTACTGAACTGCTGGATGCACTTGGTGTTGAGGGACCAGAGGTCAGCTATACCTTGGCCTCTTGTTCTGGATGTTCTGTTGTAACAGGCAGAAGGGCATACAATTATGTAGTTGGTGACTTCTATGGTGCGGTTAGTCTCCAGCTTCCTACAATGGTAGAATGTTCTGAAATGCCGAAGGACATCACAGAAATCCCTACACCAGAAGTAGCACGTTGCTTCTCTCATCTCGAGCATATTGCAGCAGAGATTCCAGATTATGATCCTGATGTTCATATCGGCATTCTAATTGGTAGAGATCTACTCGAGGCTCATCATGTCAAGGAACAGCTTATAGGACCGAAGAACACTCCATTTGCCCAAAAACTGTGCTTCGGTTGGGTCATTATTGGGGATGTCTGTTTAGACAAGCGTCATCATCCAGGCACCGATGGTGTCTCCAGTTTCAAGACACACATTGTGCAGGAGGGTCGGACCTCAATTTTCAAACCATGTAGTAATGCTATCAGGCTTACAGAAAATTATGATCAGGCGTTGTTTGTGCGTCATCCTAATGATGACGAAGTTGGTTTGTCTACAGAGGACAGACGTTTCCTCAGTCTCATGTCCGAGAAGATGACTCGTAACGAAAATGGTAATTGGATGGCACCATTGCCTTTCCGTGAATTTAAACCAAGGATGCCAAACAACTTTTCACTGGCTATGAAAAGAGCAAAGATCCTTGATAGCAGCTTAAGGAAGAATCCCAAAAAGTGTAAGGATTTTGTTGTGTTCATGTCGAAGGTGCTTTGCAGTGGTGCAGCAGAGGAAGCACCACCCTTACCCGTCAACACTGAAGTGTGGTTTCTTCCAATATTCGGAGTTTATCACCCAAGAAAGTTGGATCAGATTCGTGGAGTATTCGACTCCTCCGCCATATATCAAGGGGTATCACTAAATGGAGTCTTACTATCGGGACCAAATCTGACAAACAACTTGGTTGGAATCTTGCTTCGATTCCGCAGGGATACCTATGCTGTTTCTGTCGACATAGAACAGATGTTTTATCGTTTTTTAGTCTCACCAGAGCATCGAGACTATCTACGATTTTTTATGGTATAAAGACAACAATCCAGACAATGAGTTGATTCAGTATCGTATGAGGGCTCACGTCTTTGGGAACAGTCCATCTCCTGCTGTTGCGAACTATGGATTGCGAAAATGTGTCGAAGGGGCTGATGAGGCTGTTGTTAACTTTGTCCACAATAATTTTTATGTAGATGATGGACTTGTGACACTGTCATCCGCCACCGAGGCAATTGAACTTGTGAAGAAAACTCAAGCTGTAATGATGGAGCAGGGAAACATCAGACTGCATAAGATAGTGTCAAACAATGTGGATATCATGAATGCATTCCCAAAGGAGGATTTAGGCAAGGGATTGAAATCGCTCGACCTTGAGATGGATGACCTTCCTATCCATTTAAGCTTAGGTCTATCTTGGGACCTATCTACAGATGCTTTCATATTTCATGTGGATTTTCCAGAGAAACCTGATACTAAAAGAGGTTATTTGTCATTGCTTCACAGTGTATATGATCCGCTAGGATTTGTGGCACCGCTTCTCCTGAATGGAAAGATTCTTCTGAGGGAAATCACTAATGCAGGAGCAAATTGGGATGACACTCTTGATTCATCAATCATTGACAAATGGGAGTCCTGGAAGGCTACAATACTTACCTTGGAAAATCTTTGTGTCCCTCGTATGTATTTGTCTAGCTCTCTTACCTTAGAAGAGACTGTTGAACTTCACATCTTTTCAGACGCCTCTGAGAAGGCCATTGCAGCTGTCGCCTACCTTCGTTGCAATTCACAAGTAGAGACAGAAGTTTCCTTTGTCTTTGGGAAAGTAAAGCTTGCTCCTACTCATGGACATTCAATACCCAGATTGGAACTTTGCGCAGCACTATTAGCCACAGACATTGCAAAGGTCGTTCAGACAAATCTTCGCTTGAATCCAGAACACACCAGTTTTTATACAGACAGCAAAGTTGTTCTTGGATACATACATAACCAGGTCAGGAGATTTTTCAACTATGTCAGTAATCGAGTTGAAAGGATCCTCCGTGTTTCTAAGTCTCAACAGTGGAGGTATGTCTCCTCAAAGGAGAATCCTGCAGACCATGGAACCAGAGGTCTTCACTCTTCTCAGGAGCTCGAAGAAAAATGGCTAACTGGACCAACATTTCTGTTTACTTCTAATCAACCAGATGTAAAGGATTATCCCCTTGTTAATCCTGAAACCGACAAGGAGATACGTGTAGAAGTCAACAAGATTGTCATGTCTGAAGGAATAGTAGTTTTACAAACTATGACTGAGAGATTTTCCACTTTGTTGTCATTGACCTCATTCATTGCAACAATGAAAGCTGGTGTTCGGCGCCAAAAATTTGGTTTAGAAGTTGACAGGATAAGTTTAATGGGAGAAGCTGAACTGTTTTTGTTGAAGTTTTCACAGCATGTTACATATGCGGATGAGCTTTTAATTGTAGAGAGTGGAAAAGTCTTAGATAAAAATTGTCCAATTGCATCGCTGTCTCCTTACTTAGATGAAGTAGGTTTGCTTAGAGTTGGAGGACGACTTCGTCATAGTGCACTTCGTAAAGAAATCTGTAACCCTGTTATATTATCTAGTAAGTCTTATATCTCGAGACTTATAGTTTTGCATTGCCACGGGAAGACTGCTCATCAGGGTAGGCACCTTACGGAAGGTGCTGTTCGAAACCAGGGGTATTGGATTGTTGGGGAGCAAAAGATTAGTGTCTTCCGTTATTTACAGATGTGTAATTTGCAGGAAATTGCGTAGGCAGTTGGAATCTCAACAGATGGCTGATCTTCCACCAGATCGTTTGTCACCTGGCCCCTCCATTTACCGCGGTTGGTGTCGACACATTTGGTCCTTGGGAAGTGGTTGCACGGCGAACTAGGGAAGGACAAGCATGTAGCAAAAGATGGGCTATAATGTTCACTTGCATGACTACAAGAGCCCATACATATCGAGGTCATTGAAAGTATGTGTCCAGCTCATTTTTTATCAATGCTGTTCGACGACTTGTTGCACTGAGGGGTAATGTTAAAGAATTCAGATCGGATATGGGCACAAACTTCGTCGGTGCCACTGAAGCCCTCAAGGCAGACATCAAAAGTGGTGTAGTTGCAGATTACCTGAATAACAGAGGAATTGTGTGGATATTCAATGCACCCCATTCCTCCCACAAAGGAGGAGTGTGGGAACGCATGATTGGAGTCGCGAGGAATGTACTCAACTCTATGTTGCGAGGACCACATGGGAAGAACTTGACGCATGAGGTTCTTACAACATTAATGGCAAAGGTCACTACAATTGTTAATTCTCGACCCATCGCTCCAATTTCTAATGATCCAGATGCTCTTGTGCTTTCGCCAAACATGCTTCTTCAGCAGAGGATATCTGGTGATCCAGCAACCTGTATTAATGTTGACATTAAGGACATATATCGTGAACACTGGAAGCAAGTTCAAGTGCTTTCCAACCTTTTCTGGAAACACTGGAGAGATGATTATCTAAAAACATTACAAATTCGCCGCAAGTGGCAATCCAAAAAGCCAAATGTGAAAGTTGGCGACATTGTACTTCTTCGTGAGAAAGATACTCATCGTGGTCAGTGGCCTCTTGGTGTTATTGAAAATGTGTATCCAAATCCAGATGGACTTGTGCGAACTGTAGATGTGCGCATTGTTAAGGATGATAAGTGTACCACTTACAAGCGACCTATCTGTGAAGTTGTTCTTTTACTTGACTGAAATTTGTTCCTACCAGAGACTTTTGTGTATCACTTTATTTACCACCTTTGTTTTATGACATTCATTTAGGAAAAATGATAATGTTACATGTATATTATATGTGTTAATTGAAAGGTAGTAATATTTTGTTAAAACATTAGACGGGGAGTGTGCTGATACAATTATCCGGAATGTTTGTCCGGTGTGATTTGGACTTTTATTATTTAGTATTTACTTCCAGCAGGGTTTGCCGCTGTTTTCAATCTTGGTTTCACTAGCCTATTACCGCTATGTTTGGACATTTACAGAGTGAGTTAATTCAAATCTTTCTGATATTCATGAATAACAACGATAACATGTTTGTTTAAGTGTGATAACTGGAGTGCAAATAACTATTAATCATGACACACAAAGATTATAAACATTTAAATGTGCGGACATTAACATGTGTTTCTGAATTGCTGCTTACTTTACATGTAAGTTTAACTGCCTGTATCATATGTATTCAGTAATCATATTGGTTAAATTGTAATTGGCTATTTTTTGTGTTTATTGCAGCCTTTTACGGCGAAATTCTACCAGAATAAACCCGTAAACATCTACCTTTGACTTTCGCTGTTCATTCAGAGGGTTGAGGCAGAACACCATCTGACATATGAAGAGCCAACAATCCAAACAGTAGATCCTATAAAGTAAGCAACTTTGACACAATTAGATTGTGTTCTCTGCTAATACTAGTCAGGTATTCAAATTCAATTTGTCTCTATTACTGTGTATCTACCCCCTTTCGAGCCTATTGATGAATGCCTGGTATCCTTATGTAAAGTGTATAGGCCCTTGATCTCCATCTCCCCCATGATTTGATAATGTCATCCTTAATGCCCTTGCTTGCTGCTTCAGTGGCTGCCCCGATGCGGAAACTATGAGAGCGATAATGACCTGTGTTGATACCAATGAAATTAAGAGACTTCTTTAGTACCGCTGACAACTGATACCTAGTGAGAGGTTGCCCATTGTAATGAACAAACAGCTGTTGTTCAGATATAGTAGGGCGCATGATCAAATAACTGTGTAAAGATTGAACTGGGCAATAACATTGACCTTCTACTTTAGAAATAATCAACACATGAGACAGGCCTTTTTGATCAGTCTTTGATGCACGTATGCACACCCTAATTCTGTTCCCTTCCTTATTAAACTGAATATCCCTTTTTTCAAGAGGCCTAGTACTATTAGTAAACTTCTCGTGAGATGAAGTGGTCGTAAACTCCCCCACCCTCAGGAAGCCAAAAAAGGCTAGACTGAATGCTGCTCTGAATAAGGTAGCCTCATACTGGGAAGAACACACATAGGGGAGAGCTATTATTAACCGACTAAGCAGGGGAAGTGTGATGGGAGATCTGATATCGACCCTTTTATTTCCCCCTTTTTTACCCCTTCCAAAAGTTTAGATATTATAAAACCTTTTGTGTTATCTGTCTCACCTCGTATTTTGTGAAAATAACTTAGAGCACTTATGTATGTACAAATAGTACTTGGAGCACGACTGTTTATTGACAAGAAAGCAATGAAATTAGCGATATACGATATAGGGATTGGCCACTTCTGAGGTAGGCTATATTGGCCTAGATAACTCTGAAATTGTTGATATGCATTAGCATAAGTAGCCTTTGTACTATGTGCCATAGAATTTGCTAAGAGTCTCTCTACTTCAGAGTTAAGGTCTGCCACACCCAGGTCGGTATCTGCTCCGGGTTGGGGTCCGAATCTGGGGCCAGCAGCTTGAACCTTTCCCACTGAATGTCCCGGATTATCCCGGGAATCCAAGGAAACAGCAGGATCAGCATGCATAGTCACGATAGGACTCCGGGGACTGGTAACTTCATCAACAGCTGGGGGGTGGGCTGCGACGATGCCGGGAGAAACTTCTCGACTTTTCTTTCCCACAGGTGCGTCCTGCTCGACAAAACGTGCCGGAGGACAGGAGGGGCGTTTTCCACGACCCCTCGCGGACGATGATTTAGTGGTGGGTCTACCCCGCATTGTGATGAAGATGGATTTCTAGTTCAAAAAATTTTCGCCGTCTTAATGGCAGTTTTTCTGGGCAGCGTCGGGGTCAGTCAGATGCTTGAGTCTTTATCAATTGAATGGGTTAACGAGTTATTTCCCCTTTGCTCTTTATTTAACATGAATCATTATCATTCACTTTATTACCGACACATAACTTTGGTTATTTTAAACCAGATTATTTTAAATTACATTAATAATCTCAATTATAAATCGAAATAGATCTAATTATTCACAATTGAATAAATGTCGCTATATAGTACTTGTACTCATATCTGTCTATACATTTAAGCTATATAGCTTTGCATTAAATCTAACTAGCAATACATACATACATACATACATACATAAATACACACACACAAATATATATATATATAAATATATGGAACTCCGGAACCCTACATGGATTCAGCAATGTATCGTTATACATGTATTCAATGATATGTGTTTATACTTAAAGTTGTTTGCTTGATTTCAGGTGTAGATGGGGACATTTTAAAATGTTAATTCATTACATGTATGCATCTCCAAGACATAAAATACAAACAATTCACGCTGGATTTAACAATTGATCCGTATAAAGACACTAAATGTTGCATAACCACGTCTGTAAAAAGGATAAAACATTTCTAAATGTAGTTATCGTAAAATATGATTTGTATTACGACCCGTAATTTGACCTCATATGGCAAAGCTATAGCGGAATATAAAACCCAGCAACCGAATCAACTCTATAAACATAAACTGAAAAATTCTTAAAAGTAGTCTTACCTGATTAAAACATTTCCTTACATTTGCTTGATTTCAGTAGTTACGATATCTCTTTGTCTCTCCTAGCCGAGGATTTATTTTGTTGATACATAAAAAGTCACATGCTTTAAAAGATTTCATTTCCTAGTTGTTGGGGAAACCCAACTCGTAGCAGTTTTTGTATTCTCGGAAATAGAGATAGATTTAAGAAATCACAAGTTTTTCTCACTTGTAATATAGAGTCAATCTCGGTCCTTATCGATACATTTCGAAAGTAAAATGTATTACTAATGATAACAATTCTAATTGATTTGAAGAAATTTTAGTATTGTGCTTGTATATGATAAAAACAGAGCCAACTATAACAACAGGGGTCAGATCGACAATTTAGTGTTTAAAAAATTATAACCAGCTGAACCGTTACAAATTTTGACCTGTGAAATTATATATGTATCATGGACGTAATCAAAGGTGAGCATGAACAATTCCTTGTAAACAGACTTTTTGCGCGTTGTTCCATACCGCCCATTCTTTTTCGGGATAGTTTATATTCAGATTGCATCAAGATCACATCAAGGTCTGGTAAGGTCGCTTCAAGTTTCTCAATATTTGCATTAATACCATTCTTTAATATTCTGAGAGGAATTAATTTATTAATAAACACAAATGTTCTTTCTTTTTAAAAAATCTTAAGCATATATATATATATATATATATATATATATATATATATATATATATATATATATATATATATATATATATATAGTTTTAATTTTGATACAATACATGCCCCCGTTCGATTGCAATTTCTACAAGCGAACTGACACAAACGGACGATAGCATTAGCAATAAGGTTTGAATTGCATTTTTATTTCGTTTATGTTCTAATATCGCGCTACCGCGCTTCTTTAAAAATGCCCTTATACCAATTTCCGATATAAAACCATATATGAACGCAATCACAATGCAATGCAACTATATATATATATATATATATATATATATATATATATATATATATATATATATATATATATATATATATAATATATATATATATATATATTTATTTATTTATTTTCTCCCTTAAGTCCGAAAATAAATATTATCTTTTCTAATCATAAATTACAAAAACACAAATATAGAATGTGTAGCTCGTTATATTTTCGCAAATACATATACCAAAATATTGATATACATCTACTGTTATTTTACAATCGTATTGAACACATCAAAAACAATACACACAACTACTATGTCATAACATAATTTTACCCCTAATTCTCCTTCATCGACAATGTTAGCCGCCCAGAAAAAACCAATTAAATTTTTAATCATTGGAAACCTGTGTCCGATGGCAGTGCAGACCATTATCTCAGGACTATGGATGATCGAACCTCATCTAGACCTGGGGATTTACATGAAATATATTTAACTTATTATATATATATATACATGTATAGTCATGTGTTAAATAAGATATTGTAGGGAGGGAGGGTGGGAAAATATGATCTATCTAAAATACATATATCCTTTTCCTTCCGATAACGAGCTCGCAATGAGAAAAACCGCTCAGATACCTGAATCACACATTCCGCTGAAAAATCTTGTATTTCACGTGGAAATTCTATCTTACAGGTAAATAGTGAAGGGAGATAATTCAAATTTTCATCAGAAAAAACTGGTATTTATATAACGAAAAGAAATTAATATATATATATATATATATATATATATATATATATATATATATATATATATATATTGCATTTACTCAGCCTAGGAATATAAGTATATTGTTAACGTCTTATGTAGCGATATTCATATTAGGTGTACATATTTTCTGAAATTAACCACACTACTTCCTGTGTGACATTGAGTCATCTGATGAACAGGAAATAGACTATAATGTTTAGTTTATATGTCTAAATTCATGGGAGGGGAATGAAAAGTTTTATTTACAAATTTTGTAAATTGCTGAATTTATGATTAACAGTGTTATGCTCACTTTTGGCATTGAATCTGCCCAGTTGTGGAAGGTTATATAGCTTATGCTTTCATGCATGTGTAACGTTTCCGAGCGGGGGTTTAAGGCTACAATGGGTCTGATTTGGAACCTGGTTAAGAGTATAAAGGTAATATATATAAACATAAACAAATATATACAAATAAGAACCAAACACTACTTGTGCTTTAGCGATAAAATACAACGACAACTATAAACTATTCTAACAAGAATTGTCATTTAACTGTAGTAACTATTATAAGAGTTTCAGGAAATCACAATAAATCACAGTTTAATTACAGAGATTGAATTATTTTATTTACAGTGGGTCTCGGAACTTGTATATGTATTTAGGCCACACTGTCAGCTAGTGTGTGTTTTCAGCACTAGAGTCTGAGACCTAGGGCTCCAACACCACTCTGTGACTGTGTCTCAGCCTTATACAAAACTATCCCAAAACTAGAAGATAAATGTGATAAATAGATTACTACTGACCCGTTCAATTATCTGCTTTTGCTATGTTGTTTGTTCAACCCGCAACTTAGAGACTGACCCCAAGTGATGTTGTTACCTTTATTTATATAAACGGAGGTCAACGCTGATTGGTAAATAATTCTTGAATTCGCCAAAAGGTTTGTAGTTTCTCGTCGTCAGTCTGTTAACTTTTGCATTTAAACATCATCTTCTCAAGAACCAATGGGCCAATTTTAACTAAACTTGGCATATAGCGTCCCCATGTGAAGCCGCATGTTTGCGAATGAAAACGGGATAAGACCAATAAGGGCCCTAAAAGGAGCCAAAAAGGACCAAAACTTCAACGAGAACCTGTATGTCAAATTTCATAAAGATCTCTATAGTATCTTCTGAGAAATAGCGATAACAACCTGTAATTTTTAAAAACCAAAATGGACACTTGGCAGCCACTTTGTGATCCGACCTACCTGAAAATGTACACTACTAAACTAGACCTCAAGGAGAATCTATATGTCAAATTTCATAAAGATCCCATCAGTACCTTCAGAAAAATAGCGATAAGAACTTTAATTGTAGACCTGAAGGGGAACCTATATGACATATTTCATGAAGATCACATCAGAACTTTCTGAGAAATAGCGATAAAAAACTTTAATTGTCAAAATCAAAGATGGCCGCCTGACATTTTGTAATCCGATCCCCCTGAAAATGTAAACTGCACAAGTAGACCTCCAGGAAAACCTGTACGTCAAATTTCATAAAGATCCCTTTAGTACTTTGTGAGAAATAGCGATAACAAACTTTTATTTTTAAAATACAAAATGGCAGCCATTCTGTGATCCAACCCACCTGATAATGTACACTGTAAAACTGGATCTCAAGGAGAACCTATATGTCAAATTTTATAAATATCCCTTCAGTACTTTATGAGAAATAGCAATATCAAGAATTGTTTAAGGACTGACGACGGACCACGGACGGAAAGTGATAAGAAAAGCCTACCATCTGTTGATGATGGGCGAAAAAACAGTTGGACTACGATAAACACAAAGCAAACATTTACATTAAACGTTTATCGGTTGTACGTGCTAAATCGCTTTTCCACTTAGTTTATTTTTATAAAAACTAGACCTTCTTGGTTAATTTCATAAAACTGTGTTTTCGATAGATGATTTGAATCGATAAACAGAGAATGTGTTAACATACAATGAGTCGTGATGTTTGTGGAATTTGATAAAATTAAATGTTCCTACTAGTGATCAAGTGTTTCTACATTTACTCTAATCCTAATCAAAACATGTGAGTTTATGTAATGGCTATTTCGTCCAGTTCAGAAAGTGAAATGAGGACTTCAGAAATTTGACTGTTTGACTTTAGCGGAACAACAGATGTTGCCCTGCGTCCTTTTCCGTTCAACAACTCTAACAATTCTTTTTATCGCTATTTCTCAGAAAGTACTGAAAAGGATTTTTTATGAAATTTAACATATAGGTTCTCATTGAGGTTAAGTTGTGGATTGTACATTTTCAGAGGGAAAATGCATCAATAAATATAAAACTAACAGAACTACAGCGATTATCCTGAATTTCGTTCTTCAATCCGACTTGCACAATGCTAATTTTCCATTTCTATTAATAGTACTGATTCTCTGTGGTGACATTTAGATGAATCCTGGTCCTGACAACTTTGATTTATTTTTAAGTGTGTTTTATTTAAACGTAAGAAGTATCAGGAATATATTATGTGACATTGATAGTAATATTACTGACTTTTATATTTTGTGTTTCACTGAAACACATCTCGACGAGCAAGTGCTAAACACCCAGCTAAATATCCCATACTTTTCGTTAAGACAGAGATGCACATGGTGGTGGAGTGCTTATCTATTTTTCTGATAACCTGAAAGCCGTAAGAAAGTGCGAGATCGAGCCCGTATCTACTGAATGTATTTGGGCGGAAGTACAGTGTCATAACAAAAATATCATGTTTGGTCTTTTTCAAAGGCCGCCAAATTCAAGTGATAATTTTTATCGTAATTTAGAATGAGCTCTTGAATCAGTCTATAACTATAACTCGGAAATAATTACTCTCGGTGATTTTAATGTTGATCTTTGTCGCAAAGATTCGCATCTCGAAAATTTAACACGAAATTATGAACTCCATAACGTTATTTTGGAACCCACTTGTGTAACACCCAGCACAGCCACACTTCTGGATCCTATTTTAATTTCAAATAATATTAAATGTTTTTACAGCGGTGTGTACATACGTAACAAAATTACAACTGCTATAGATAAGAAAGAATACTCATCTGTTGTGTTCTGCGAGATATCAAGATTTTAATAAAGTCTGGCATAAAGGACTATTATTTAAACTCCGGAGGTACGGTATAGAAGACGATTTACTATCTTGGTTCTCTAATTATCTGAGCAACCGTCAGCAATCAATTGTTTATGGAAATAATGCATCATCGTTTAAATATGTGACTGCGGGTGTAAAGCAAGGTTCTGTTCTTGGTCCTCTTCTATTTCTATTCTACATTAACGATCTTGTTGATCCTATGAAGACCGTGATTAGACTATTTGCAGATGATTCATCCCTTCATGAATCTTCAGTTAACCTAAACATAATTGAAAATAACATAAACCATGATATTCAACGTTTACAAGGTTGGTCAAATTAATGGCTTATGCAGTTTAATCCTGGTAAGACGAAAGATAATTTGATATCAGACCAAATATAAAATGTAACAATGAACCTCTTCCATTCTCTGACTCTCGTTGCCACCTAAGGGTGTTGCTTAACAGTAACGGCAACTGGTATGATCACATTCACAATCTTATTAAAATAATATCTTCCAGAATAACTACATTATAACAACCAAATACAGAGTCAGCAAGGACACATTGAATACCATATGTATTGCTTTTATCAGACCTACGCTCGAATATGCCTCCTGTGTTTGGGACGGTTGCTCTATCGAATTGTCAAATGCCTTGGAGAAGGTCCAGTTAGAAGCCGCGAAACATGTTTCCGGACTAACGTCTATAGCGTCTCGTGAATCATTATACCTCGAAACTGGCTGGATACCCCTTAGGTCCAGGCGCGAAATATTCAAACTCTCTACTTTATACAAAATCCGTAACAGGTTATTTCCTGAATATCTTCATGTTATGCTTCCTGAGTAGAGGTGACCTTAGTCATGATTTCTTTCTCATATAACTACCAAATGCCAAGGTGTAAAGTCGACATATTTAAAAGGTAATTTATCCCCTCCTCTATAAAACTATGGAACAGACTTGATAACTCTGTAAAAAATATTACATCAATCTCCGAATTTAATTTGAAAATATCACCTATATCACCTGTTTTACCCAAATATTTGAATGTTGGAAACCGATATTTATCGGTGCAGTTAGCACGAATTAGGCACGGCTGTAGTGTTCTTAATGATGATTTATTTCGGGTAGGGATTAATCCCCCACCTGTCCTTCAATGTGGTGACGGCTTTGAAGATGCATATCACTATTTTCTAGTATGTTCACAACACTCAAACTCACGAATTGCGATTCTCGATATTCTCACGACTATGGGTATTCATCCAGGTAATTATGTCAGTTTTCGTCTATGGGAAGATCCTAATCTTCTATATGAGACCAATGTCCAAATAGTGCTGGCCGTTCAGTCATTTATAAAAGCATCCAAAAGGTTCTAATATAGCTAATGGCAAGCATTTCAACCATATTCTCTCTCTCTCTCTCTGTACAATATGTATGTGTATGTATGTATGTGTGTATATGTATGTATAGCATACGAATTGTATGTTAGCCATGTCATCATGTGTTAAATTAACCATATACTGTATTATCTGGAGAAGACCTAGTAAGTTGTAAGAACTTGTGTCTAATCCATTTGTTTTATCAATGAAATATGTTTAAATCAAAAGGTAAAGTAAAAGTTAATATAAATGAGTAACGTTATACGTTTATATTGGGTGTTAAGGTGTTCGGTGAATTCAGCCAGTAATTTTGTTTAGTAGATCATATAGTTTAGGTTGGGGTTTGAATGGGTAGTATTCAAATGTAAACTTCACTAAAACACGTCGTCGTACAAGTAGACCACGTGCAAATACTGCAATCGTTAAATAGCTCTTTACCGTATATGGACTACAAGAGTGATTATACTGTAAATATTCTACTCAGATTTAAAAAATATTTTAACTTAGAATTCTGCGTCAAAAACAATATATATATATATATATATATATATATATATATATATATATATATATATATATATATAGATAGATAGATACATATCACCCAGAGAAACCATGTTCTCCAATCAACGTCAATATGCCGAGCACAAAATTTGCGTAATATTGACGTTAAATGCGATTTCTGATATCCTAGTTTCAACAACGTATTTCTACGCAGTTTGCTTGTGTGTGCAAAATGCTCAAGTTTTGAATGCATCTGATGTTTTATTTTTCAGTTTCTGTTTTGTTAGGTACTTTACTGAAGATGAAGTTTCCATGTGAACCTAACCGTATCAAAATATGCAAGGCTGAATTATCCCAATACAGTATAGATTTCTTTTTCCAATATAGATACAGTGAATGTATATGTAAGTTTCATTTTATGTTTTTCGCCAAATCGAACTTTATGGCAAATTCAACAATTCCCAGTCGTAAAGCGACCATAAGAGTTTAATAGTTTGGTTACAATGAACCCATTGGTTACAACCAATAAGTACTCAAAAATAAATGATTTTCGATGGTATGATTACTTATTTCACAGTGCTTTATAAATTAGAGGTAATGCAAGGTTTTCATTTGAGGATGAATATTTGCAAAGCAAAAGGACCGGTCAGTTTGTCATTTTTGTTTTATTGATTATTGTACAAAAATGGAAAACCATTTACATTACAAATAGCAACAAAGTTCTGAAAATGACTGAAATGGGTCGTTGTTTTGACGAAATAACGATGGGATTCAAATAATTTTCATTGAAAAATATTTAACGTATAAAAAATGAAAATGAAAAAGCCAGATGTAGCTTGTAGATATATTTTGATATATTGACGACGTTTTGTCAATTAATAATGACATTCGTGCTTATGTCAGTGGAATATGTTCCAATAAACTAGAAATTAAAGACACAACAGAATCGAGCAAACACGTTTGAATATTTTACTTACTATAGACACAGACGGGAAATGAACAAGCATGCTATACGGCAAACGTGACGATTTCAGCTTCCCAATTGTCAATTTTCCTCATGTAAATAGTAATATTCCACTATTACCAGCAAATTGTGTTTTTCACTTAATGACATGTTGAGTTACCTTTCCGGCAGCAGTTTTTGAGTCGTATGTACCGTTTGTGACGGGGATTTATTTCTCACTTCTTTGAATTTCACTGTGAACGGTCAACAGGCGATGCTTATTCCTACATGTCACCTAATCCCACTTCTGGATTTCAAGAGGTCCGTGTTTTCCCCAATATTCACCAGATTTGTATACTGTATCCTGAACATCGTAAAGAGTTATACTCTAGTATCAGTGATTTGAAAGTAGAAACAAAAATATTATTTTTCTTCCTGTTTTGGGGAAAATATGGAATAGACCCTTTCACGTTAACTGCAGTCCTTTGACTTTGAGTGACAAAATGACATAGATACCTGCAAAAACATACTGGACGTCGTTATAATAACTTATTGTTCTTGTCGTCATTTTCAGGGAATCTGTATCATTTTGTAATTTAAAGTTAAAGGACCGTGAAAGGGTCTATTGTTTTTATTCAAATTGAAAAAACATGTATTTTGTATTGGGAATGGGACCAAAATTTAGCCCCGTGCAAATTATACAAAAAAGGTCTGTAACACATTTCTATGTCAAGTATTGCTAGCATATTAACGATGACAGGACATTTTGGCACGAATATTTGGTAATAACAACTGAAACATTAAAAATATTTAAAGGTATAGTTCAAGGTACTATGTATTTTATACCTTTCATGAATTTTCCTGCGATTCTTGTCCTGAAAAACGGTTAAATATTTGGCTGAATATATAAGCAACACTTGTTTACCACTTGCTGTGGTCCAGTGGTAAAGAGATCGACTCGCGAACGTAAGGTCCCTGGTTCGATTCCCGTATCGGGCCATACCAAAGACTTTAAAAATGGTAGCGACTGTTCCATTGTCAAGCGCTCGGTATACAAAGGGAAAGTCATGAGTCGTTAGGATGAGATTTAAAACCGAGTTCACGTGTCGCGGAAAGCGTGACACATAAAATCACCCTCACTGCATTGACATCAGTCCATAGAACAGGTCAACATTAGTGGCACTTCACTTTTAATTGCTGACAACTTTATATAAGTGAACAATTCGTTGCGGGATAAAATAAAACGAACATGCACAAAAATTACTTGAATAAATCCGTGTTTAAAATTTTCTACACTTCATGATACCATAATACACTCTGAAATGACTAGACATTAAATGTTAATTGTGCAGCGGTCGCCAGATAAAATAAATGAACAAACCATTATAACTTTTCTTTCACTCTGAAATGAGAAAATTTAAACACCCATGATACAATCAATAATGATTGATCTTAGAGATAATCATTAGTAAGTGATTAAATATGTGATATAGATAGTACTGACGATAACATGTTACAGATATTATTATCTGGAGAAAACATACAAACTGAATTGACATTTTATATTGAACGTACTCGATTTATATTTTCGTCAGTTTTGTATATCTAATCATCTGCCCAACGTTTTCTTACAGGGTAATTAGATACATAGACAAAACAACACATATGTTTCTATTCGTATCATCAGCTACAACGATCAAGTGCAGTCTGATGATGCGGATAGAGACATTTGTGTGGGTTTTTTTTCATTAAATGTCCCTTATTTATCTATATGTATACTCAAATTTAAAATTCATTCCACTTTTAACGACGCCATCAGATATTTTGGATGACATGGATGCCATTTAGAATAGTAATCCGGCAAAATTTCCGTATCCAGCTATGTGCAATACGACATTATGTATTGTACGGGCATATTGAAATATTCTGTTATTCTGATATATGTACGTTTTGTTTTAGTCTTTTGTGCTAAAAGTTTCTGTAGCCAAATTGTATGGAGGGATATAAAGCCATTTTTGTTTACCTGCTCGACTAGTAGGCGACAATATGGTTTTTAACCTTCTTTGGTGCACAACAGGAATGCTGTAAATAATATCATACAACTGTATCTTGGTGAATGTCAAGCTGATTTCTTTCGATTACGTCTTTGGTATGTACTACGATAAATGTGTCTTTTGTTTGTTTGTTTATTGTTGTTTAACGTCCCACTCGAGAATATTTCACTCATATGGAGACGTCACCAAATGCCGGTGAAGGGCTTCAAATTTTGGCCTATGCTCGGCACTTACGGCCATTGAACAGTAGGGTTCTTTAACGTGCCAACACCTACTGTGACACGGGACCTCCAGCTTTTACTGTCTCATCCGAAAGACAGGAAACCAACCTGTCGCCGGCGGGACTCGAACTCACGACCTCACGATCCAGAGTCGAGCGCGCTACCGACTGAGCCAGGCCGGCTCCACGATAAATGTGTCTTCCTTCTAACTGAATACGATGTATAACAGCAGACGATTGATCTAAACCAATCCAAAAATCGTATTCTATATAACAAAAGCACACAAGCACAAGGGACAAAAGTATTGGAACGCTATGACTTTTTGCTATGTATTTCATATATAACCACATTTTCCAAATAATATTGTGAAGTCATTTCTTATCACAATTCAATAGAATTTTCACAATTAAACAGATAATGTTTCCAAACCTCATTGGGTTTTTTGGATGTCATTTCCTAATTTATAATTACAAAGATTTGACAAATTCAAACAGAAAGTAAAAAAAGTTTTCAAAATTATACCTACCAATATAGGGAGTTTTCATCACAAAACTTCAACTTTCTGCTTGAATAGATATATCTTTTAATTTCTAATTTAGAATGGAAATAGATTTAATTCTTTATATAAGAGTGAAACTTTTATTAAAATACAATCTACTTCTTGAAGGCCGGTGGTCTCTTGCCACCATTAAAACTGACTGCCACAATATAAAAAACATGGTTGAATGTGGTGTAAAACACAAAATGACATACAACATATGCAAGATGTAAAAACGCTTCATTTGTCACTAATGGTTCCTACCCCTATTTGCAGGACCTTTGACAGTATATTTTAGTTTTAAGTAAGTAAAAGCAAAAGTATACATGTATATCCCTATCCGGCCGATCCTATAATTGACAATAAACAATTTTGTCGACACTTGGAATTTTTTAGGAAATTTTGAAAAAAATTGTCAAAACGGTATATTACTGGAAAGAGATGATGGCTCAAGTTAGGGGAATACTTTCACACAGTCCTTATAAATTGTAGGCTGTTGTTGATATCTCCAGCGTACATTTTCCTATGCAAACTAATACTTGAAAGAAGCTATGCCCCAAAAGTGAAAATAAACCACTACCGACTTACTGACTTTTCACAAGTTTATTCATTTTGGTTTGATAAAAATAATAGTCAAAATACAACATATACAAAATCAACATGTTTTGAGTATTTCAATTTCTTATATATATATATATATATATATATATATATATATATATATATATATATATATATATATATATATATATATATATATATATAAAACATCAGCCACATGGGAATATAAAAAGAATGCTATTTTTTAATGAATATGGTATTTTTAAAATCTATTTCGATTACTTAATTTTGTATTGATATACACTCTGTCAAGTTGTATTGAGGAAGCTTTATCGTTTTGATATGTCGTAGTATCTCAGGGTATTGTTTTCAGGATCAGTGTACGGTTTGCTCATCTCTGATTTTTGTTCCGAGTGGTTCACAAGTGCATGCGTTTCGACATCATTGATCCAATTCTGTCGCTCTCCAGAGGCAAATACTCCGTAAAAGACAACGCCAGCAAGATGGACTGAACCAGCAATAGTAAAGATATTTTGCCAAACTGTAATACTCTGTAAAGAGAAACAATAATTTTCTATTTATTTCTGACTACTGTATTAAGAAAGTTCATACTATATTTATTCAAATTGAAAGAAAAACTTATTAACCAAGTAAGAAATAGATTTTACATATTTCAGTTTAAAATTTTAAATTATTTGGGGAAAATGTTTTGGTGTAAATATGTTTCTAATTGTTTATTATACAGACATTTTAACAAAAGTAAGTTCCCAAAAATGAATTTAACTATATATCCTTAGTAATTTTGCATTTGTTTGATTTCGTCCTCCGAGTTTGGTAGACTTTCAAAATAAATGAAAATGGCACCTTTAACCCTGGGAGTCTGGATCTAATTTTGATAATATTTTCATTTGTTGATATCCATCCATTAAGTATTGATGGTTTTATAAAAGTTTTTATGTAAAATGTCACAGATACATTTATTATCTTTATAATAAACAGAATAGTGACGTTACTCTGACGAAGAATAATACAATCTAATACCATTTTGATGGAGGAATGACAATCTCAATCCGAGTGCACAGAATTTTGTTTCTCTCCCTTTGAAATAGTAAAACGGAGCGACAACAACATTTTAAACAGTATTTCTGGCACTTCCGGAATGAGCTTAGCTCACACTGCAGGGTGAGATAACATTTTCCCTGACATCTGAATTCGCGGAAAATAGTCTCAAGTGAGAGAATAACGTATTTCTCCTGACACAATAAATAGATTATAATGGAATTTCTACCAAATGAATACCAATACCTTTTTTTAGAGTCAAGTTTTGTTGAAATTGGATAAAAGACGAATTGTCTACGAGTTATTGAAAAATTGAGAAACTACTATATCAACGCGACATGTTACATAATTTACCTCAGGCTTTAATATTCCAGATATCAAAGTGCTTAGAACGGCTCCTAAGACGCCCAATCTGGATAAACCTGTCAATAAACTGGCATACTGTGGATCGAGATCAAGAGGATTGACTTGAAAACCAGATATAGCTAATCCACTGAAAGCAACGCCAACACTCAAGACAATCAAAGCTATTTCTCGTCTGTCTATAAATCTTAGACCCAAGATACAACATGCTTCAACTCCAAAACCTGCAAAAAATAATCAAAGTATGATTTGAAAATGATGTCATCATATAATGAATGAAAAAGTATCCTTGGACTCCGCATAATGTTGTAAGGAGCGTTGAATCGACAGAACCAAATATTATAAATATCATACCAAAGTCCTAAAATAGGCAAAAATAAAAGATTAATATGATCATTTTGTCAATTAGACTTCATCAGTTAAGCCCAAATCTGAAATATATGTAGAATTCTAAAATTAAAAATTGTATCATACAAGGTCAAGTAATAAACCTATATGTATTGCCAAATCTGTCTAAAAGTACACACTGTAAAAAGATGATTATCTCATTGTGGTGTTTGACCGGTCGACAGAGGATTCTTACTCTTCCCTGGCACCTGATACCATCTCTGGATTTTAAAGAGGTCTAATATTACTAGATTTGTATATGTATCTTGAACATCCTGAAGATTTATACTTTGGTATCTGAGATTCTCTATTAATTACCCCAAGGAATACGCATGTACATACAGTTCTTTTCAAATTCGTCAAAATGTTACAAAATGGAAATATTTTGAATTAATCAAAATGGATTGAAATTATATCACACGGCAGCGTTCTGCTGCGATTTGACTGCAGTGAAACACTTTACACCAGACAGTGTTGTTATGAAACTTATTAATTTTTCGCACGAAACATAAAACAATCCCCGTGTATCTGATTGGCTATTAATGTTAACCTGTACTTGGGATTGGTCAGAAAAAGGACCTTTCTCTTATTATTCAGTGCATAACTAGATGGGCTGGGTTACATTAAGAGATGAGGTAGGGCAGACATTTTTGGGATCCCATGGTCAGGTCACTCCCACGTATTTCAGAAATCAGGAATTATCTAAAATAGTTGCTAGTAGCTTGCCTTTTATTTACAACTACATCTTAATATTTCCATCTTTTTATGATGATGCTGTTCTCTTTATCTGTACTCTTATTAGTTTCAATTTATTTCAAGATATTCAGTTCCTAAATTCGTTATGTTTTGTTAATTGCATGCTAGGTCCCCAACTCCAATTATTTTAGGGGGGTTGTGAAAAAAAAACTAAAAAGAACTGTGACGTCATTTCCATAGGAAGACCAACACCAAAATGAAGGGTGAATTTATTGACAGAAATAAAGTTTTGGTTGAGATTTCTAATTTTAACATGGTTTGAAGAAGGTTAAAAAATGTCTTGTAATAAAACAATAACAAGACTAAAGTCAGTAATTTATACATTTATACATTTAATATGTATAATGTATATGATCAACTGCATGCTAGATACAAGTACGTTAGATGATACATATCTAAATGACTCTGGACATACACTGGGACACATGTATTAAATTTACACTGTCCCGATTGTTAAAGTAAACAAACGTCGGATGACCAATACAAGCCGAAAGTAAAAGACGTGTTGCTCTCCTAAACCTATACCGCTCAAATAACATGTTGCTTTCGAAAACCAAAGGATTAAATATGTTCCGAAATACTCTAGGGCGACGGATACCCTGACTATAGCGTCTAAATATCCTGAGGCGAACAAGGAAAGCGGCCATCTTTGCTGTTAAGAATTACTTAGGTCAACTACAGCTGTCATCTAAACTATTAAAGGAATTTAATTAATTTATTTTTGAATTCAAAACTTGTTTAAAAGTCACGATGAATTTCTTTATGGTCCACAACTTTACCCAAATTCTCAAGATTTGAGTAAAATCTTGAAGTTGAGTGAAAGATTTGTCTGAAAATAGTTGTATGGCCCTGGGCCCTGATCTTTACTGAAGAATAGTTTCAAAACTTTAATGATTAAAAAGAATTTCAAAGAGACTTATTCACTTGTTAATTACTGCTGCATCTTTGCATGCTTTGGACTGCATGTAAACAACTGAAACCACCTCCAGAAGTAGTTTAGTCGATTTCCCGAACTAGTTTGAACATGTTTAATATGATAAATGAGAAAACCAAAACTAGTTTAATACCAAATTGGTGCAACAAATGAATTAGTGTGGTATTGGAGGCGTGTAAATGTAGTGTCAGTACAGAAGCTCTCCATGTGCCAAATATTTAATTTTATTTGTATCGATGCTACATTTCAGCAAATATGTGCCCAATATCTGGCAATATGAGTCACTACCATAGCCTCGCAGGGCAGTTTCAATGTAGAGGTGTCATCATTTTACTTTTAATTCCATCATTATAGCGAAGAATCGCCTGATTGCTAATCAGTAATTGTACCATTTCATGATATTTTACATGGTGTGATAAAAATTAAAAATTACGTTATAGATATTTAAATTTATTCATTAAACATTGTCCGACTACCTGTTGATAAATGTAGGCCGTATTTATATTAATCTTGACAAGTCCAGAAAAAAATTGGAAAAGGTAACAAAAAGGTTGGAAAGTCCAAGAAAAAAATCGAAAAGCCATCTTTAAAGTTGGCAATTCCAAGAAAAAAGTCAGTAATAGCCAATGAAATTCACGGGGACTTTGTGATGTATTGTTCCTAAGTATTTCTTAAATCTTCATCACACTTTTTGATGTAAGAAAGTAAATATGGGTTCTAGGAAAATTATATGATCAAATTATCTCGAGTGATATTTATCGGATCTAAATGAATATTGTGTGTAAACATATATATAAACACATTTCGCTCATTCACCGTCAATGAATATAGATAAGATATATTGCTGTTTGTATTACACCGAAATTTTCCATACCTAAACACTGAGCAGCTTTTCGTCCGACTGTTGTACTGACCAGGTGTGATTTTATCAGTATGTCAATCAGAACACCTCCTGCAACCACCACAATTGTCATCAATACTCCTGGAATTGCAACCTTTAGACCAATCTGTATCAAATAAATTGTATTTTATAGATAAATGTCTGAAATTTGTATCCGTACTTCTAGATCATGATTTGATCTCTGAGGGGACTTGGAACAAAACGGATACTGAGTTAGTATCATTGAAAACCATCATTTAGATGACATTATTATTTTGTTATTATCAATAAAAAAATGTCTTTACTGTGTTTTTTTATTTTTGCTGGCATACTTTAGGCTACTTCTGACCCATAGTATTATGAGAAGGAAATCAGGTTGAGACACAGTCACAGTCATATAGCCAGATGCACGCACACATAGTAAGGGAGCATATAAAGAGAGTGTGTGTCGTCGTGAGGGGGGGGGGCGTGGCCGCGGAGCGACACGGAGCACATATGTATCTACATAAATTGTAAACATGAAATACATGTATGTTCATTTAACGTTGTAAAGAAGTTTGAATGTCGATTTCTAATTTCAACGTAACAACTATCCACTCGACTCAACATCCACAATGCAGAATTTCAACCTAACTGAATTATGCCACAATATTACACCCATTGATATTGTTTTTCGCTGTATGAACACACTTTTTATGTGAGACTTGAACGCGTAGATTTTAGTAATGAGAGATTAAAAGAAACATTCGAAAACTATTGATGAATCATGAATCAATGTTTAAAACTATCATTAAGTGATTGATGAGGATGCGATAGAGTTTTGTTAAGGTTACAAGCTATTGGGTAAATGTTGGCATTGTTTGGATTTTGAGTTGTTACAAGTGGTGTGATTTTCTTATCCTGAGTATTTGTATTTAACACAAACTTTAGATTTTTCATGTGTAATACATATAAACATTAAATCAACAATGTTTTCAATCCCATGTGATAAAGGGAGGTAATATATATGACTGCATTTTGGCTGGGGTATTTATACGTTGTTGTAAAAATGGAAGTATTAGCCGACCACAAATGTGAGTTCACCGTTTTAAATTTTTCGCGTATCTTTATTTATATAATTTAACTCATAATTTATTTATTTTATTGAAATCATCTTCACAGAACACATACTGCAGATTCTTCTTGCTGGATTGTATGGAATGCTTCGTTTTAGTTGTGTTTTGTTTCCAATATGCTTTTCAGTCTCTGACAGTTTTGAAGGGTTACCTATTGGGTAAATGTAAATATTGATGTGCTATCCGTCTAATTTTGACTTTTTAACATATGTCCGGATATTTATTTATGTTTTGTTCCGTGTATTTTTCAAACTATATGCATATTCCAGCTGGAATGGAATTTCTTTTTTTGTTTTGATTCCAAAATGGTGCTAATGAAATATCGGGATGTTCATATTTTTCACTAAATGTCTATGGAACTGTGTTAATGGTGAATTTGTATTATGTCTATCTGTTCCAAATTAATCCAAATAATAAAACAATCCTCTAGATGTCCCAACTTTTTGGTTATTTCGCTATAAAGTACCCGAGGGTGAGGGTGGCATATGTAGGGGCAACTTTTGTTCCCATACTGTTCGTTTTACCTGAACAAAATGTTCACAGTAAAAAGAAAATGTATTATTCTTTAAGATAAGTTCTAGACCAACTAGGATGAATTTTATGGAAAAGCAGCGACTATGTATTTTATCCTTATGTTTCTGTAAACAACATTCAATGGCTTTCAATGCTAGGATGTGTGATGTATTGGTGTATAAGTTTAGTTCATCAAATGTTATCAATTGTGATTCCAGGTTCACTTTTGCCGGAAGATGATTTAGAAAATCAAGATCATATCACAAAGCTTTTTACTTGGCAGCATAATGGTTTTAACAAGATGTCTAGTAGGTCAATGAGTCTCTGAGTTGGTGCATTTGGTCCCCCGACAATAGGTCTGAATGTTAGGTCTTTTGGGTTTGAGCAAGTTATATATTCTTGATTTTGTGTTTCTATTGCTTCCTTTATCTCTGTGGATTTATGTATTTTGGTAAACCATAAAAAATACTTCTTTTGAAGTCAACATCTGTAAGATAATTGAATTCTTTATCAGTTAATGTGGTGTCTTGATAATGTTCAGCAATTGAAGTTTTTATTCTGTACTATTTTTTATCTTCATTCTCATTTATATTTGCTTAAAATGTTTTGTTGCTTAGAGTTTTCTCTATTTCACTCTTATAATAATCCGTATTCATAATGACTACTGCACCTCCTTTGTCCGATTCTTTAATGACTATTGTATTGTCATTTGATAAGGACTTTGATGCGTGTTGCTCTTCTTTTGATATATTTCTTTTGATTCTGGTATCTGTTTCTAATGGTTTTAATGGTATCTGTTCGAGTGTATCGCAAACCCTATCTAGAATAATATTTCTTCCTTTTGGTGGGTTGAACGGTGAGTTATTCCACACTAAATCTTTCCATGTTTCATCTAAATTATTGTTTTTGTTTTATTTGTGAAAAAAATTCTGCTAACCGTAATCTTCTATTGTAGGTTTTTATATCTACTAGTAATTCCTGAGAATTAGATTTCGGTGTTGGTGTAAATTTTATTCTTTTTGATAGCAGATTAACTTCAGTCTCAGTTAGTGTTGTTTGATAGGTTAATTACTTTCGGTTCTACTTTATTACTCTTTTTGATTGTATTATGCGATATTTGTGTTTGTATATTTAACATCGGGATATGTATTTTTCTCCCTTTGAAGATTTGCCTCCTCCTAAAAAATAACTTCTTACGCCTTGGCCTATGTAGGTGGGGTTGTCTCTTTGACAATAATTCCTGGTTGTATTTAGGTTTCTTGAGTACGTTTGCCTACTTTGTCTATTTCTATTTCCTAATCGAGACCCATTATTGTCGTTGACAATGGTTTTGTAATTGGTTGTGTAACGATCGTGTTCCTCCAGTTTATTCTGTTACTTTCCTTTTTTCCCCCGGATGTTCGATATTTCTGGGTTTTCCTGTTGGGTAATTATAAGGTTGTTTAGGCGTTTAACGGCTTATACAAGATTGATTGGTTGGTTTATAATTTGCTTTAGGTGACTTATTTTGTTTTAGAATCTCCTCTCCATACTTTCCCTCATAATCTAACAGTCAAACTTCTTTGTATCTCCATCTGTCCTTTGACTTTTGTTCCTCCTTTTCATATTCCATTTTCCACATATTTTTTTAACAATTCCAGCGTTTGTCCATTTGTTCTTTTCTTAATGTGGATTTGGTCATCAAATTCTTTTACTTTTTTACAGCAGTTTGCTGACCTCATCTTAAGTAATTTAATTTCTCCTTTTACTTTCTCAATGGCTACATTTATTCGCACTTGTGTTTGGTCTCGTGGCTCTCTTCTAATTTATGGTATACGGAACTTTTTCGGAATTATTGTTTTTTTTTACGATTGTAACCATATTTCAAATTGCTCTGCCTGACTCGCATTATTTCCAGTATGTTTGTTTCCTCATGTTGAGTATTTGTGTCCACATTTGTTTCACTTTTGTTAAGTTCTTACTGCTTCTTTCTTTAAAGCTAGTTCATTCCGTTCTCGTTGAATAAGTTGAGTTTGAAAGCATACATCATTTCTAATATTATCTGCAATTTCACTTACCGGTAGTGATAATGACGGTTGTGTATTTCCCTCGCTTCTATGTTCTTTAGTTCTTAGATGCTTGGTGTTTTGTTCTGTTTTCTACATATACCAACTACATCAATATATATATATATATATATATATATATATATATATATATATATATATATATATATATATATATATATATAATATATATATATAAATTTGTATTCAAGTTTACAAATAAGGTCCAAGGTTTTACTAATTTTGCAATCCAGAATACTGATTTATCCCATCTCTTTGTATTCTATCTTCATGTATTGGTGTTCGTTTTTTTCAGTTTGTTACAAAATTGTTTGGTTGATTTTTGTGATATGTTATAATATCTTTTGAATCAATAGACGATGAACATGCAGCATTTTAAGAGATGTTTTTTTCTGTTCAATATTTTCCGTATCTACTTAAGGTACATAGACATAGAGAATTGATATACCTCAGCAATATTCGTTGTAAAAGCAACCTCAAAGTAGGGCGGTATCCCCATCATGATCAACGAAAATATCCAATTTCTACAAAAACTACCAACTATAATAGCCCACAATGGTAACGATGTAAGAATTTTACACCATGGAATCTTTTTCGCCTGTTAATTATAAATGAAAAAGTAGATTAATATTTAATTTTAAAGAGTTACGTCAGATTGCAACACTGGGAAATTTAAAAGTTGAAACAGAATCATTATAGTCATACATATATATTGATTTTAATTAGCAACTAACGACGTCATTATCTACATGATGAATATTGTCAGCATAACATCAACGTTACAAAAAACAGAAAAACACTCAAATTTCACAAACTTTTGGCCACTTGGCCTTTATCAAGTGAAAGACGACAATATGTATATCAGTTACATAGTATTGTGCAGACTTAATACTATGTAACTGATATACATATTGTTGTTTTAAAACCTGAGAGTCCCGCAGAGGGTTCTGCAACATTTTGTTCTAATTCAACAAAAAGAAATGCTTTCAAAATTTTGATGGGCACATTAAAACTTTTTATTTTATTATGATTTTATTATAAACTTCACACAACAAATTGAACTTTTTGTATTTCAATACACCAAGTAATTTTAAAGTTTATTGTTAAATTAATAGTTGTAATATTCCAATTAGTAATATTTTATCACTGAATAATACTGTATTCTTACATTATTGTATCGAATAATTCTTTTTAAAGATTTTGATTTTGTTTATCTCTCTGGGAAGTGAAGCTTGATGTAGATATGTAGTACATATCAAGGCATAAATAGTCCATTCAGTGGAAAAATAAGACATCTATAAATGTAGATTTCCACAGTATTTAATATCACCTAAATATACAGAAAAATACATAATTTACAGCAATCATGCAAATGAAAAGTCTTTAATATGGAGAGTAAGTTAAAATTATTATTGGGAAAAAAATTTTCGCTTGACATAACTTTAAAAAAAAATCGCTCGCCGCCCCTTTATTTTTGTTATAAAAACCAGAAGAACAAGATTATTTTTGGTGTGACCTTAGCTTTAGAAGAATTTAAAATCTACACAGTGCCATCAATGGGAATATAAAAAAAATCTCAGATACCAGAGTATTAATTTTTAGGATGTCCAGGACGTAGATACGAATCTGGTAAAAACTGGACAAACACAGACTTGTGGAAATCAAGAGGTGGGATCAGATGCCATGGATGAGTAGCATTCACTGCTGAACGGTCAAACCTGCCGTGAGTTCACTGTCAAATCCAAGTGAAATACGTCAGGAACGAATACTCACAATTGGTACAGACGTCTCAACAACCGTTACCGCACAGGCAACTCTACATTTCAAACAACAAATAGAGTAATCGCAAGGAAGACTATTATACTGACCGTAAAATGTGCGGAACGTTGATATCATGCGCGCTTTTCGATATCCCTGTTTCAACAATTCGTCAGTGAGTAGTTTATATCTGTATATGATATGTTAATAGGTTGAACACGCTCTGGAATATTGGATCATTTGTAAATTATAAATTCCATATACTGGCGATCGTGGGATATTACTACTTAAATGTAGAAAATTTACTATTGGAAAGCCGAAATCGTCGCGTTTGTCGTAAAGCTTAGATGTGTGTGTGTGATCAGAAAATATTAGTATAAGATTATCAGCTGATACCAAAATACCAGGTACTAGGTTTATGTATACCCTTGGGGACTCAAGCGGTTCACGTCTAATATTATTGGTGAATAATTAACTTGGATTTACTTACAATCTTATCAGAACCTTGCTGAACTTGTGGTCCCTCTCTGTCAAATAGCATCTTTTCTTTTAGGCTAAGTCCGGAATGCTGTGATGGTGTGTCGTACACACATGATAACCAAATACCAGACCAAACAACACCACTAATACCTTTAACAGAAGATTAAAAAAAAAATATTTGTGAATGATATTTTGATAATTATTAAAAAATTATTCTACTTTTAATTAGTGTGTTTATACATTTTCACTATATATATATATATATATATATATATATATATATATATATATATATATATATATATATAATATATTGTGTAAATTTTATGTCTGAAGAAAACACAAAATAAAACGCTAAAATTGCCAGATTACTTGGTGGTCTATTTTTAGTATTGCTGGTCAACTCGTACCCAAGTCAAATTGGCACCGAGTGATTTCGGAAATATGGAAATCGGCACTTTATGTGTTTGGATCGGCACTTGGAAATGATCGTTTGCGCATGTGTTGATATTTATTCGGAACTATGAACATAACGGCCCATGAAGATTCATCTTAATGGGTTCTAAAAAGTAATTTTATGAGCAAATTAAAGTAAAAAATTTGCATTAATGATTATTGAATTAACTTACATACCATATATTTTTTTAAGTTTAAGCTATTATTGTTAATTGTTATTAAAACATTATGTTAGCCGAACAGTCGTTAAGATGTAATGAAAACAACTAAAAGGAATCTAAATCAAATGATTTTATAATTAAAGAGATAATGACGAAAATGTGGTTTTATGAGGCCCAATCCTCATTCATTCTACCTAGCAATTCAAAGAAGAAATAACACACACACACACATATTTTAGTTGACTACTAAATATCTAAAATAATTTTTCATATACATGTCATGAGCGTCGGAAGCAAATTGAAAGTGGGGGGGGGGGAAACCAACTTAAAACACATACACACGCCAGAAACGTCTATGTCCGAAGTCTATATTTGCAAAAAAGTGGGGGGGGGGGCGGGTAAGCCCCCCCCCCCGGTTCCGAAGCCTATGCATGTACTACACAATGCAGAATTTGTATAAATGTTATCATAGTATCGATAATAAAATTTCTTGAACACAATTGCCAAAATCACTTGCACTTTCCGAGATTACTTGAGTACTAAATCAGCATTAAAGACAATATGATATATACTTAAGGATTCTGTTTTATAGTACCGATGTAACTAGGTGTCAATATGCATAATCTCACTGAGGTAATAATTTATTGGAGTTGTTGAATAACCTGTACATAATACAAATTTCATGGAGATGGGCGTTTTTAATGTTAAAAATGTCTCCCGCCGGACCGGGTTTTGTCCTGTGCTTACTATGACGTCATTGGTCAGCAGTTCCAAATATTCCCAGGCCTATCAAATGTACACGGGAAGTACTCTTGGACAAACAAAATGAAAATTACCGATGTAGTAATTATATATAAACATATTCATTCACAATTCAAGTATCATTGAACTGAGGTATTATTTGTAGCACCCAAGTTACTAAAAAGGCAACGTACAAACATGCCCGATACGACCGATTAGGTCAGTAAGACTTCATCAATTCGACAGATGAGCTCGAATAAAATGATCAGTTTATATTTCAGAAAGAAAATAGTGGCGAAATAATAAACCTAAACGTATTTTTAAGAGTACCCACTCTTTAAACACATCTCTTTTGAGACATTTTGAATTTAAATAGAACAATCCCGGCGAAATATTACTGTAGTATAAAATAACTCAATATGATACAAGGGCATTTTAATGTGTATATAACTGCTGCATACACATCCTCCACATTTTTATCCTGGAATTCCACCAATAGTATGACGTCAATGTTTTAAACATAAATAATAGTATCTTGACATACGAAATCTTATGTGATATCAACATATGGTAGTACAAAGGTATTCTTCTATTGATTGTTGGGTAAGGTTTGTCATTCAGTCGGTCTAGGTCTTTGTTTTGGTACGATTCATCTTGGGTGCGGGTTTTTCTTGTAACTTCACTCAACCAGAAAATTACATGCAAATCTATAAAGATGATCGGAAAGTAATCAAAAGACAGTAATCAGTTTCCGTGTAAACACAAAAAATATTGATGATTTTAGGGCGTCTGCATTCTGTTTTCGTATTGTCTGGTGATTTTTATGGTATACAATCGTTTCATGATTATTACACACTTTCCGAAAAAATATTCCGAACTTAGCTAATGCTGCTTTAATCTCCGACACATTAGATAAACGTTTATGGTGTAACGCCATCTGATCCACTGTCAATTACGTATGATAGTACCTTTCACCTCGGCGCCTCCGCGACCTAGTGATTAGAGCATCGCGCTTCAAACCAAGAAGTATCTCACTTTTGGTCTACGCAGGTTCGAGCCTCGCTGGAACCTAAATTGATTTGCCAGTTTACTTGTGGAAGGCCAGTAGTCCCTTCCCGGGTAATTTCCTCCATCATTAAAAACTGGCCGCCACCATATAGCTGGATAATTGTTGAGTGTGGCGTAAATTACTATTCAAAATCAAATCAAACCTGTCACCTTTATTTGTACGATCGAGTTCTCATGTTCGGAATCCTGAACACCGAGACCAAACATTCATTTTAGTGATTGTGTTGATGACAAAGTAGTTTTTAAACTGCGTCATGCACGAGAGCAGGTGATTGGTGCTGTAGGTCGAGAGTTTGAATCCAAATTGCGGGATGGTTAGTTTTTGTGCCTTTTTATTAGTATTATATTAGTGCTTGATGTTTATGTAGCATTTGATTATGGGTCCATTGTTTCATTTTCCATATGTTTACTTTGTTGGAACAAAATGATTTTCCCTACTAGGAATTAAGTAAACTGTTTTAAACTTACCATAAATATATAGACCAGCTCTCCATGACACAACACACCCTGTAATCCCTGACAAGGCCATGGCCACTGCTGGACCTAAGTATCCACCTAGAAAAAAGAATAAGAATACGATAGTTAAAGAGACAGAACTTTTTATTTGAAACATTCTTCAGTTATAATGAAAAATATTAAATAATGTTAAAGTAGAAAAGAAATTTATATTTATTAGTAATGACTAGTAAATAGGGATATTCAGCATGCATATACATGTAAAATCAGAACCATGCAACAAAAATCTAACTTTAAGGTGCTCTCTTTCACATTATTTCACAAAATTCTATCACTATTTTTCATTTTAAGATGCTTTGGTCATTAGAAGTATTAAAACATTTGAATTGATTTGAATTTACATCCAAATTCATGAAGATTAGTAAAAATGAACTTTTTGAGTTCTTTATATCAACTTTTTGAGTTTTTTATATCAACTTTGGGAGTTCTTTCAATCAGCTTTGTGAGTTCCTTAAATCGATTTGGAGAGTTCGTTATATCAACTTTGGGAATTCTTTATATCACATTTGTGAGTACCTTGTATGAATCAATTTTGGGAGCTCTTTGTATCAACTTTGGGAGTTCCTTGAATCAAATTAGAGAAATCTTTTTTTTCGACACGTGAGTTCCTTAAATCAACTTTTGGAGTTCTTTTTATCAACTTTGAGAGTTCATTGTATCAAATTTGGGAGTTTTTTTATATATCAACTTTAAGAGGTCTTTATATCAACTTTGTGAGTTCCTTGTGTCAGCTTTGTGAACCTTTTTCAACTTGTGAGTTCCTTATATCAACTTTGTGAGTTCCTTAAATCAACTTTATATATCAACTTCGTGAATTTTTTTTCAACTTGTAAGTACCTTAAATCAACTTTGGGAGTTCTTTATATCGCTTTTGACAGTTCTTTATATCAACTTTGGGGGTTCTTTATATAACCTTTGGGAGTTTTTTTATCAACTTCGTTAGTTCCTTATATCTCATTTGTGAGTTCTAATATTAACTTTGTGAGATCTTAATACCTTATGTATATTTTCCGAAGATCTCTCACGTAGATGTGCAATTTTACAATATGTATTATTATATTTACAAGCCGATGTGTATGTCTTCCCTTAAAGACAAAGTGACACTTCATGGTTTCGTTCTGCCTATTTTTGACTATTACATAAAACATACATTTTGATATCTGTAAAATGATGACATACCCGAGAACACTATTGTTATCATTCTACTTTTCTCTGACTTCGGTGTCCATGCTGATATCACACCATTCAAAGCAGGTACAGAACATCCCTGTTAACGAGTCAAATGTTCAGATGTCAGTGTTGTCGATTAGAAGTAGTAGTAGTAGTTGTTATTCTAGTAGTTGTAGTAGTAGTTGTTGTAGTAGTAATTGTTGTTGTTGTAGTAGTAGTAGTTGTTGTAGTAGTAATTGTTGTTGTTGTTGTAGTTGTTGTAGTAGTAATTGTTGTTGTTGTAGTAGTAGTAGTTGTTGTAGTAGTAATTGTTGTTGTTGTAGTAGTAGTAGTTGTTGTAGTAGTAATTGTTGTTGTTGTAGTAGTAGTAGTTGTTGTAGTAGTAATTGTTGTTGTTGTAGTAGTAGTAGTTGTTGTAGTAGTAATTGTTGTTGTTGTAGTAGTAGTAGTTGTTGTAGTAGTAATTGTTGTTGTTGTAGTAGTAGTAGTAGTTGTTGTAGTAGTAATTGTTGTTGTTGTAGTAGTAGTACTTGTTGTAGGAGTTTAACCTTGTGTTTTGTTCATCTTTTTATGTGTTTTGTATCGAACACATTCGTTCTTTGTTTTGGTCCTTAATGTTTAAATGTAAATTCTTGTTTTAAATTTTAAGTTATTCACTGTGTAATGATAAGAATATTGATATGTTGAGTTGGGTAATAAACATGATTTATTGCCTGCCATTAAAGGTAAAGAGGGTTTTAAAGTTAGTCGTCTGTGTAAACAGCGGTGCAGCTATTGCTCCAAATGTTTGCTTTCTATTTCTTTTCATCTTTTTATTTATACATACGACACGGACCGGATATTTCAGCAATAAGAATTGTTTGCCTTTGATGTAGTTTTAAACAATGTCAGAAATGTTGCATTTAAGGAACAAAATACTACTGTCAAGCGGTTTAAATGTTTGTACACAGAAAAGAAATGTTTTTGACTAAATACCATTGCATTGAATATGTCTTGATTTATTATCATATCCCGTATTAAGGCTTACATATGTATATCTGCACCTAATATTGGGGCTCCAGTCGATGAAATGGGAGATTTGGAAATTTTACTATACAACTGTATCCGCCTTTTAATATACAGTTATATCGCATGAAGACCACCTCGCTTAAGAGACCGCCTCACAATTATGACTATGAATTTTAAGTCTCTCCATTAATATTGAATCAGTAAAGAACCTCATTTAAATTGATATGAGCTGTCGTAGGTGAAAAATTTTACATGCCCATTTTATGTATTATTTTATCTCATATATATTCCAAAGAGACCATCTGGTATTTAGAATAACAAATGCATTTGTAGAAATGCAAAAATCTTGCCAAACGCAACCCGTAATATCAGCTATTGTTTCAATGTTTGTCCGCCATTACTCTGAGCATTGCAAATTAACTTTCGGTACATTTTTATTAAGATTACCGAGTGTCCATTAAACACGTGCTATTTGCAGTTAATATTCTATTCTTATTACCCTTTGCGTTTATTTTCGTACATCATCATTACATACCTAAATCAAGCAAAGTTTCTTTTTCGTCGTTTCAAAACATTCGTTTCTGAAGTTGTCCACGTGCCTGGTATATCAGGTGATCTCGACCCATTTTTAACTCGTCCCAATGCATTCTCGGCTTTATTATTCTTAACACATATGATCATTAACTGCCCACCTCCACCGGGTATGGCGGCACGATTGTAAAACATGAGCTACGGATACTTTTCACAGTTATAATGTTTTGATTTTGTCAATGTCAGCATTCGGGGTAAATTTTAAGAACGGGTAAATTTCTTTTAGTGACCTGATATACTTATTCATTTATTCATCCGATTTTCTTCAGGTATTTTAAAACAGCGTTGAAAAGCATATATTTTACATAATAAAAATCATGCCCTGTAAATATAAAACAACAAATAATCGGCCGACTTTAACATAGTCCGAGCGCATAAGGAACCGAGATCCCTGGCAGAATTACGAAGTACATTTGATATGGCGAAAGAGTTTATCTGAAAGGTCATTGCATACCGAAATACAGCTGGATTTTTTAAGGCACGGGAAAACATAAATTCTTATAAAACAAATAACTTCGAAAAGATCTTTTACAACGTTTCATGTGCTTGATAATGTATTTGAATATAAAAATTTCAGATACCAAAGTATAAATCAATAGAATGTCCAGGACATAGATACAAATCCGGTAAAAATGGACAAACACGGACCTCTGGAAACCAAGAGGTGGGATAATGTGCCATGTATGAGTAAGCATCCCCTGTCGACCGGTCACACCCGTCGTGAGTCCACAGTCAAGTCCAATGAAACACGTGAGGAGTGTATCCTCGTCACAATTGGTACAGACGTCTCAACAACCGCCAACGAAAAGGCAACTCAACATTTCACTTAGAGTAGTTGCAAACAAGACTATTATACCGACCGTACAATTTGCGGAACGTTGACATTAAACGCGGTTTTCGATATCCCTGTGTCAATAATTTGTCAGTGAGTAGTTTACCTCTGTATATGAAATCTTCATATGTTGTGCACGCCCTGGCATATCGGATCATTTGTGAAATATAAACTCCATATGCGGGTGACTGGATATATTACTACTTAAATGTGGAAAATTTACGATGGGAAAGCCGAAATCGTCGCGTTTATCGTATAGCTTAGTTGCTAATTTCCCGTCTGTGTTTATATTAAGTAAAATGTCTAAGTATGAAGCGTGTGTGCTTGATTCTGTTGTATCTTTAATTTCTAGTTCGCTGGGATATATCGCATTGACATATGTATGAAAATTGTCATTATTAATTGACAAAACGTCGTCGATATATCTAAATGTCAAATTAAAGGACACCGCTAACTTTTTCTTCTTTTGATTCAGTAGTTTCTGAATGAAGTCTGCTTCGTATTAATAAAGGAACAGGTCGGCCAATAAAGGAGCACAATTGGTTCCCATAGGAATGCCGACAGTTTGTTGAAAGACCACGTCTCCGAACATTACAAATATATTGTCTATTAGAAATTCCAGCATGTTTTTTATATGAACTTCAGTATATTTATGTGTAGAATCAGAGTGTTGTTTGACGAAATAAGTATCCTGATAGCCAATCACTAGATATTTAAATTTTCGTGTACCACCTTTAGTGAAAAAGCAGTTGTCTATGATGCTGAAAAGGTTTTCTTTTAATTTTTTATGTGGAATAGTAGTGTAAAGAGTAGAGAAGTCATAAGTTTTGATACTGTGAATTCGAGAAAAAATTGTGTGCCTTCAAATTTTCTAAAAGCTGTTTAGAATTTTTAAGTATCCACATCTGATTTACACCGTTTCTGGAATAAGCAACTGTACAGTATTGTTGAAGTTTCTCCTTAATGGCTGTCAATATCTTGGTAAGGAGTAAAGATAAAGGTTTGGTAGAACACATATTTTATCATATTCTCGACTATATGTCAGGGGACAAAAATAATCATAGTGAAAGCTTATATAGCTTTAAGGGTCCACATCACGAATCAGACCACTTTGTGTCAGTCAATTAAGTTGTCTTAATGGCGAGGTTCCACTTAAATCTGATACAGAAAACTCTTAAATTAAAGGCGTGTTAATTATCAGTTTCCATAGATTCTGTCCGTCTGTCTGTCCTTAAGCCCACCTTTTCTCTCTTCATTGCTTCGCTGATGCTTCCTATATTTGGTGCAGATATACATCTTTATACGATAGAGAGTGAGGCATACAAAACTTAGCTCCCACCATCCTCATTGTAAGAGTTATTTCCTTTTGTTGATTTTGTCCGACCCATGTGTTTTTATTCCTTGACTTAGTCGCCTGCGATCCCCCCTTTCCTATCAATTGCTGCAAATATTTATGTCAATAAGGCAAAGTGTCGCATACAACAACTTCGCTCCTTACACTCTTGTTGTTAGAGTACCCTTTTGATTATTTACTTGTCCAGGCCATACCCGATTCATTTATATTTTATATGCACATTTTATGCAATATTCTATCTCATTCTCATTATATATATATATCATATATATATATATATATATATATATATATATATATATATATATATATATATATATATATATCCCAAAGAGACAGTCTGGTGGTTAGAATAACAAATGTATGCATATAATTGCAACGATCTTGCCAAACGTAACTGATTGTATTAGTTTGACCATCACTCTGACCATTGCAAATTAACTTTCGGTTATTTACCGAGTGTCAAAGAGTGTCACGTGCGATTTGCATTTAATATATATTCTATTCTTATTATTCTTTCATTTACTTTCGTACATCATCATTATCATCATCAGATAATATACCATGACATATCGAAGTCAGTCCATCGAAACACGCTACAGGTAGAGGTATATTGAGAATGAAACAGGAATAGACTTACAAGAAAATAAAAGGAAATGGTTTGATTGAAATTTGCGTCCCGTCAAGCGGAGGCTTTGTTTATTTGAGATTCGAGATGCAAATTGAAATTTAGAGAATCATATGTAGTTCGGTCCAGTTGAGTGGGGTAGTTAAATTTTACAGGAAAATCATAGAAGTCTATCACATTGTCGTTTAAACAGTTTCGTTTTCTTGAACGGAAAAAATATTAAAGTTTCCAATAAATATGAAATATTTCATGATTATTCAGCACAGGGCACCTATGAAACAAATAAATTATTTCTGAAAACATTGATCTCATGCAATTAAAAAATAAATACTGTTTTCCACTAAACATAGGTTAGACTTGGCAATTTACTTTATAACAAGAGAAAAAAAAATTGAAAACGAAGGAACAATCGAAAACTGCCGCCATTGCATTACGGAAATGAAGTGACAACGGACATCTCTTGTACAGTAATTGTTTAAATCAAATGAATCTTATTCTCCAATGTAGTTTTCTTTCAATCCAAATATTTTACGCACATAATATCCATCCATACTGTCTAATGCACAACTCTACCGGGCATGGCAGTACGATTATAAAACATGTGGTACGCATAGTTTTCACGGTTATATAATTTTTATTTTGGTATTATTGACATTTATTTCAGGGTAACGTTAAAAACATGTTTTTAAGTGACCTGATATTTTTATTCATATAAATGCTACAATCAAATGCAGATCAAGTGATAATAGCTTTAACGTAGATACGCAGAATTTGGATTTGATTCAGGTACTTAAAATAGTGTTGAAAAGCATATAAATGTATTTCATAATACGTTCCAATGAAAATCAGATACGGAAATATAGCCGAATATTTTAAGGAACGGGAAGACTTAAATTCTAATAAAACTTTTTTTTTCTACAAATAACTTCAAAAAGAAAACATGTTACACCGTCTAACGTGTTTGATAATGTATTTGAACACACATTGTATTATGGTCTTGTCTATGTGTCATGGGACAAAAATAATTATTGTGACAGCTATTATCGCTTTAAAATAGCAAAACGTGGGTACAAATTGCATGCGTTGTTATATTATGCATTGTTATATTAAATATTAACTTACTTCAAAGACTCCTTGAACCAGTCTGATGAATAATACCAATTTAAAATGTACTTTGATTGCAGTTGGGATGACAAGTAACAAAATACTGCTGATTAATATCACTATTCCAAAAACCCTAGAACAGAAAGATCATTTTAGATTGTTCTATCAGTGAGGAAGATTAAAACATCTTGGAAAAGACGGTTGCTTTTAACCATATATCTTCAATAAGGTGCAATCAGTGAAGACGGCAGTTTTATGTTAACAATCTATATACAAACTTCTCGTTTTACTAATGAATTGATGTCCCTTATGAGAAGGTAATTATGAGAAAGAATGTCGATTTTTTTTAATTCTACATTTCGTGTACGATATTTTCATTTCAAACAAGATATATTTTTCTACAGTAAATCTTAGATTTTATGCGAATACCTCTCATGTGCGATTGCCAAATTGAAACGTTTGGTTACGTTATGCTAAACACTACACGACTATATAGTAGAAGAACTGCATAATGTAAATAGACAGACAGATAGACAGATAGATAGATATGTAAATAGATATTCTTGATTGACACATACTTCAGAATCGATCATATATTCCATATAAAACCATCCCATAAACATTTTCGTTTTCATAAAGAAACAAAAGCATGTATTATATATTTGATATCATAGATATTCATATTTACCTTTTCGAGGAAAATCTTGAAGTCAAATAGCCACCTAACAGTTGTATTATATATTTGATATCATAGATATTCATATTTACCTTTTCGAGGAAAATCTTGAAGCCAAATAGCCACCTAACAGTTGTGTAGATAATGAACCCACGTAATACGCACAGTGGAGATATTGTGCTGACGATACTGTCCAATCCTTCGATAAGCCCAATGAACGGTTCACAAAACAATATAACTAGAATTAGAAAAACTAAAGTAAAAAAGCTAAAATAAATATAGTGAAACCTCGCCTAAATACCACTTCACATCATAGACTATATGTTGTATGTCCCTTGATAAATATCTAATAAGTACAGAATCTCACTTCAGAGACCACTATATGGAATGTTGAGTTACCTGCTCTACAGTGGTTGTTGAATCTTCTCTACCAATATTGACGAGGATTATTCCTCACTTATGTCATTTGGATTTGACTGTGAACTCACTGTAGGTGTGACTGGTGAACATTGGATGCTTACTCTTCTATGGCACCTGATCCCACCTCTGTATTTCCCCTGGGTTCCGTGTTTGTTCAACATTCACGAGTAAATTTTCTCCTGAACCTCTTTACCATCAATACTTTGGTGTATTTAATTTTTCCAATAATGAACGTGGATTGGACTTCTTACAACAAAACCTTGTTAATACACCTGATATCACTTCTTGTTTAAGTAGAATTTGAATTAAAATATCTCAGACACCAAAGTAAAAATCTTCAGGATGTCCAGGATACATATACAAATATGGGGAACATTGGACAAATACATACCTCTAGAAAGCCAGAGATGGGATCAGGTGACTTGTTATTTACATTGTTCGAGGCATTATACACAACTATCTTATCTTACCAATGAGTGCCAGTGCAATCGTTTATTAGACAGGACAATCCATAAATATTAATTCGCGATAATTGTATTCTTGTAGTTGTCAAGTTGCTGAAATCTTTCCAGAATGTTTCTTGAGATGAAAGAAAGGAACATCGTTATTTCTCTGTCGTCAACATTAATTTTGTTAATTCTATTGCAGGGTCCAATCATAATTTAAATATAGATATAATATACTTAAATGACACGGAGGAACTTTGAAAGACATTTAAAAATCACAAAAATCATCGTCAATGATCGAGTGATCCAGTGTGTACATATACCTTGTCCACATTCCTAGACTTCAATTATTTTTGGCTCTGTAGACGATGGTTTAGAAATCAAAATGAATTATGTTTTTAATATTTTTGAAGATGTTATTCTTATTGACTGTTTGTAAAAACAGAGGACCTAAATGAAAACACTAGCATAAATTGTGAGCAGTTGTACTAAAACAAAGAGATCTGGGCATGCAGAGACCAAACACACACACACACACACAAACACACAGAGGGATACGTTGTTGAATGCTGGATATCGTCACTAAGGAAGTTTTATGGTCGATGCGGGGATCTTGTTAAACAATATGAATCACACTCTTAGGAATGTTAGATTATATTCTGGAGCAGGACCATATACAGTGACTCCCTGTCTCTAATCAGATCTTAAAAAAATAATGACGTTCTCACCGAAGTTGCCTTTTTTACCGAACTCGAGTAGGTTTTCATGTAACAATTGCGACGGGTGTAGCATGCTTAAAGGGGACGTTGACTCCTTTCTGACACCTGGACCCATCCCGTTTTGGATTCGCAATTGTTGTATGTTGAGACCGTTATTGTTTCTGCACTTTTCCTCAAGTAAAACAGAAATCGGATCGAATGGTAATAACTGGAGAAAATCATTTGTAATCAGTAACAGTTGTTTTAGCTCTTCGTTCGGACAATACAGTAATATATGTTGGAGTTTATGAACTCGTCAATAAGCTTCAAGACACAATAGAAATCCGGTAACTTAAACATTTAAAGGTGCTTCTGGAAATTTGCGTTCATTATGTAATATCCAGATCGGTTGAAGTTACAAAATATATTACAATAACTAAAACTAAAAAAAAAATCTTATTCACAATTTTTGCATAGTTTACCAATCATATATAAAAGTAACAGATAAAAAATTCACTAATCTTGACCTTTTCACTGAACTCGAGAGTTTCCCACGTAACATTTGCGACGGCCGTAGCATGTCGGCAGAGGACGATTACCTCTTCCGGACGCCCGGTCCTATCCCGTTTGGGATTGGCAATACACTGAAGTTGATATAAAAACATGCTGGAATTTCTAATAGATAATATATTTGTAATGTTCGGTGACGTTGTATTTCAACAAACTGTCGGCATTCCTATGGGAACCAATTGTGCAGACCTGTTCCTTTAGTCATACGAAGCAGAAAGAAAGAAAAAGGTAGCGGTGTCCTTTAATTTGACATTTAGATATATCGACGACGTTTTGTCAATTAATAATGACAATTTTCATACATATGTCAACGCGATATATCCCAGCGAACTTGAAATTAAAGATACAATATAAAAACCTCAGATACCAAAGCATAAATCAATAGAATGTCCAGGACATAGATACAAATCCGGTAAAAATGGACAAACACGGACCTCTGGAAACCAAGAGGTGGGATCAGGTGCCATGGAGGAGTAAGCATCCCTGTCGACCGGTCACACCCGCCGTGAGTCCACAGTCAAGTCCAATGAAACACGTGAGGAGTGTATCCTCGTCACAATTGGTACAGACGTCTCAACAACCGCCAACGAAAAGGCAATTCAACATTTCACTTAGTGAAACAGAGTAGTCGCAAACAAGACTATTATACCGACCGTAAAACTTGCGGAACGTTGACATTAAACGCGGTTTTCGATATCCCTGTGTCAATAATTTGTCAGTGAGTAGTTTACCTCTGTATATGAAATCTTCATATGTTGTGCCACGCCCTGGCATATCGGATCATTTGTGAAATATAAACTCCATATATGCGGGTGATTGAGGGATATTACTACTTAAATGTGGAAAATTTACGATGGGAAAGCCGAAATCGTCGCGTTTATCGTATAGCTTCGTTGCTAATTTCCCGTCTGTGTTTATATTAAGTAATATGTCTAAGTATGAAGCGTGTGTGCTTGATTCTGTTGTATCTTTAATTTCTAGTTCGCTGGGATATATCGCATTGACATATGTATGAAAATTGTCATTATTAATTGACAAAACATCGTCGATATATCTAAATGTCAAATTAAAGGACACCACTAACTTTTTCTTCTTTTGATTCAGCAGTTTCTGAATGAAGTCTGCTTCGTATGAATAAAGGAACAGGGCGGCCAATAAAGGGAGCACAATTGGTTCCCATAGGAATGCCGACAGTTTGTTGAAAGACCACGTCTCCGAACATTACAAATATATTGTCTATTAGAAATTCCAGCATGTTTTTAATATCAACTTCAGTATATTTATGTGTAGAATCAGAGTGGTGTTTGACGAAAAAAGTATCCTGATAGCCAATCACTAGATATTTAAAATTTTCGGGTACCACCTTTAGTGAAAAAGCAGTTGTCTATGATGCTGAAAAGTCTTTCTTTTAATTTTTTATGTGGAATAGTAGTGTAAAGAGTAGAGAAGTCATAAGTTTTGATACTGTTAATTCGAGAAAAATTAAATTGTGCCTTCAAATTTTCTAAAAGCTGTTTATCCACATCTGATTTACACCGCTTCTGCAATAAGCAACTGTACAGTATTGTTGAAGTTTCTCCTTAACGGCTGTCAATATCTTGGTAAGGAGCAAATCAATCTGAATCAAGCACACGCGCTTCATACTTAGACATTTTACTTACAATAGACACAGACGAGAAACTGGCAACTAAGCTTTACGATAAACGCGGCGGTTTCCACTTTCCCATCGTAAATTTTCCACATTTAAGTAGTAACATCCCACAGTCACCCGCATATGGAGTTTATATTTCACAAATGATCCCATATGCTAGTGCGTGTTCAACATATGAACATTTCATATGCAGATGTAAACTACTCGCTTACAAATTATTGACACGGTTATCGAAAACCGCGTTTGATGTCAATGTTCCGCAAATTTTACGGTCGGTGTGATTGTCTTGTTTGCGATTACTCTGTTTCACTGGGTGAAATATCGAGTTGCCTTTTCGTTGGCGATTGCTGAGACGTCTGTACCAATTGTGACGAGGATACCTTCCTCACGTGTTTCACTGGACTTAACTGCGGACTCACGGCTGGTGTGACCGGTCGACAGGGGATGCTTACTCCTCCATGACACCTGATCCGACCTCTTGGTTTCCAGAGGTCCGTATTTGTCCATTTTTGTATCTCTGTCCTTGACATCCAGATTTTTATCTCTGTCCTGGACATCCGGATTTGTATCTCTGTCCTGGACATCCTAAAGATTTATAATTTTGTATCTGAGATGTTTTATATTTCATCATGCTGAGGCCATTTACATATCTAATTTGTCATATTATAATGGGACTTGAGTTTCGATTTTCCATTGATACTTCTTCAATTTTACTCTAGACATTACACATTTTTTCAAGTTCGCTGATCTATAATTTGAGGAATTTGATTTTAAATCAATGTAATGATATATGTATTTTCGGTTATGTCCAAGCCCATAAATAAAATGGAATTTATAGAAGTTCATAAATACCCCGCATTGTTTCGTACCTACTTAGAAATACTTTATCTTTCCAAGTTTTGATGTTATATGACAGTCGCTGATTGCAGTTTCGGGGAATCTATTTAAAAATCCTTTATATCTTATTATACATAGCAGATTCGGAGTATTTTCGATATTACAATTCTCATTTCATTGCAATCTGATATAGAAAATAAAACGAAAAACGGCAATATACGACGATGTAGTTTGCATGAAACATATTTCATGCTACCCCCTATAGTAATAGTAAGATGCCTTATTGCTTGAGTACTTTATAGAATATTTACAAAGGCAACATATGGACAGTTTGCTTGTAATCAATCAATTTTGCAATAAATTCAGATTGTTGAATTTGTTAAATGTAGACATACTGCCACTTCACATTTGTTTATATTGGCCGTACCAGCCTGTGTAAATAGATACCAACGATCGGTTAATAGTAAACGAAATAGATAATTTGGTTTTAATGAATAGAAATATTAAAGCGAATTCTAACTATTATTATTATTATTATTATTATTATTATTATTATTATTATTTATTCGATTTGATTCGTCATCTCTGACAGAAGAACTTGAATTAATAGCTACATTCTAAATAACTAAACAAATGGTTGTCTTAAGACAATTTTGTGGGGAAATGTTTTCAGACGTTTCACCTGAACCCCTGTCGGTATATTTTGCAGGAGTATAAATAAATATTTGGTGGGACTTTTGCTGAAACCATCTCTGTGTTTCTGTAAGTATAGTGTTTTATGCATTTAGTGTATCCATTATGTATATCGCTGAAAATCAGTGTCGGTTATAGATTATTCAAACGAGTGCAATACTAATACTATTAGTTATTAAGTTTGCTACTGACCGTCCACGGAAATATGTCGGGTTACGTAAGTCCATGGAAGGCGAGGACCATATTTCCATTGAGGAGATTGTTTTCAATTGCCACTGTACACGTAATTGTGTGCCAGATCATCAGCCATTGCGTTTTTCCTTGCTTCTGGTCGCTCATAGAACCATAGAAGGCAATCTCGTGATTTCTTCATACCGAATGAAAAAAACTTACGGATGTCGTCCTTTGAAATTAGCGTACTTGTGTATGTAGGAGTATCAGAATTAGTGTTTTTAAAGTCCTAGTCGTACTTATATAGTATAATATAAACATGCCTTACAAATAAATATGATGTCATTATGTTTTTTTAGGTTTTGTTTGCTTGGACGCAAAATTGGTCATGTAATCTGTCCGTCTCGGGAAACTCATCAAGGTCGCTGAACACAGAGGGATATCGCGTTGTCGCTGTTGCTTTTAAATTTTCTAAACTGAGATTTCTTAAATCATCGTACAACTTTAACCATTCAGAAAAATTGTCTGGTTATTCCTCCATGACACTGATCCTACCAGATCTGTATATGTATCCTGGAGATCATGAAGATTTATATTTTGGTATCGGAGATTTTATATTTTTAACTTTTCCTCAGATTTCATGTTATTTTTCACGATTAAAATTTTTTTTCATTGATTAAAATAATTTGCTCTCTTACCCCTAGAAACCTTGGATTCTCATCTTTACGATTATCAATTGCTGCTCTCCCTATCTGAACTAACACGATGGACACGACAGATCGAAAGCCAACAGAAATAAGAAGCCCTGTAAATCCTAAGATGACAGGAACAAATCTCTTCGGACAATACATATCTTAGACAAGTGGTGATCGTCTCTCCTTTCTGTAAATATGATAAAAATTACGTGAGGCTTATTATGATCTACAGGACTAACAGAGTACAGAATGGAAATAGTATAATACATTCTAAATATCGTTTACCTGGATTGGCTAAATTCGTCCATTTTACTCGTAAGGTTGCTTTCTTGGCCTCTAAACTCTTGAGTTTTGGGACATTTTAATCATTCTTTAATTTTCTGGATCAAGATTTAGCTGTTGACTTATGAAGTTTATTGCAGATGAGGAGGTGACAAAACTCCTTCCGGTCACCTGATCTCACTTAATGTTCTTTTTCCAGCGGTATGTTTTTTCAGTGTTCTCTGTGTTTGTATATTGTTTAATGATCTTTCTTTCGGATAAAACTATGTATAATCAAACCTGTCTACAAAGACCACTCAAGAGAACAGAAAAAAGTAGTCGTTATAGACAGGTTGCCTCTATAGAAAGGTTTATTCATTACAAAGCAGTTAACAAATGTTATGTTTGAAGGACGATTATAGGCAGGTGCTCGTTATACAAAGGTGGCTTTTAATGTAATCTTGACTGTTTATCAAACATAATTGCATTGTCCTACAACAGTATGAATAACAAAATTAACTTAAAACTAATAATTCAACAATCTTTGCATTGCTATACACAACGAAATCAAAACTTTAAAACGGTTTAGTTATTTTCAACTTGTTACGTCTTTTAAAAATACTCTCACTCAAAAAATTGCAGTAAATGACGGGGCATATAAATTGTTATTTTACATGTAGAACTGTCCACTTCTGTCTAAAATTGACGAAAAATGTATTAGCGTTTGAATATGAAAAAGCTCTATCGTATAAGACTTTATAAAGAAAAAAATGTACTCAAGATTATATCAGAAATTATCATGCTGCTGTTTGTATATGTATGATCAGGAATTCATACAATTAGCAGTAATACAAAAATCAGGGTGCCTGTCGATTAAAACTTTTTGAAAAACATCTCTGAGATGGTGGTATACATGTTGAATACAACAAAGACGAAAAAATAAAATCTATGAGTTTTATTATCTATTTACTACCCAAGACAGTCTTAACAATATATAGGTCCACTAATGTAAATTGGCAATTGTTTATAAACATAACGAAATTAAATAGACTCATACTAGGGTGACAGAATTTTTTTCAGCAACAAAAATATTAGAGCTACACAATTACATGACTTCACATCTTACCTGTACATTCCTATTTTTGGAAAAAATGTCGTATAATAGTATTTTTGCGATTTCTAAATGAAATGTTGAGTTGCCTGGCCGATAGCAGTTGTTAAGACAACATCTGTACTAATTGTGACGAGGATTCGTTTCTCACTTATTGCAATGGAATTTGAATGTGGACCCAGGGCGGATGTGCCCGGTCAACAGGGGACGCTTACCCTTCAATGACACCTGATTACACCTCTTGATTTCCAGAGGTTCGTGTTTGTTGAATATTTACCAGATACGTATATACATCCTGGACATCTTGAATATTAATTCTTTAGTATCTGAGATATTTATATACTATTGGTTTTGTATTTGAACAGAATCCGTGTGCACCATTTTACTTTTTGTAAACAATCAATAACAACATGTGCAACACGGGTGTTGTTAATTCCATGACAATGTGGACGTGGTCGGGTGACCAAATCAAATACATTTTATTTAACACTGGCAATGTTATCTACGGCATGTACTCACGAGTCCCACCTGGGTTGTTAAGGCAACAGTTACGTTATATATCGTCAAGTTTCTATCACTGATATGTAAATTTAGTTTTCTGATAAATATATAGATGCTAATCAGTATCATAGTCGTATTGGGACTTATTTGTTATATAAAAAACACGCCATTATTTCTGTTTATCTAACAAATCATATTCAACAGATCACCGTTTTTGTGTTTCAAATTCAATATTCATGACCATTTTTGTCTATTTTGAGATTTATTTTCCCCAGATATGATAATTCATACATGAACAACTTTTAAAATTAAGCAGCAAAACAGGTAGCAACAGTAAAACACGGAGTAAGAATAACTTGGCGTATATGGCCAAGTGGTTAGGGCGTCGAGCATGAGGGCCAGACTATTGGTGTCCTAGGTCGAGAGTTCGAACCCTAGCAGGGGCATGGTGAGTTTATAGGTACCTTGCTATTCAGAATTTGTGCTTTATTTATGATTTATTAACTCAGGTAGTATTATTCCTGATCCAAGGTCCATAGTAAATGTACAATGTTGTAGTGATACTGGTATATATATAAATATATATATATATATATATATATATATATATATATATATATATATATATATATATATATATATATATATATATATATATATATATATATATATATATATATATCCGATCCTAGACAGATAATGTGCTGAACATTTATTAAAAATACATGTTTTAGGTTTAAGGAGGTACGGGACACATTATACACACCAAACACAGGCGATAGATGGATATTACTTCTTAAGTTATTCAAACGTGTCTTAGGTCTCCAATATAAATATGATAGCTATTTTGTTATTGTGATATAATCTATAATATTTGTTGTAGAATTTAATCCATTTTACACAAAATTACAGAGACGATAGAAAATAGAACTTCCTATAAATGACTGCTGATTTCTCTAGATTCTAGTTTGTTTGGAATATAATATTAGTCTTCATTTCATAAGCGTAAAACTACAGACCGCAAAGTTTAACAACTAATTTGTAAAAGTAATGTTGGAATATGACGATTGCCCCCAGTTCACTCTTTTTTCCTATATTTACAATAAACTCTAGATATATTAGAAACAATTAGTAAAACTGAGATAATCGAATACTATCTAACATTTCTGATAGGGGGCCTTCATACTGTTTAACAAGTTCCCCATATCGACCATAAAACTTCTTTAAAGAGATGGTTCACCCTAAACAAGTTGACTTCATTTGAAAGAGCTTATCTTCCTGATTCCAAAACCGATAAAATAGTTTCAATAGGACCACGCTTTTGCAAGAAATCAACTTGGTAAGTTCAAAATTAAGTTGCTATGAGGAAACCCCGCTTCGTGATAGAGGGCACTGTTGATGTAGGTTACACCGTTTCTGAATACCAACAAGTCAGGAAAACGCGCTCTGTAGTTCTTTTTTGTTACTGACAACAAATAAATTAATTCAACAGAGAATTATGTATCATTACTAGTTTGAATAAATAAGTGACTATTTCTTTTTTTTATCACCGCTCTATCGAAATACAAGCATCCTATGTCCCAACCAAGGTCTAATCCACTATTGTGTACAATACCCCGTAAACACGACTTTCAGAAGTCGTGTTGTCGGTATCTACATCTTTTAATCCTCTTCAGGTTGGGAAATCATTTGACTTATAATGAAATGACACGTGGCTATTCAATCGAGGGTGCGTAAAGGTCAAGGATGAAATAGAAGATTAATTTTAGAATAAATAAACATATTATGATCTCCCAACCTTAGCCGTATGTTAAAATAAGTATGAGAAAATTATTTAATAAGCACTGCAGAATTGTATCGTTTTTTGTTACATATTAATTACCAATTTCAATAAATAAAACATAAATGAAGCTTATATATATTATTACTGAAAAATTATTAATATATATTAAATATTAAATTTTAATTTATAGATGTACTCTTTCTCTCTTGCGCGCGCACGCGCATATCACCTATCATAAACGATATATTAATTATTGAAATGTCATTACAGGCGAAGTTTTAAGGACCGTCCACTACCTGTACAGGTAACTCACTCTGTCGGTTCAAATAATCTTTAGTACATTTCCTCGGTGGGCCATTTGTCTGTTCAGTCATGTGAGAAAATACAAATAGAAACAATCAGAATTTGATCTGCACGTACACCAACTTCATCCATTGCTTTCACATCATGCCGGATAATCATTTTTGAAGAAAATAATAACTGCCTAGACAGCTAATTATTCCAGGATTTGGTATAGACGTCGACAGATTAGTCGACAGGTTAATTTATTTCTGCGATGTGATAATTGAAAAAAATATTAAGAAATTTAAATAAATTTCGCCGTTGTAAATTGTAGGTTTGGGAGTCGATTTGGTCAGACATGCACTCAAAACAACGATTGATGCTCAAACTAACATATAACATTCAGCTGACAAATGATAAAATTAAATTTGTGAATTAAAATTTCTGAATTACATAGGCCCTATATAATTTCGATTTGTGATTGCACGGTCTATTCTACCATTGACATTTGGGACATTTATACATTAGTTTTAGCCGTATAAAAACCGGAGGTAAACACGCGTGGATGTAAAACCAGGGACGTGAATTTGCCTGGTATATAATATCATATAATATATATGTGTAATGAGAGAGAAAGAGAGAGAGAGAGAGAAAGAGACTTGGACAATGCACTTTTGATAAATAGTCACATGAGCGGCCAACCGACTTTATACACAACGCCCAAGCGTGCAAATACATACATATATATATATATATATATATATATATATATATATATATATATATATATATATATATATATATATATATATATATATTACACATTCCTTAATGTGGACTGTCAAGCGGGTGCTTTGATAATGACATATATTTCGGAATCCTCAGCCCTACACTGAAACAAGACACAAATATATTAATAAATCCCGATACTAGGGTAGACCAGACACGTGCTATACACGTCTCTGGGTAGATCTAGACATTTTAATTCATGCAAAATGGATCCAATCAATAATTATTTAAAACAATATCGGGATCTTAAATTTTTTATTTCGTTACCATTTAACTTGACTGTTTTTTTTTAAGTGTTTGAAACACAACATGGCCGCTTCCTTTAGCTGTAATTTTATCGTTATAAAACGGTTGTTTCTCGGTTATTTCTTGTCAGAAAAAAATAATGTTTTTGGAATAGATTCTAGGAATCAAAATAGTGCGAGCGTTCAACAATATAACCTTGTGTAAGTAGTTAACTGGCGAGTCGTTTCGCTCTCAGTCGAGGTTATTCTGAAATTCTGAATTATTTGTAGACAGGACGTCGTCGATATAATTGTAGGTAAATTGAACCGATATGCTGACTATTGTTTTCCTTTGGAGAGCAGAGACTGTATAAATTCCGCTTCATATGTATACAAAAAGATGTCAGCTAAGATAGGTGCACAAATAGTACCCATTGGAATGTAGAAAAGTTGTCGGAAAACATTTCCCACAAATACCAGTGTTGTCTACTAGAAACCCCAGTAGCATCTGAATAATATCGTCTTCAGTGTACTTGTTATTGGAATCAGAGAATAAGGTTCTTAATTAAGACCTTACACTTAATATTTATATTGGCGATTTCTATTTTTGTATACAAAGGAGTTTTGTATAATAGAGGCTAAGCTGTTTTGGGGTTTATGGTGAGGAATCGTTGTGCAAAGGGTCGAAAAATAAAAACAAACTTGATGTTGGTAATATGTTTGAAATTTCCAACAATTCTTTTGAATTCTTTAGGATCCACATTGATTGACTTTGCTTCTTGTGTAGGCCGTTGTACAGTACTTCGTAGAGCAATGGATGAGAGTGTATGAAGAATAAACAGGAAGTGTGTGTTTTCTATACAAATCCACATAAAAGATATGTTAAATATGAATCGAGTTCCAAATTTACTCTTACAACAGCACAATACATAAAATGGGTTATTTAACATTTGAATATAGGTAACAAATTTGGATATATAAAAAAACAAAGAAAAGCAAACCTGTTGCGGCGAATATACCTCTTCCAATATGTCTATAATCTTTCTTCCAAGTTTTGATGTTTATGTAAGTTATATAGAGTAACGGGATATACAAACATACACTTCGTTCTCTCTATAAATTGTTTTTGGAATGTCATGATAGCCAACAGGTGACGCTTTTTATTTTATGTTTTGTCCTTTACATTTGTTCTTTATCTATTAGTGAAATCTATTTTTGCACATAAAACAGTGGGAGAGAGTTACATCGCTTGTTCTCGTGATAAGATATTTATAGCATAGTAGATTGATCTTTCTCTAATATATAAAGATGAAGGAAAGTAATAAATTGTTTTTTAAGATGATTGAGAATAATCAAGACAAATAATTTGAAAAAATCATAATCTCTATTGAATACTGGTAATGTAATAATCATACTAATTCATGGAGGGTATTTTTTAGAAAATTAACAGTCATTGTGCAAATAATGTACTATCAAACTATTTTGGGAAATATTTAGATTTGTCATGCACGTTAGGTGAATGAAATGTATTCCTACTCCAGTGTTAGAGTACATCAACTTCACTCACCATCATGACTATAAATTATGCCAGCAAATTATTACAAGTAGAAAATATTAGTTATACTAAAAGGCAGTGATTGTCCCTTCACCTTAGCTCAAACCTGGAGGTTCTAATGACAGCAAATGGGAATTAAATCCCGTGTTCTGTTTCAATGCACTGTGTAAATAAAATAAGATAAAATTCTCGCATCTATAGTTCATATAATTCATACTCTCTCTCTCTCTCTCTCTCTCTCTCTCTCTCTCTCTCTCTCTCTCTCTCTCTCTCTCTCTCTCTCTCTCTCTCTCTCTCTCTCTCTCTCTCTCTCTCTCTCTCTCTCTCTCTCTCTCTCTCTCTCTCTCTCTCTCTCTCTCTCTCTCTCTCTCTCTCTCTCTCTCTCTCTCCGTTATGCATTGGCGTTCAGATTACCCAAGGGAAACATCGAGTAATCGAAAATGAATAATATTTGATTTGTTAACTTTTTATACAGAAGCCATATTAAAACGTAAGCTTTCTTTTAGAAAATAAACCTGTAGTAAAGTAGACATAAATCGGGGGTCTACCACCCAGTACACTCAGATTACTTCCCCTTTTTATCTACATCTTCTAACCTCGACTCAAGTCAAATCACCATAGCTAATCTATAGCTCGTCCCATTCTCTAAAGATAACTGACCATCAAGTTAACTCACCATAGTTAATCTTTTGCTCCTCACATCCACTGAAGTCAGCTCACCATATTGAGTCTATATCCTCACATTATCTAACGTCAACTCACCATATTTAATATATATCTCCTAATATCCACTAACGTCAATTCACCATTGATAATATATATCCTCAGATTCACTAAAATCAACTCACTATAGTTAATCTATAGCTCCTCATATCCTCTAAAGTCAACTCACCATTTTTAATCTATATAGTCACATCCTCTCAGATCTCGTCAGATCAATTTCGTTAAGCTTTAGCTCGTCTAATTATCTCAAATCAACACACCATAGTTAATCTGTATACTCACATCCTCTTGAGTCAAGTCGCCGTAATTAATCTATATCTCCGCACATCCTCTCAAGTCATCTCACATAATCTATATACTCAATCCCCTCAAATCAACTCAGCATAGTTAGTCTATGTCTCCTCACATCGTCTTCGGGCCATTCACCATAGTTCATCCATAGCTCTTCACATCCTCTTAAGTCACCTCACTACAGTTAATTTATATACTCACATTCTCTCAAGTCAGCTCACCATATTTTGTTTATGTCTCTTCACATAGATATAGGTGTATTTCTGCATAGGTACTAGTATACATTAAAAATATCATTCACTTTTCCATGTAGGTGTATAACTGAACGAATAAAATGAATTTTCGTCATGACGAAAACTAAGTATTCGGTTAGATAAAGTAATTCATATTTACTATACATCGTCAAAAAGAATTCGTGGTGCATGAATTTTGACAAATCAGCCTTTTATCCTGAGAACGCATTTACTTCATTACTGTTAACTCTCTATCCCCCCAAAATAGCCGATACTATAGATTACATGTCATTTTAAATATTGCCGTAGTTAAAATAAAGTGTAAAACATTCCTGAATACATATTCTAGACATTATAGATTCCTTGGTTGTATTTGAAACAAATTATCATGTCGTTTTGAAGCGTATTATTGCAGAAGGAGAACGAAAAATGAGTTAGCATAATTTATTTTCACTATGAATACAGTCTAGAATTCGTTTTCCCAATTTTATCAAAACTTGAATAACAAAAAGTTGAGGATATTTTACTTCTCATTCGGAAGAAATTCCATCACAATTTATTCATTATTTAAGGAAAAAATACAGTATTCCTTTTTAGAGTAAAATTCCAGCGACGTCATTTTGCTGTTAATTGAAATGATAATCAAAGGGTCTGTGACGAAATGCATAAACATCATAATATAACCATCGATACTTAAGTATTTTATGGATGTACCCTAACGAAAATGTTATAGAAAATAGTCGCGAAAATGACTATAGTTACTAAAACGGGTGGTGACATGACTTAAATAATGACTTGAGGTGACTCTTGTCAAATCGATTGATGATCATTTGATTTGAATGAGTTTTTTTTCACAGTAAGCTCTTGGGTGAATTTTGCGATGTATCTAGATTTATTATTTGGCCTTGTGTAATATAAAAACCTCAGATACCAAAGTGTAAATCAATAGAATGTCCAGGACATAGATACAAATCCGATAAAAAATGGACAAACACGGACCTGTGGAAACCAAGAGGTGAGATCAGGTGCCATGGAGGAATAAGCATCCCCTGTCGACCGGTCACACCCGCCGTGAGTCCACAGTCAAGTCCAGTGAAACAGGTGAGGAGTGTATCCTCGTCACAATTGGTACAGACGTCTCAACAACCGCAATGTAATGCTTCCTCTTTCTGGGATATTCATTTATAATCAGTTCAAGCTCGGCAGCTTGGGGTCTTGTCAGAGGCGGTAGTCCTGGGCTTTTGGTTGAGCCTCTTTTTTAGAACTCTAGCTTTGGTATCGTATACAATATTAGATATGCTTTATTCAAAGGTCACGTGTCATTTTCAAGGTTAATCATAATCTCAAAGATGCTTTCAGATTGTTCTAAATCTGAAATCCAAATTGAATAATTACTAGTCAGCCTAAAAAGATTAACCTTCGTATGAATTTGCTATACAAATTTGTTTTGTTGATAAAAATAGATCTATATCGTTTCATAAATGTATAGAGTTTTATCATTAGTAAAAAGAGAAGACTCATTGATATAATGGAAAAAATATAGCCGTGCTTACAATATAACCCATAAATATGTGGTTTAAGGAGTATGCTGTGTTGCCTTATTTAGATAATAGTATTGTTGATGTTTTGATAGAAAGCACATGGCTTTGTTTTAATTTTATATATGAAGTGTATGATACATTCCACGTGATATAGTTATTTTGTATGAAAATGCAGCGAAAAGGAATTTGTCTGTTTACTCTATCACTAGAGTGTAAAGTTTGAAAAAGTACGGGAATTATATTAGGCAAGTGTTGTTCATAATCGGTGGGAGTCAGCCCCTCATTTTTGGAGTATTCCTCAAATGTGTCATTTTTGGCAGATTTTTTTTTTTTTTGGGGGGGGGGTATGTAAAATTGCCAATGCAAAACTGCATCGATTTAGTTGATAATTACGGTGTTTGGGTATTCATATATTTTAGCTATTTTTATTTCTCAATTGATTTCCGTGTTGTAACCATTATTATATTTAATGGGTCGTCTTCTTATAGACATGAAGTTTCGAATATCCATTAGCACTTTTTCATTAAATTTCTGAAAATGCAATAAGGTAGGACAATTTCCCCAGCAGTTTAGAAAATTTAAGAAACTTTTTTTATGATCCCAATAATTAAGCAGCTTTTAGTAGACCACAAAAACTGTATGAGACTGTCATGGCAACAGATGAGAAGTCTTTCAAGTATAACAAAATTCAAGATTTTTTAGACAGCGAGGAGGCATACTCACTACAGAATTTACATTGGTCTAAGTGTAGTCGTACTCACAATGGAGATTGTGACCAGTTTCACAAAAGTTCTTTACTTTACGTGTATATGTAAATCTAGACTTAAGTATAGAATGAGTTTCACTAATGAACGTATCTTTCTTCCTACGTATAAACTTACGTCTTCTCCAAACTACTAATAATTTCTCCCGTAAAGGTCTAGCTTAACGAGTAAGCATAATGTGTACATTCTTTGGTGAAACGGACATTACGTTTACATAAATAAAATCGTAATTCTTGTAACGTCTTCAGTTACATCTACGTTTAGGGACAAAATAAAGACCAGTGAAAATGCTCCAAATATTGTGCGAAATCTAGCAAATAAATATGATAATATTTAGTATCTTGAAATGCTGATTAAAGGGGCATTAGCTGTGTTTACCAAAACACTTATTTCGATGTTATCTACCTTTACTACTTGTACTCGATTTACAACAACGAGTTATACACATGGTCAGTGTGTGTTAATCAATTGAAATTTTTAAAAAGTGCCAAACTTGGGTTTCTCAACCAATTTTCACAAAATATATAGGATATTTAAAAATTGTTTACCTGCATGTCTCCTTTTTGTTATTGTATATTGATCTGATTCATAAAATAAAGAATAAACCATTGAAAAAAAAAACACAGCTCCTTTAATATTTTCTCAAGATTTGTATGGATTGAGCCATTACTTGATAAAACATGTCAAAACGTTTTTGCTGGTTTCTGTAGTACTCAAACGCAAAAATACGTACAAAGGAAATTAGTTTGCCAAAAATTGCTTGTTTAATTATTTAAAGTCTAAAGGTATTGATTTTTTTCACTACACAAAATAAAGCATCATCTGTATTTATAGTTGATCAGTTTTAAGTATCTACTGTAACCCACTAAGACTCAATAAACAGCTCATGAGCGTATAGATTTTATTGAACAGCAAGTGTAACATCAGTAACACATACAGGCGACAGTAGCTTGTGTCAAAATGGCGGTCTCTCTATGCTGGTCTCTCTTGCCTTCTAAAACCCTGGTGCTTTCATACGAAGGTCAATTCCGAACAACATAGAACACAAAATTCTAGAAGTTTCTCTCGCATTCTGATCAACAAAGAACCTGAGAAATACTGGCGCTGTGCATATCAAAATCTGTCAAAGTTTCACCTTCCGTGACCTTTTTTTCACCATCCAAATCAGTACAATTTTAGTACTTTATATAATTTAACATTATAATCAAAATTTGTTTTCTGAGGATGACGATGACAGATACTGACCTTTTTAACCTTGAAACTGCAACAGTTGCGGAAACTTCATTTCGATATTTATTTTCGATGCTTATGTGTTGACAAGTTGTTTGTCCGAAAAATGAATTTCATTGTGAGACTAAATCAGCTGCCCGCATTTCTCATTAAGTACATGTACATGTTTTATCACAGGGCACACCAATTTTATTATCAGTTTATATTTATTTACAATTTAATATTTTCTTTTACTTTAAGTATTTTCCTCCCGTACCTCATAGTGTTACATTTGTCACTATCCATCCGAATTTTTACTCACTGTTAAAATTTGGTTTTTTCTATAAATACTTTTCCAAAAAAAAATATTTGATTTTGAATTTTCCCATTGGTGTGACCTGGATGTATATTAATTTATACCATCATATACATGAAACATATTTTTACATTTCAAATTCACCATGTAGGCTGATAATTCAATCATAATCAATTCATTATATATAGTTAAATAATGTTTTCATTCACTATAAGTCTCATATCAATGTCCATATTAGTCTGAATGTCTATAATTCACAACAATTCTTGATTCAAAGTTCATAATTTGGATGAATATCAAATGACAATATTCAGTTCAATTTGTGATTTGGATTTTAATCTGTGTAAATTCATTTTCATGTAAGTATTATTTCAATTATAGCACAAATGAATTTATGTTCATTTAGCACAAATGATACTTTATCATAAATCCTCGCCTGAATTTTATAAATGTGAAACAATGATATAATTCTAGCTACACAAGTATATATAATTTCACGCACAGAGTTTATATAATTAGTTCGTAAAATACAGCTTATCATTTCACTAACATATACTCAAATATCGATTATAGTTTATAATACGCATGTCTGTTTTACATTCATTGAATTATACGGTTAACAACACAAATGTCTTCTTTTTATGGAAAGTTCGCAATATCAATAATATAATGTTTACCAAAGAAAATCCTCCTTGAATAATATTCTTCCCGACTCATCCTGGAATAATGTTTGTCATAATAACTCTTTTTGTTTTAAAATTCACTCACATAACACTGTGATATTTTCAATTTGATTGTTATAAATTTCTTCCGAGTCGATGTTCACGGCCGATTTTACTTTTCCTTTAATTACTTGAATATTTGAAACTATATCCGACAGAGTTTATGATCGGGATTCTTGCTGGAAACCAATCGTGGTTACCGATTTAAACATCTGTTAACGATCTTCCGTCAGGTAGCTCATCTACATGTTGTTCCTTTGGCGTCACATCGCCTGTCATCGGTACTTTTTCTTCTTGAATTTTATCAGATATCAAATATATAATCACCATTTCTATGTCATTTAGTTCATCATTTTCATCTTTTTCAGCTACTGATATAATGTTATATTTTTCTTCAATGTACATACATGTATAGATTAATCATTGGTCTTTGTATGCATCTGATTTCTTTTGCTTAACAATTATGTCAATAAGATAACTTGGTACTTCTATCGTGCCTGGTGTTTGTTGATGTATGTGATTATGTAGAAAACTCAAAATGTCGTTGATTTGATTGTCTCTTGACATACAGCTTGTTGGTGGTTGACTGCTTGGTATACTGTGCAATTGGCTTTGTGGAAGACTCAACTCTTCGTTTTCCCTATCATTTGACCACTTTTCTTTTCAACAAAATATTTGAAACACCTATACCTATACTTAATCTTAGTTTTGTTTACTAAACATAAATAGTATAACTGTCAAAATCATTGTTGTTGAAATAAAAAAAAATATAGACAATAACCAAAATCTTCTTACATTTGGTATCTATTATAATTTACTAAAGTATTACTTGTATATAAGAATGTTTTATTTTGTTTTGATTATTTGCCTCTTATCATATTTAGTTACCACTTTAAATTTTGCATTGTTTTACACATGTTGTCAAAAGCTGAATTTAATGTTATCAAGATTCCTTTTACATTAGGGGCTATCCCATCTAGTAATCTTTATGACCTTTAACCTCATTTATTTCTTTGTTTTCTGTATCATTATCATGTTGCGCTTGTGTTTGCCTATCTTATTTTTTTGTATTTCTGTACATTCTTTGTAATTCTGATAAAGGAATATCATCTTCACTATCTGAATCTCTCGAATACATCGAGACCTTTTTACAATATTTTCGCCTTTAACCTTATCAATTTCGTCATCTGAAGATTCTGAATTTAGGGCACTGCATAGGTTGATTTTCTAAATGGTTTGTTAAGTTTGTCATCGGGCATCTCCCAATTATCTAGATTAGCTAACCTAATATGTCTAGCGTGTGTTTTTGTTGTAGTTCCTGTCAATTGGTTTTTAACTATAAATCTTAGAGATCCTTTCTCTTCTATTATCCTGTAATAAGGTGTCCATTTATTATTGGGTCACATACTTTAAATTGAACTTCCTGACTACCTCTATCTGCATATTTCTTTTGTCTTTCCTTCGATTCCTCTAAATTTTTATGTACCAGCGTAAAAGCTTTATGTTGCTGTTGTAAGACTATTTTATGTTGATCTTTCCCATTATATTTTCTTCTTGGTTTAAGAATTGTATCTAATGGTAATACTACATCCCTGTTATATAACAAGTAAAAGGGTGAGAACTTAGTAGATTCATTTGAATGAAATCTAATTGCTGCTAATGTTTGATTTAAATATTAGTCCCAAGTTTGGACATCATCAGATATTTTCTTAGCCATTACGTCATGGAGGGTTCTATGAAATTTTTCTACTTTGCCATTACTTTGAGGACTATAGTAAGATGTTGTGATATGGTCTATATTTAACTCTTTTAGTGTTTCTTGTACTGCTTCATTTACATTTACATCTGATCCGTTCTCTGTTAGAATCTGAAGAGGGCAGCCATATCTTGGAAATATTTCTTCTAATATAAGATGGACTATATTATCAGCTGATTTTTCAGGTACACTAAAAGCTTCTGGCCATCCAGAATATAGATCTATAAATGATACGATGTATTGTTACCCGATAAGGTGACTGGGTATGGTCCTGATAGATCTTAACCAATTTTAGCAAAAGGATAGGGTGGAATATCCGTTTTCTTAAGAGGTGGATGTGTTTTTCGTTGACTTCTAGTCAGACACGTTACACATTGTTCTACGTATTTGTGCAAAATTTGATACATTTTGGGTAAATAATATTTAGGTCTAATAATATCATATGTTTTATCTACTGCCATATGTCCAGCAAAATCATGGCGTTGCTTAATGACAATGTTTTCTAGATTTTCAGGTATACACAGTCTAAGCTTTGGATCTTCTGAATCCTGTTGTGATAGAAAGTAAACCAAACCGTCTATAACCATTAAACTGTTTTTTCTCTCTTAGTGGCCCTTCCATTTTCTAATTTAACTTACAGCTTTGCTATTTTCTCATCATTTTCTTGTTCTACCTTTATGTCTATATCCCCCGGTAGATCTATAAAGGGTTTAACTAAGTCATCGGGTGGATCTATCTTACAGCTAGTGTATTTCTTAGGTATGAACGTATTTGAATTAAGTGCTCTTATTTCAAAGAATCAATCATCTATTTCCATCTCTGTATCTGACTCTGACTCAGAATTATCAATTGTTTCTTGACTGTCTGGTATTCTTGACAACAAGTCAGCACAACAATTGAATCTACCTTCTATATGCTCAATCTTACAGTTGTAACCTGCAATACTGAGAGCCCATTGCTGCATTTTCTTATTTTGCATTTGTTAATCTAATAGATACTTCAAAGGACGGTGATCCGTGCGTATCAAGAATTGGGCAGTTTCTTAAGGCCAAGACTATTCCAAAACACTCTTTCTCTATTGTAGATCATTTTGTTTGAGATTTACTTAATTTATGAGATAAATAATAGATAGGATTTTCTTCTCCAGTATCTGTAATTTGTGCAAGAAAAGCGCCAACACAAGTGTCACTTGCATTTGTGTATAGCACATAAGGCTTGTTTGTATCAGGGTAAGCTAACAAAGGTACCACTGTTAGACTGTCTTTGAGAAGATCAAAGGCTACTTCACATTCTTTTGACCATTTGAATCTTGCATATTTCTTAGTTAACTCAATTAAAGGCTCAGCTATCTTTGAAAAATTTGAACTTCCTATAATAACTACACATGTCAATAAATCCCCTAACTTACCTCACATTTTTAGGTACAGGTAATGTTCTTATAGCTTTCACTTTCATTTCATTAAACCTAAGTATTCTTTTTCTGTTTTAAAGAAGCTACATTTCTGTAACTTCATTTTTAAACCATGCTGCCTGATCTTTTCAAACACTATTTGAATATGTCCAAGATGTTCTTCTGAGACTTTTGAAAATATTAAGATGCCATCCAAGTAAGCAGTGGCAAAGTCCTCAAATTCTTGTAACACTATATTCATAAGTTCTTGGAAGACAGCAGGATCATTACTTAACCCAAAATGCATCACATTAAATTGAAATAACCCTTTGTGACAAGTAAATGCTGTTTTCTCTTTACTATCTTCATCCATTTGTACCTGCCAATACCCACTCTTAAGATCTAAACTTGTAAAATGTTTTCCTTTTCCTAACCTAGCTAAGATGTCATCGATCAATGGAAAAGATATAGGTTTCACTATCTTATTTAAAGATCTAAAGTCCACACACATTCTTTTAGATCCGTCCTTTTTACCAACTACAACTAATGGAAAAGCCCATGTTGACCATGACCTTTCTATAATACCTGCATCTAACATTTCATCTACTGCTTTGTCAATCACTTGTCGTTTATTAAGGGGCGTTCTATACGGCCTATTTCTGATTGGTGGATGGTCTCCTGTATCTATTTTCTTTTTTACTGTATTTGTATGTCCTAATCCTGCATCTGTTTTCGCAAAAATATCTTTGTTTTATTGCAATAAACTAAAAATACTATTTTTATACTCTGAAGGTGCATCAACATCTTTAAAACAATCTATATCTCCTACTGTATTTTCTGGACTTAAAGCTGTTGATTCTACTTGTATCTGATCTACTTCTAAAGCTCTAACCTTCCCTTTCACTTGACATCTTTTTAACCTATAATATTTGTTTGTTTGATTGACAATTAATATTGGAGTATTTCTATTTCCTGTTACTTTTCCTATTGACTCTTGAACTACAAGTCCTGGGTCTCCTAAAAGACATCCATCATTGATACTTGATATTTCAAAATTTTCTTTATTTCTCCTATTAAATGCCCTATTTCTTTTCACAAAACATATTGTTTTAGTTTGTGGTCTTAATGCAGTTGCTTTTGACACTCTTACAATAGATGATATGTGGGTGTCATCTTCAAATTTGACATAGGTTCTCCCTATTCTCAAAAAACCCAGGTCAAAGTATAACCTTACTCCGTTTTGTCTCAACCAATCCCTACTAAGGATAAAGTTTCTGTTCAAACCATCTGTGATATAAAACTTGTGATTCATGGTCAACTAACTCATCTTAAGTTTAATATTTACTGCACCTATAACCTTGAGTGACTGACCATTCACTGCCCTAAGATTTGGTTTTTCACTAATAACCTTAGCCTTGATTGGAAGATTTTGGAAGCATTTTTACTAATTAATGAAACTTCTGCTCCTGTATCTACTAAAGTTCTAAATTTTTGTTTTTGTATCCAAATTACAGATGAACTAGGATTTCCTGCCAAATAAAAAATTAATTTCATAATTTTGATCAGTGAGTAGTGTATTGAGAATATTACTACTATTATTTTTTGGGTTTATTAGTTTTTGAGTTATTTCCCTTTTTCACTTTTTTCATGACCAATTTCTTCCCGTAACTGTTGGAGCGAGAGCATTTTTAAAGACCAGAGGATGTTGTGCAAGAAGGTTTCAAATTTGATCGGAGTGTCTCCTGAAAAAAAGGTCGCTCGGGGCTGAAATAAAGAGTTTTTATTTTGTCTGCTCAAAATTAGGCAGAACTCGAAATATCTCAGAAACATAGAATTTAACTGTAGACCTATGCACGAAAAAGTTGTTCAGTTTAAGGACCTGCACAAACTGAAAAAGATTCAGGGACATTTTGTTTAAGGTCAAGGTCTCACAGACATCTGAACATTAAAAATCTCAAAATCTATAAGACTATCAGATTTATTTGAGTGATTTGTAGGAAATATGCTGAGACACATTTGTGTGCAAGGACATCGGGAAAAGGTCAAGGTCAGCTCAATTTGAAAATGTAAACTCAAAATAGCTAAAAACTATAGAGCTTATATAAATTGATAAATAAATATATATATATATATATATATATATATATATATATATATATATATATATATATATATTATGTTAGGGTAAAAGATTTGTTGGAAATAGGCTAAAGAATATTTTTGTGAAGTGCCAAGGTCATCGGATCAGAGGTCAAGGCCACAGCTCAATTTGTAGATTTCAACTCAAAATGACATTATATCTAGGTTAATGTTGAATATTTGTAGGCAAAGTGCTAATGAATATTTGTGCGAAGTTTCAAGGACATCAGATAAAAGTTCAATATCATAGCTCAATTTAAAATTTTAAACTCAAAGTATCTGAAAAAAACTATAGAATTTTGTATACAGGTTACTGTTGAAATTTGTAGGAAATGGATTGATGAATACTTGTGTGAAGTTTCAAAGTCAAGGAATCAAGGGCAAGGACAGGGCTTAATTTTAAAATTTCAACTTAAAAAACCTCGAAAAGTAAACAACTTTTGTATACCAGTTAGTATTGATGAATTGTAGGAAATCAGCTGAAGAATATGTAAGCGGAGTTGCAAGGTCATCAGATCAAAGGTCAAGGTCACAGCTCAATTTGAAAATTTCAACTCAAAATAGCTCAAAAACTAGAATTTTTATATGTTAGTGTTGAATATTTGTAGGAAAAGTGCTAAGGAATATAAGTGTGAAATTTCAAGGTCATAGAGCTAAAGGTCAAGGTCACAGCTCACGTTTTAAGTTCATTGGATCAAAGGTCAAGGTCACTGCTCAATTTTTAAGTTTCAATTCTAAGTATCTCAAAATCTTTAGATTCGTCTTTAAAAATCAGTTCTTGATATTAAGTTGATAGCTTTTGAGCTATGCACTCTAGGTCACCAGAAGCTCAATTATTCGCCCCAGACAGCAGGTCAAGGGCCAGTGAGATAGACCAATATTAAAATAAATTTAATAACTTAATTCAATAAATAGATTCAAATTATTATTGTCCTTTCATCAATTAATCATAGTTACAAATATGATAAATACAGGCTCAATATCATAAACAATTCCAAACTTAAAGTTTTACAAAAGAGGCCAAAACAAATGCTCAAGACGATCGCTTAATCTTAGAAGCCACATATTATCACGAAGAAATCAGAAATGCAAGAGTAAATCTACATCTGTAGCACTGCACAGTCTACAGGCCCATATCGCGATTTATATTGATCATGTTATGACCAGAACAACACAATACAGAAATGAAAGTTCGCTTCGTAGTTACGACGGGAAAAAAGTTAGGCCTAGTGCAACTTTGTCAAACATCTCTTATAAGAAGGTGAATTTGTTTGGCTTCACCGGATATTCCTGTCAGAAAAATTCGTCAATTGCATCGTGTGAAATCAGGCCAAGTGAAATACTTACGTAAGTTACGTACGAATCAGTCATCATAGTTCCCCGCTAATTGATAAAAAATGTAAACTAAAATGGCTACTTTCAGTTGTCATGAATGAACATTAGCTGTCTCCCTTCTCGTAAGTTACACTCAAATTTTCTATGGTATACCCCTTTATAAATATATCAGAATTCAAACGCAAATTCGTTGTAAATACATTATACAGCATAGCCATGGGCGCGGTCATTTGTATTTCAGTTCTCTTCTAACACATTTAACTTTGCGGTACCAAGCAATCGAATATCTTAAAATAACCTCAAAACAAATCTGACACTATTCAAATTTTTTTCCATATCACTAATTTCTTTCAAAATGATATGAGAATAAGAAAATAAAGCTAAATCCATTTAGTAGTTCCGGACAAAAAAGGGGAACTATCGTCTCACACAGCTGTTTAGCTGTTACGCTATATGAAAAACTCCCACCGTAAAGTCAGTTACATAGAATGAATTTTGTAACTAGCTGACTACAGATTCAAAGAAAATGGTAATATATATAGATATAATGATTTTTTTCATTTTTTGAAAAGCATTGAGTATATATAATTCGTGTTGCACATTGAATTTTTTTTCACGATCCAATGCATATATACTAAATGCTTTTCAAAAACTGAAAAAAACAATCCTGAAATGCTTACTCCTCGATGACATCTGACCCCACCTCATAATTTCCAGTGGTCCGTGTTTGTCCAAGATCACCAGCTTTGTACATGTTTAATGGACATCCTGGAGCTTTATACTTTGGTATAATTTAAAATTTTATATTATGTATCTTCTGTAAAGATTCAAATTTTTCCCACTCTAACAAGATTATCATCGGGAAGTTCCGCTTAAGTATGAGGAACGTTCAAATGCATGTTTTATTGTTAATTATGAGTGTCCATTAAAGTATATAAACATACTTTATACGAACGTTTTAAACAAAAATAAAAACAAAATGGATTACAGAACATTAGTGTTTATGAAGTGTTATTTATGTTGCTGATGTAATGTAAAATAAATATTTAAATATTTTTAACAAAACCACGGAACTCTCTCTCTCTCTCTCTCTCTCTCTCTCTCTCTCTCTCACTCTCTCTCTCTCTCTCTCTCTCTCTCTCTCTCCCCACAGCAGTGATTATAAATACATATATAGTACATACGTCTCCGCTGAACCAATTATATATATTGTAAATGAAACAACATCTCGTAATTATTATGAGAATCTCTTTCATCGTCACTTCAGGACTGAGTATAAAATTCATCTTCCAAACTGGATTCTGAATTAGAAAACTTGCCCACTTTTTCTATACCCGCAAATGGTATTGTACCGGGTGTTCCTTCAATGACGTTATGTTTATTAGAAGTTTTCAGATTTTTTCTCTTGGTTGAATTTCCCGCAGTTAAAATAACCCCAATTTTGACGGCTTATATCTTCGGACCGAGACGCCGGATCGACTTCAAATTTTCGACAAAGGCATTTTTTGCATCATAAACTAACCATTTTTGAAAAGTTGTATATAGTATTTGGGGTGCATTTTAAGATCATAATTGCTCATTCTTACGAAGTAATTCACACGTCGCTAAAATAACATTGTGATGAATCTTGTTATTATCCAGAGACTCAAACGGTCCACCTGCAGTGGCGACGACCTCGTGGTTATAAATATTGTAAACATAATACCAAAGTTATAATGCTCAAGACGATCGTTTCTGTCAATTAGACCTCATCAGTTTGGCCCCAATTCTTAATAAAATTTTCTGAAGGGAAAGTGGTATAATGCAAGGCCAAATAAAAAAAATATAAATGCATAGCCAAATCCGTCTGAGGGTAACCACTGTAGAAAGATTAGTATCTTAGCTTTTGAAGAATTTAGAATTTAAATGTTGTTATCAGTGCCAAATATTACTTTAGTATAAGATTATCAGCCGGTATCAGCTTCCTCGGGAACTCAATCGTTCCACCACCAGTGGCAACGACCTGGTGATTATAAATATTATAAACATACAATAATTCATCTTCTTTGAAAAACAAATTATGTCGGTACAATAAGAAAATCTAAATGTCGATATCATGATGTGGAATGTTGTTATCACGATATATACATATGTATATATACCAAAATATGTATGTATTAGTCATTTATTTATCAAATATGTTTCACTGAGTATCCAGAGCGAAGGAAACAGTCGATATTTTGTCTGCAATAATGAATTTACGACTTTATACCACTTGTACGTAACTTTGCGCATTTCATATTATGCGTGTTAAAATGACTTGTTTCCTGTAATACTATATCGATTTATTAGGGTCAGACATGTTTGTTTCGCTATCTCCTACGTTTATAGTATTTATCATATATCTTATCAACCATTTTGTTCACAATCAACAGCCTTGGCATAGCTCTTTACTTGTTAACAGAACATGTCTTGAAACAGATCCAATTGTTGTATTTAGACATCGTATGTCATTGAAGTCATGTTCGGTCTTGTTGAGCCTGTTAAATAAATGTATTGCATAGTTTGATGACCAATTAAAGTTATGCTGGTATATCAAATTGGCATGAGTATAATCTGGGTTAACAAAAGTCTTGTTTTCAACATGAATGAGATCAATGTGAGCATGATACAATTTGTAAGGAAGTATTGTTGAATGGTATCCCCATTTTTGGGGATCATAATCCTTATATGCTTCCATCCATATGTTTAAAAATGTAGCATTCCTTCTGGACATTATTAGACCGTTGCTTAAGTTGAAGTCGAAAGCTTTACTGAGGGTGAAATTGTGAACTCGTAAAGGATCCAAGGATCGCAGAATTATGGTGTCCGTATCAATGTATATACCGCCATATTCTGAAATGACGAAATAAATGCATGAAAATGTTCATGTGTTATACACAAAGTATTGAAACCAAAGTAATCACTACAAGGGATCTATTAAACATTGTTTATAAACAGAAGAGATATCGTTGGATAAACACAAAAAGTCCATGGAGTGGGATCAGGTGTCTTGTTATATGATTGAATAGTATATTGTATAATCCTAAAATTGCAGTAAACGTATAATGAAGAACCACCAACGGACATCCTAAACTTCAAGTCCAGTAGAATTCGACAATTTATAAATTAAAAACGGTCTCAAAACGGAGAATAATTGCGAATCCCAATACATTACCATAGTATTTAGTTTTTGATTAACAAATTAAGCATATATAGCCATTGTCTGGGAAGGTGGGGGTAGGCAACATATTGTCACTGTAGTGACGTAATATTGTAAAATATATTATGTAAATCAATTTTTAAACACTACAAAATACAGGCTGGTTTTTCATTTACATCATACCATTCATAATTTCCAATTTTAATATAATGTAATATTCCCTCAGCATTCAGGATGGACGGCAGAATTATTTTCTAACTAACTATTTTCCAGAACTGTAATTTTGAATTTTCATTTTAAGCAAAATAAGCAAGTGAAAGCTCGTGTTGGCTCACATGTGAAAGATTGATTTGGGACTGTAGCTTAATCACTATGGTAACTCCAATCAATATATATATATATATATATATATATATATATATATATATATATATATATATATATATATATATATATATATATATATATATATATATATATATATATATATATATATATATATATATATATATATTACACATGTATATATTTTACGTGATAGCGATGTTACTACACTGGAAACCATGAATTATTCACTGGCAATTAATTTTTTTATATTTTAAATCATTCTGTTTCTATTCTGCTTGTGGAAAATCAATTATGAACATTGATCTGAATTCCAATGTTGGTGTCTGAGAAATACGTGAGTTGTTGAAGTTTTGTGATATGAAGATTTTAATCGTAGAAATCTGGCTACAATGGATATACAGTAAAACCTGCTATAGCGGTCACCTCTATATAAGGATTACCTGTTTAAGGGCCAGTTTTCCCCGGTCCCTTGACTGAATACTTGACTTAAATTGAACTTGTGTATAAGGGTCACCTGCACATAAAAGTCAATATTTTATGGTCCCTTGGATGCTCCGTATATACAGGTTTCACTGAACTTGTGAAAACCATCGGTGCCTGCCAACAGGTCCCTAGTCTCGTACTATATACGTTCAGTACTGATTACAGATGAACTTATATCCATGCATTACGATATTGTAATACCATATTCTCCAACACCACACTTGGTGAGTACAATACATATCTTTTCTGATATTACTTAATTGATTTTAATGTCTTGCAGCAATGCTAATGTCAATTTACATTTTCATTTTGATTTTGACAATTTTAGAACTGGTCGTAACATTGCAATATTTTAAAACTCAATGTATTCCAAACTACTGTATTTAGATATCATATGCATGTTATCAACATCAAGTAGAATATAATAAATACCACAAATGTCAATCTCAAACTCTGTGTGTCTATGTGTGTGTGTTCTATGTGTGTGAGTGTTCGTGTCTGTTTGTCTCTTCTGTGAATGTGCGCGTGTTTATGTATGTGAGTGTGTTTATGTATGTTAGTGCATTTATGTATGTGAGTGTATGTTTCTGTATGTGTCTATGCGTATGTTTGTTTTTATGTATATTAGTGTGTGTGTGTATGTATGTGTGTGCGTGTGTATGTATGTGTCTGTGTTTGTGTGTGTATGTGTGTGTTTGTGTGTGTGTGTTTGTGTGTGTATGTGCGTTTCTCTGTGTGTGAGTGTGTGTGTGTGTGTGTGTGTGTGCTGGGGATGTAAATAAATCAATTCCTATTTTCATACCTTCCATTGCCTGGAGTCTGCCCCAATCCGCTTTATGTTCTATAAACGAAATTTTGATTCCATGAATATGTGATGGAGGTGTCCGTTCCACATGTATCAAATTATCAAGACGTTGTACTAGATCGTTCCAGAGATTTCCATATGGTAATACGTCCGAGTGTATAAGAATCAAACAAGGTTTAAGGAATTTACTAGCGCTCATGATACTTAAAAAGTTGTAAAAGTTCATTTTCCTAGATCCAAACCATATGTAATGCACGATGCTAGGAACATTATATTCATCAGAACAATGTCTAGTTATTACTTGTAATAAACACTTGTTTTTGAATTCAAATTTTGGTATAGATAAGTTTGTATATACACTGCGCTCTATCTTAGGTAATCCATTTGTACAAGAAGGTTCCATTTGCATTCTTCTTGATATGTTTTCCTCTTTCATGACAATCGTGGGACATGGCACTTTACAGGAAAATGTCCAGTCAAGCATTGTACAGCTTCCTTTTCTTTCCAATTTGCCATCTGAAATTAAAACCATGTCATATATGTATATATATATATATATATATATATATATATATATATATATATATATATATATATATATATATATATATATATATATAATTTCAGATACCAAAGTATAAATCAATAGAATGTTCAGGACATAGATACAAATTCGGTAAAAATAGACAAATACGGGCCTCTGGAAACCAAGAGGTGGGATCAGGTGCCATGGAGGAGTAAGCATCCCCAGTCGACCGGTCACACCCGCCGTGAGTCCACAGTCAAGTCCAATGAAACACGTGAGGAGTGTATCCTCGTCACAATTGGTACAGACGTCTCAACAACCGCCAGCGAAAAGGCAACTCAACATTTCACTTAGTGAAACAGAGTAGTCGTAAACAAGACTATTATACCGACCGTAAAATTTGCGGAACGTTGACATTAAACGCGGTTTTCGATATCCCTGTGTCAATAATTTGTCAGTGAGTAGTTTACCTCTGTATATGAAATCTTCATTTGTTGTACACGCGCTGGCATATCGGATCATTTGTGAAATATAAACTCCATATGCGGGTGACTGAGGGATATTACTACTTAAATGTGGAAAATTTACGATGGGAAAGCCGAAATAGTCGCGTTTATCGTATAGCTTAGTTGCTAATTTCCCGTCTGTGTTTATATTAAGTAAAATGTCTAAGTATGAAGCGTATGTGCTTGATTCTGTTGTATCTTTAATTTCTAGTTCGCTTGGATATATCGCATTGACATATGTATGAAAATTGTCCAATCATTAATTGACAAAACGTCGTCGATATATCTAAATGTAAAATTAAAGGACACCGCTAACTTTTTCTTCTTTTGATTCAGCAGTTTCTGAATGAAATCTGCTTCGTATGAATAAAGGAACAGGTCGGGCAATAAAGGAGTACAATTGGTTCCCATAGGAATACTGAAAGTTTGTTGAAAGACCACGTCTCCGAACATTACAAATATATTGTCTATTAGAAATTCCAGCATGTTTTATTTATATCAACTTCAGTATATTTATGTGTAGAATCAGAGTGGTGTTTGACGAAATAAGTATCCTGATAGCCAATCAATAGATTTTTTAATTTTCGGGTACCACCTTTAGTGAAAAAACAGTTGTCTATTATGCTGAAAAGTCTTTCTTTTAATTTTTCGTAGTAAAGAGTAGAGAAGTCACAAGTTTTGATACTGTGAATTCGAGAAAAATTGTGTGCCTTTAAATTTTCTAAAAGCTGTTTAGAATTTTTAAGTATCCACATCTGATTTACACCGCTTCTGGAATAAGTAACTATACAGTATTGTTGAAGTTAAGGAGAAACTAATTATCGTAATATAGAGTTTTACTTCGCTTTATAATACGAGGACCTAGATTGAAGATGAATATTTCAGTGCAATGTCTATAATGGACGTATCGGCGAGAGGATGGGCTACGTAATTATGTGGTCGACTTTATACAACCGCTTGGTTACCATCACCACACATATGTTTTGACACGTTAACTTGCTAAGTTAGATTTATTGATGTGTTATTTGTCTAGAAATGGGTCATAAGTTGTGTTCCTAAACATTTTCCTTTTTTTTTACTACTTTGATTGATATACAATAACAAAATAGAGATACGGAGCTGGATTTATATAAGCGATTCGCTTGTTTCCAAATCCCTGATTGCTTGTTGCAAATATATGTAGTATTTAATTAATCATTAAATAAAATAACTAATAAGAGATATACACAGGAATAAAAATTCTTAAATTCCTTTATATTTTGTGAAAAATGTTTGAAACCCAGGTTCGGTACGTTTAATTGCAAGTTTTTAAAGGTCACATTCCGGGGACGTTATTGTGATTTTCTCATTGTTATTGTAAATTTTTTATATTTTTTATCAGAAACCAATCCATACCGACTAAAATAAAAAAAAAATTCAAAAATTTGATGTATAAATGGAGTTATAAGGGGGATTTCGTAGGAATTCTTAAATTTATCGTCGTGAACGAGCGATATAAAGGGTGTGCTCGATTCACCGCGAGAGTACTGTTCCGGATCAGTCTCCGAACCTGTTACAATCGAATGTACTACGGCAGGATATAATTATTTCAAAGACGTCAATAAAATTTACATAATTCAGATAAGTTTATGGCTAAATTGCTTGCCCAGGAGTGTTTCAGAGCATTTGATTGGTGTTCCACTTTTCTGTATTGTCCTGGGCAGTTAAACAAACACGTGGCCGGCAACACCTTACCGTTTATAAATAGATCAATGTGTTAGGTGTTTCCCACGATTAATTAACTAATTAATTGGAATAGGACTTTAAAAATACGACGAAAGTTCAAACGAATACGTGTTAAGAGAGTACAGAAAGTTTTTTTTATGACCATTACTCCCCGGAATGTGGCTTTAACCCAATCTTAATATCTGTATATGTATACCACACTGGACCTGACCTTATTTTCACAAAATATATGATTTTTATGCCTGTGTATATCTCTTAGATGTTAATGTACATCAAAAACAAGCAGTAAAAGTAGAAACGGTCACATGAAAAACAAATTCTGCCAAGCTTGGTTAAAATTAATCCACTGGGTCTTAAGAGGACATAGAAAATTTCTAAAGATTTGACAAAAAACTAATATTTTCTGTTAATGTAGGTGTTTGTAACCTTGTAACCTTTGAACCCATGACCTTGAAATTTGATACTCAACTGGAGCTCAACTGATGGAGTATAATGGGCAGAAACGATATCGTCTTGAGCATTATAACTTTGGTATCATGTTTATAATATTTGTAACCACTAGGTCGTTGCCACTGCTGCTGGACCGTTTAGGTCCCCGAGGGTAAATATAAACCTCGTACCTGATATTTCGTACCAGCTGATAATATTATACTAAAGTAATATTTGGCACTGATAACATCATTCAAATTTACAGATATTTCTAAAGCTAGGACAATCATCATATTACAGTGGTTACTCTTAGACGGATTTTGACTTTGTTTTTATATCTATTATTTTGGCCTTGTATGATACCGTTTTATCTTTGGAAAATACACATACATATTAAAATGGAACTCAAATGATGAGGTATAATTGACAGAAAACTTTATGCGACTTCACATGGGTTCTTGCGAAGAAGTCAAAATGTCTACAATTTGACAGAAATAATACCCATAAGGGTCGACCTGACAATTTCAGCCCTTTTGAAATTTTTGAAAGGAAGTCGAAAATGTGTAAATTTTACCGACGACGACAGACAAAAGACGATCGAAATAGCCTTTGGCTCAAGTGATCAATTGAATTTAGTTTTGGTAAATATAGCTAATGTCCCTTATGAGACATTGTAACGCTTACCTTCATATCCTATTGGTGTTATTATAGACAAATAATATATATGTTTTTATTTTTTTACCACTTAAAGTGATGTATAATAACAAAAAAAGAGATATACGCAGGCAAACAATTCTTATATTCATATATATATATATATATATATATATATATATATATATATATATATATATATATATATATATATATATATAGTGAAAATCGGGTCAGGTCCAGTGTTGTCTGCAAAGTTTAAGGTTAAATTAATCATATGAAAACGGATAATTGTCAAACTGGTTTTTCCAAGTAATTTTTACAAAAACTATTATACTAGTAGCAATATGATAATGACATGTTTGAGTATATCTTCTTATTATACATTAAGCAAAATATTAAAAGAAGCATGAAAATAGGAAAACACGCAACTAATGTCCCTTTAACATAAGCTTTATTGTTGAACAATTCGGTTGACAGTTTGGTAAAATCGAACCATGTGACGTAATACGTGTTCCAAAATCTTTGTAAACGACACTTAGATAAACTGCACGATTTTGGACTTCATAAGCTGATATCAAAGTATTAATCTTTGAGGTCAGACTTCAAGGTAATTCAATGTCTAAGTGTGCCAAAAGTGTGAAAATATTGCCAAACAATGGAAAAAGTTTACACGACAGAAAATACGCGTATTCTCACAAAATTAAAATCAAGAACCATATTTGAATGTTCATTATAATTTTATTGCAAAATGTTTTCAATATTTGTATACTTTAAAACAATATGATTATTGAAGATCATTCAGATCATTTTAACAGAACAAAATAAATTATCTTACCCGCTGCCTCCGATATATGCGAAAAAAGTGCATCTACCGATAAAACGGGAATTTTCTCCAATATTCCAGATTTGTAGAAAATAACATAATTCACACAAAAACACAATACTACAAAACATATGACAAAATATATTTTCCTGGAACTTTGATCCATTCTTATAGCAGTACGTTTTGTTCGACTATAAAATAAAAAAGCAAAATATCACTAAAAAGTTGTTATCATTTGTCTTCCATATCCATAATATTTTACACATGTTTTAGAAATATACATTGTTCAATCTTATATGATCAACCGATGGCACTTTCTCATTGGCGAGAGTGATAACATCAAAGATCACGATTAAACCTCTGTATTGTCCTAGTTACATGTATTTCTTTATCTATAAGGTAATGTGTTAAAGTCAAAACCTTTAAATCTCGCACATCATCTCGTCGTTGCCTGGTTCCCTGACTTTAGTTTTGTAATTATGATTCGTTAATCGAATATCAGAGACGATAAACTGGTATGGCCGCATTTCAGAAACCTGACAATAGTTAAAAATATATAGGGCAAATTTACCATTTAAAACTTGTTCTGGTTTATAGATAGTGTTTGGTATTATGTTTATAATATTTATAACCACTTGGTTGTTGCCACTGCTGGTGGATCGTGTGAGTCCCTGATGCTATACATACACCTAGTACCTAGTATTTTTGTACCAACTGATAATCTAAAGTAATATTAGATGGATTTTGCTATACATTTAGGTTTATTATTTGGCCTTTTATATTACAACTTTCTCTTTAGAAAATATGCACCTTTTATAATGGGATCTTAACTGATGAATCTAATTGACAGAAACGATCGTCTTGATAATATTATTAAAACTTTCCTTTGTTACACCACACTGGTTTGAAACAAGTTTCGAGATTCTAATTTATCACTGACAGTTTCAGACTAGTTCGGGAAACAAACCAAACTACCTCTGGAGGTGGTTTCAGTGGCAGAGGTAATGTGACAAGTTAATAACCTGTGTGACATAATTGTATTTAATAAAGTTTTGAAACTATGTTTCAATAAAGATTAGATTATGTATCAAATACGGTACTGTAAAAGTTGACGAAATATAAACTATATCCCATTTAAGCAGGAGTAAACAGCAATTTTAGTAAAAGTATGTCAGTCATTTTGAAAATGCAAATCTGCCATTCACTGCATAATTTCTTGACACCAAAACCGAAACCAATTTTCTGTTCATACGCATTTACTGACATACAAACAAGTAGACAACATACAACCTATGATAAACCTGGGATATGTTATGTCTTTGTTATCCGTTAACAAGTAGACAATATACAACCTATGATAAACCTGGGATATGTTATGTCTTTGTTATCCGTAAACAAGTAGACAATATACAGCCTATGATAAACCTGGGATATGTTATGTCTTTGTTATCCGTTAACAGGTAGACAATATACAGCCTATGATAAACCTGGGATATGTTATGTCTTTGTTATCCGTTAACAAGTAGACAATATACAACCTATGATAAACCTGGGATATGTTATGTCTTTGTTATCCGTTAACAAGTAGACAATATACAACTTATGATAAACCTGGGATATGTTATGTCTTTGTTATCCGTTAACAAGTAGACAATATACAACCTATGATAAACCTGGGATATGTTATGTCTTTGTTATCCGTTAACAAGTAGACAATATACAACCTATGATAAACCTGGGATATGTTATGTCTTTGTTATCCGTTTACAAGTAGACAATATACAGCCTATGATAAACCTGGGATATGTTATGTCTTTGTTATCCGTTAACAAGTAGACAATATACAACTTATGATAAACCTGGGATATGTTATGTCTTTGTTATCCGTTAACAAGTAGACAATATACAACTTATGATAAACCTGGGATATGTTATGTCTTTGTTATCCGTTAACAAGTAGACAATATACAGCCTATGATAAACCTGGGATATGTTATGTATTTGATATCCGTTAACAAGTAGACAATATACAACTTATGATAAACCTGGGATATGTTATGTATTTGATATCCGTTAACAAGTAGACAATATACAACCTATGATAAACCTGGGATATGTTATGTCTTTGTTATCCGTAAACAAGTAGACAATATACAGCCTATGATAAACCTGGGATATGTTATGTCTTTGTTATCCGTTAACAGGTAGACAATATACAGCCTATGATAAACCTGGGATATGTTATGTCTTTGTTATCCGTTAACAAGTAGACAATATACAACCTATGATAAACCTGGGATATGTTATGTCTTTGATATCCGTTAAGAAGAAGACAATATAGAGTATGTGATAAACCTGTCTTTCTTATTCGTTACAAGGCAATATTGATTCACTTTGATATTGTAACATAATGTTTAAAAGAGTACCGATATTTGTTCTAATACAAAATGGCTATAAAATCGTATTGAATGACTTCAGCTAAATATAAAAATACTTAAAAGCATAAAGCTGTACACTTTTGATTTATGATCATTAAACTAAACTTTAATCGTGGCACAGTTTCATCTTTGCAAAAACAATGAGGAGGATAGAAAGATCAGATAACATTGGCAATTTTCCAAAATCAAAATCATCACAAGTAAGGTTATATAACGTGCATATGGGATTTAGCGAAATCCTGGTAATTAACAATACGATACACAGGGTTTTAGATTGTTACAAAGAGAGTAGTTTACGACCGTTTTGTCCTATTTTGATGCGATAACAGTCTGTTTTAAGACATAACTATGATGTACTGCAGAATTCTTTAAAGCGATATGAGCTGTCGTAGGTGAAAATTTTACATGCCCTTTTTATGTTATATCTTATCTCATATACATCCCAAAGACACCATATGGTGGTTAGGATAACAAATGCATGTGTATTGCAACCGTAATGTTAAACGCAATCCGTAATATCAGTTATTGTTGTCCGCCATTACTTTGAGCATTGCAAATTAACTTCCAGTATTTTTACGGAGATTACCGAGTGTCCAATAAGCACGTGCTATTAGCAGTTAATATACATTCCATTCTTATTATCCTTTGCGGTTTTTTTTTCGTACATCATCATTTCATACCTAAATCAGGTAAAGTTGGTCTTTTTCGTCGTTTCAAAACATTCGTCTCTAAAATTGTCCACGTTCCAGGTATATCGGGTGATCTCGACCCATTTTTAACTCGTCCCATCGCATTATGGGTTATATCATTCTTGACACATATGATCATAAACTGCCCAACTCCATCGAACATAGTGGCACGATTGTAAAGCATGAGGGTATGCATAGTTTTCACAGTTATATTGTTTTGACTATATGTTAGGGAAAAAAATCATCATTGTGACAGCTTATATCGCTTTAAGTGTTTACTGAAGATAACATCTCGATTCACATGGGTCTGTTTATCCTGTTCATTTCAGGTAACCTGTTGTCTGTCTATAGAATACCTACAAACCCGAGTCTGTGTATCCTCTTTTTTTAACATGCCCGTTGAGTAGCTGAACAATATAACGTCCACACACGCGAGTATACATATTATATATATATATATATATATATATATATATATATATATATATATATATATATATATATATATATATATATATATATATATATATATATATAATCTCATGCCGTCCAATATTTGAAAGAATGGTAACACCTGTAATCAGTCCAGTATTGTACCTGTAGGTGTCCGATATTTACAACATATTACACACCTAAAGACAGAAACTAAAACAGAGACATATACATGTCTTTGCTAAAGGTAACAAAATAAATAAAAAAAAAGTATCAAAACATTGAATAATGTTAAATTCTGTCCACAAAAGGTATTGGTGAAAAGTATTTGGTGAAGGTAACTGTGAAATTATGTTCTAGATAGTAAATCACACAATCAAATTAATTCAAAGTAAAAAAAGACTTAAGAACACGCTTTCTTAACTAGAAAAATCAAGCAAACTTCACAAATACAAATAATCCATGTGCTTGTATATTAATTTTGTTTGGTGTTTTCGTTACTTTTCTCATGTTCCAGATCACCAACTGTTTTGACCTCACATGATTTCATTTTCTTGACTTGAGCAATAATATCAATTCGTATCAGTTTTCTTATAACTGACAGCATTTGATCTATATCCAGTCTTTAAAGATATAAACTTTTTGTGAATACAGGGTCTTTTCAATTGGGTTGCAGCAGTAGCCCGCAGTGAATGATTAAAAGATTATTTTGAGTTAAAAAGTTGTCATTGTCACTATCAGTGTACATCGTATTTGGTTTTACAGTCTAGCGAGCACTGACCGAACTTTAACTGCTAAAAATACCTACATTTACCTACGCCTTCACGTTGACTTGTAGCAGTCCTATAAGTTCATAATGAAGAAAATATTCATGTACAAAACAAAATCATGTGTAAATGTTGTAGTTGGGAAACACTGTTCACTGTAGCAGTTCGATAAGTGGGGATCCTTAAATAAATCAATGGGATAACTGAACCACTTTTGAAGTGTCTTTCTGAGAATACTGTAAATGTATTCAAATTAGCGCACTCAAACTTTAGCGCTCTGAAGGATGTAGACTTATTAGCGAAATCTTGAATTCACGAAATTCCGCCAAGAATATTAAAAAAATTTTGTAATATACTTTCCTGATAAACACATAGATACAAATCCGGTAAAAATGGACAAACACGGACCTCTGGAAACCAAGAGGTGGGATCAGGTGCCATGGAGGAGTCAGCATCCCCTGTCGACCGGTCACACCCGCCGTGAGTCCACAGTCAAGTCCAGTGAAACACGTGAGGAGTGTATCCTCGTCACAATTGGTACAGACGTCTCAACAACCGCCAGCGAAAAGGCAATTCAACATTTCACTTAGTGAAACAGAGTAGTCGCAAACAAGACTATTATACCGACCGTAAAATTTGCGGAACGTTGACATTAAACGGGGTTTTCGATATCCCTGTGAGTAGTTTACCTCTGTATATGAAGTCTTCATATGTTGTACACGGGCTGGCATATCGGATCATTTGTGAAATATAAACTACATATGCGGGTGACTGAGGGATATTACTACTTAAATGTGGAAAATTTACGATGGGAAAGCCGAAATCGTCGCGTTTGTCGTATAGTTTAGTCGCTAATTTCCCGTCTGTGTTTATATTAAGTAAAATGTCTAAGTACGAAGCGTGTGTGCTTGATTCTGTTGTATCTTTAATTTCTAGTTCGCTGGGATATATCGCATTGACATATGTATAAAAATTGTCATTATTAATTGACAAAACGTCGTCGATTTATCTAAATGTAAAATTAAAGGACACCGCTAACTTTTACTTCTTTTGATTCAGCAGTTTCTGAATAAAATCTGCTTCGTATGAATAAAGGAACAGGTCGGGCAATAAAGGAGTACAATTGGTTCCATAGGAATGCCGACAGTTTGTTGAAAGACCACGTCTCCGAACATTACAAATATATTGTCTATTAGAAATTCCAGCATGTTTTTTATATCAACTTCAGTGTATTTATATGTAGAATCAGAGTGGTGTTTGACGAAATAAGTATCCTAATAGCCAATCACTAGATATATTTGAATTTTCGTAAACCATCTTTAGTGAAAAAACAGTTGTCTATGATACTGAAAAGTCCTTTTAATTTTTTATGTGGAATAGCTGTGTAAAGAGTAGAGAAGTTATAAGTTTTGATACTGTGAATTCGAGAAAAATTGTGTGCCTTCAAATGTTCTTAAAGCTGTTTAGAATTTTTAAGTATCCACATCTGATTTACACCGCTTCTGGAATAAGCAACTGTACAATATTGTTGAAGTTTCTCCTTAACGGCTGTCAATATCTTGGTAAGGAGTAAAGATAATGGTTTGGTAGAACATTTGCTGGATCCTGCTATGTATCTTTGCTTATATGGGGTTTTATGAAGTTTAGGTATCCAATATAAATGTGGTAGCTCGGAATCGGTATCCATTGTAGGTAAATCAAATGAGCGTAATACGGACACGTGATTTTGAAGGATCTCGTTCTTTGAAAGTGAGCTACGTATGTATGTAGGATTTCCAGAATTCGTATTAAACCCAAGTTCTTCTCATAAACATTTATAGTAATGTGCCTTACAAATAAAAACTACATTAATTGAGGCTTTGTCTGCTGGTACCACTACACATTGGTCATGTAATCTATCCAGTTCAGTTACTACTTCTGGATCATTAAATACAGAAGAATAACGGGTTTTCATAGTCCCTTTAAGTTTTCGAATACGAGATTTTATCAACCATCGTATGACCTTCAGCCATTCAGACAAAGTGTCTGGTTCTACGACTTCATGTTTGGCCCATCGTCTGGCATAATCGTCGACAGAATCCATAACTAAACTGAAATTCTGACGCCAATTAAAGGAACGGGCTTCCCGGTATTTAGGGCCCCTTAAAATAAGATTTTTTAACGCTTTCATTTTCAACAATAGAAACGTCGCCGGTAATGACATGCCCGATAGGATTATATTTGAAAGGAGATGAAGCAAATGAACATGTGACAGTGTAGTGTAGAAGATGGTTGATGTCTAGGCACTGCAAAACCTGTTTGTAATTGAATAGCTTGGATGCGATGCTAGGTGTATAGCTATATGAAATGCAAGGCGTGGTCTTCAGTTTAAAATACAGGAACTTTATAAATATTTGAGTGAAGAGTTTTTCCTGTACCTTGCACGCAGCATTTTTCAGAAATATGTCCATAAGGAGGTTCTACAAATAGATAACTGTAGATGACCTTGACCATCATCCGAGGAGCCCAATATAATCAGCACCCATCAATTCATTAATGCAAGAAAGTATACTTGTTATTCGTCCTAATGATGCACAAAATATAGTATTCCCCACTGTGTGTTGGAACAAATAGATACTGGCGACCTTGAACTTTCATTGATGAGACATTAGAGTTCATTATTTTATTAAGGTATTAGTAAAAAAAAAAAGATCTCAGATACCAAAGTAAGTATGCAAATCTTTTTTAAAATTTGAGTGAACGGTTTTATCTATATTATGTCCACACATGATAAACTGTAGGATAAAAGTTAAAATATATAAGCAATAATATAAAAGGAACTTTAGGTAAGTAAGTATAACAGGTGCTTCAGGATGTGTAGTGTTCAATGTCCAGGTTTCAAGGGTATGTCTACAGAATTATGAACATTGCATTTGTGCAAAAACGTAATATTATTATCAGTCAATGAGTCACAGATTTTACTTGCCTTGTTCAACCATTCATTCACAGAAGCGGATGAAGATATTATATTATTATTTTAATTGTTTATTAAATATATAAACAGTAGATATAAAAGACATAGTTAAACATATGAGATAAAGGGATTTGTTTGTTAAATATTTAAATCAATGGTAACTCTTAATAAATGTGAAAATAATCTATTTTCATGAAACAAAATAAAATAAGTGTATAAAGCACAAAGTACTAATCGATAACAGAAAACGACAATAAATATTACATTCTGTTTAAACACTGATCTATACATAAGTCTTATCAACTTTACTATGATTTAAATTCCTTTCTGGAAGATCAGTTGTTTTTCTGTTAGTTCAAGGACAGTCTAACTCTGTCATCATGTTACTATATTTAGCCATAGGGAATTTCCTGAATGTACTAGAAAGGCCGTTCTTTTGATTATATCTGACCTAGTGACCTAGTCAGGTCTTTAGAGAAATAAAAAACTAGGTCCCGCGTCAAAGTAGATATCGGAATGTCAAAGAACCCTCATTGCTCAATGACCGTAAGTGCCGTGCGTAGGCCAAAATTTGAAGCCCTTCATCGGCATTTGGTAACGTCTCCTTTTAGTTAAAGATTCTTGAGTGAGACGTTAAACAACAATACAACAACATCATTGAAACTGAAATAGCTGAAAACCTCTTGTGGTACTTAACTTTGGTAATGTCAATTCCACTCCTAGAATAAAAACCACATACACTATATACCAGTCAAAAATGGCGACCTTAACCAACAACAACAACTGAGGTACCGAAGTCACAACTGTCCGCGCAGCTCACTTCGAAAATAGGACTGGAGAAGCCGAATAACTTTTTAAAATAATCTCTACATAATACAAATTCCATGGATATGGGCGTTCACAATGTTAAACATATCTCCTGTCGGACCGGGATTTGTCCTATGTTTACTATGACGTAATTAGTCAGCGGTTCCAAACATTTCCAGGCCTACCAAATAAATGCAATGGGGAAGTACTCTCGGCCAAATAAAATGAAAATTACCGATGTAGTAATTATATGTAAACAGTAGTACTAAAAAGGGCAACATGTATACTTCAAAAAGAAAATAGTGGTATCATACAAGGCGAAATAATAAACCTAAATGTATTGCCAAATCTACCTAAGAGTATCCAATCTTTAAAAAAAGACAATCTTAGCTTTTAAGAAATTAAGAATTTAAATATAACAATCCCAGCACAATTTTATATTACTTTAGTATAAAATAACTAAATGGAAGGACAATTTAATTTGTATAAAACTGCTGCATACACATCCTTCAATTTTTACCATGGAATGCAACCAATAGTTTAAACTTGAATGATAGTATTTTCACATACGGAATCTTATATGTGATATTAAAATATGGTAGTACAAGAAAAAATGAAGAAGTACCAATTGATAATCGAAATTCAAGTCCATTGGAACAGGACGAGTTAGATGTGCAAATGGTCTCAATATGAAGAACAATTGCGAATCCCAAACCGGATAGAACCTGGTGAAGGGCTCTAAATTTTGGCCTATGTTCGGCACTTACGGCCATTGAGCAGTAAATGATCTTTAACGTACCGACACCTACTGTGACACAGGACCTCGGTTTTTACTGTCTCATCCCAAGGGCAGGAAAGAAACCTGCAGACGACTGGACTCGAACTCACGACCAAGAGTTCATCGCACTATCAACTTAGCCAGGCCGGCTCTCTTTGGTCGTACTCCAGAATACTATCTAATATTCCCGAGAGGGGGGCTTAATAATGTTTAACAAGGTCCCCGTATCAACCACAAAACTTCTTAAACGACGATTTCAAGCGTTCAACAATGTAACCCTGTGTAAGTAGTTTATTGGCGATTCCTTTCGCTCTCAGACTAAAACATTCATAAGACGAGCATGCCCTGGCATTACGTATAAGTGGTGAACGAAAACGCCATAGGCAGGAAAAGATGGAATATTACTTCTTAAAAACGGGAAGTTCGTGATATGGAAATTAAAATCGTCGCGTTTGTAATAAAGGGAGGTGTGAAGTTGACTGTCCTTTCCAATCGACAGGGGGAAATCTAGGTAAGAAGCAGATGCGTTGCTCTCTGTCGTCTTATTGATCTCTAGCTCAACATGATACATTCTTCTATTAATTGTTGGGAGTAGTATATGTACTACACTTCAGCTCACCCTTTTCCAAGAACTGTCTGTACGTGTCGATTTCCCGGAATTCCGTTTGTCACGTGTCCCCATTTGTGACCCCGTTTGTTATTTATATACGTGGATATATATAAATACTGTGTGTGTGTGTTTGTACGCGTTAGATGGTTTTTTTTCAATTTTATCTGTGCCTATAGACGATACGCTCCCGTGCTCGCCAGGTAAAACTAACCGCACGAGTGTGTCCTGGTAGGTGCTCCAACGGTATAGTGTGTCAAAATTGAAAAGGCCATAGTAATTACACCTCAATTTTAAAAAACATGTCTCATGCACAAACGATCTATCGAGCGGTTATTGGATTTTACCGATTCCGCCCGAGAGAGATCTATTACTACTCAATATATCGAGCCGTTATTAGATCTCCCGATTCCTGACGATTTTAAAAAAAAGTATTTAAAACCCAAACGTGTCTACACGGGCCAGACCTATCGTTACGACAGAATTTCCTCGACGCGCAGGTTAAAGTTTGAAACCAGGTTCGACCAGTATAGAGTGGTCTTGTTGAGGGGACGACCGGGTATATCGATATAGACCGTTTATTTGTACAACTCGTAAGGTCGGTGATAATAAACGATAGAGGGTTGCAAAACGGCGATAAATTTCGCCTCATCATCAATCACTCGAAATTCCCGAATCCATTCAGTACGAAATATATTAAACGTCTCGTGGGATTTAGCCGAAGATTTTATTCAAAGCGCTGCAAGAGTATATAGAATATTACGAGGTGTCCTTAGACGAAGTAGAAATAGTCGTCCAGTCTACGATAATGCCGAGGGGAAAGGGGGGGAGATCCAAAGAACCGGTGACAAAGGAGACCTCGTCGAAGAAGAGAAGTATCATCACGATTAAAAACGACGACGTCACGTGTCTGGCACGCGCCATCGTGACGGCGGTGGCCAAACAAACATAAAGACAAATGGACGAATTCCCAGCTTCGAAAACGGTTTCAAACGATAGTCGTAAATTACAAAGGGGCCGAAGCGGTTTAAAACTTCACGAAAGAAGAAGCGGGCGTTCCCGTCCGGGATGACGGTTGTACCTTGGAAGACGCGAAAAACGTTTGCCGATCACCTGGGAGTGCAGATCAACGTGGTGGACGGCGAACGGTTTCAACGAGATCATCTATACGACCGAAGGAAGTGACGACGACGCGATCTATCTGTACAAGAATAAAAATCACTTCGACGTGATTACGAAAGATGAACTGGTTTTTTGGGTACGGGATATTACTGTCACACTTGTAAGAAAGGATATACGAGACGAGATCGTCACAGATGTCCAGATAAGTGTCTATCGTGCTTCGGTTACGATTGCCCCGGGGGTGAAAGGATAGTGTGCGCCGATTGTAACAGAGCGTTTTTCGGCGAAGTCTGTTTTAAGGAACATAAACGCGCCAGAGGTATGAAAGGCGGCGAACCGGACGTGGTTTGTTCACTCGTTCAGAAATGTTTAGAGTGCGAACGGGTGACCAAGGACTTGAAGTCCCACGTATGCGGGCATTCCAAATGTTCCAATTGTCGTGCATACGTCGACATGACGACGCACAAGTGTTTCATGGTCCAGAAAAAATGTAAGGGTGGAAAATGCAAATCGGCCGAGTGCAAAAAAAAGGAAAAAAAAAAAAAAGAAACCCTGTTACAGTTGTAAAACGCGGACGACAGAGTATTATTTTTACGACATAGAAGCCTCGCAAGACACCGGCGTTCACATACCGAATCTAATCGTGTGCCAAGACTTTGACGGTAACCAACACGAATTTTCTACCGTAGACGAGTTCTGCAAGTTTGTGTTGGATAAGAAAGTCGGTACGTTCATTGCCCACAATGCCAAAGCGTACGACGCGCAGTTTTTGTTAAAGTATTTCGTGGAACATAACATTAAACCCTACTGTATTTACAACGGCACGAAGATCATGTACATGGAAGTCGATGGTACTCGCTTTATCGATTCCATAAATTTTGTCCAATCCTCTCTGGCGGAATTTCCGAAGACGTTTGGTCTGACCGAACTCAAAAAAGGGTATTTTCCTCATTATTTCAACAAACCGTGTCACCAACGTTACGTGGGACCGTTGCCTAGTAAAAAACACTACGGTGTCGATTACATGAGCAAACGCAACAGGGAAGAGTTTTTAAAGTGGTACGAGATGCGAAAGAACGACGTGTTTTGATTTCCAGAAAGAACTGAGGGGAGTACTGCACGTCCGACGTCGACATATTACGACGGTCCATGTTGAAATTCAGGGAAGACTTTATCGCGTTGGAAAACATAGATCCGTTACAGTACGTGACGATAGCGTCCGTGTGCATGACCGTTTACAGAAGTAATTACATGCCCGAAAAGATGATAGCCGTCCATAACGATAACGTCGTTCGCGATACGTACAGTGCGAAATCCATTTCTTGGCCGGATCACGTGGCCGAGAGAGACGGCGTCGTCATACGACACGCGTTGAACGGCGGTGAGGTGACTCTACCCGACGACATCGGTAAAGTCGACGGGTTATTGCGAAGACACGAGGACGGTTTACGAATTTCAAGGGATGTTTCTGGCACGGGTGTAAAAAAGTGTTACGCTCGAAACACCGTCAATAACAAGAACCAATTCGAGATGGACACTCTCAGAAAACGAACCTCCGCGAAAAACGAGAAGATACGAAGGGCCGGTTACGCGTTCGTCGAGGTCTGGGAATGCGATGCGAAAAGACATAGCCGTTAAAGAGATCGTGACCGCCGTTAGACCCGCGAGACGCCTTTTTCGGCGGTAGGACCAACGTGGACCAAAGTTGCTGTACGACTTCGACGGTAGAGAAAAGGGACGATACGTCGACTTTGTCAGTCTGTACCCGACGGTCCAGTTTTATAAGACCTACCCTGTCGGTCACCCCACCAAAATAGTTAATCCCGAGCGCGTCGATCGAACTTGGGACGGGGTTCGTCAAATGTAAAGTCGTGCCGCCCCGAAAATTATATCATCCCGTCCTACCCGTCAAGATGAAATGCGGAAGGAAATGCCGAAAAGCTCTTGTTCCCACTGTGTAAGACGTGCGCCGAACGACGGTCACAGAAACCGTGCGAACACACCGACGAGCAGAGGTCGTTCGCGGGCACGTGGTGTACTCCCGAGCTATTCAAAGGCCTTGGATAAGGGGTACGAGGATAGAGAAGATTTACGAAGAGTTTGGGATTTTTCTCTACACCACCGAGGACGCGGACCTCTTTAGAGGCTACGTCAAGAAGTTTTATGAAGATCAAGATGGAAAGTTCCGCTTTGAAGGTCGGTGGCCGGGACACCCCTTACGAGTCGGAAGAACGTTATAAAGACATGGTCAGAGAACGTTTGGGGATCGACTTGGGTGAAATAGAGTATAATCCCGGTACCTATGCGCGCCATCTCTAAATTATGTCTCAACTCTCTCTGGGGCAAGTTCGGTCAAAGGGTCAACATGGAAAACAGACCAAATACGTGAGCGAACCGGCACATTTTTTACAAACTGTTGTTGGACGACACGATAGACAATCTCAACATTCAGTTCATCAACGACGACATGGTCCAGATGACTTACGATCTCAAAGGTCAAATTCGTCGATCAGTCCAAGGACGTCAACATCTTCATAGCGTGTTTTTACGACGGCTCACGCCAGAACCATGTTATACGACGTGTTGGACACCCTCGACGATAGGGTGGTTGGGATTCTCGATACCGATAGCGTGTGGTACGTCGATCGCGACGACGGGGTCTCGATCGACACGGGCGATAACTTGTGGCGATTTGACGGACGAGTTAGGCGGCGATTTCATCACGTCGTGGTGCGCCTGACCGGACCCAAATCTTATTCGTACGAAACGAACGCGGGTAAAAAAGGTGTGTAAGGTCAAAGGATTTAGTCTGAATTACGAAAAATTCTCTCTACATCAACCGAGAAGCGATGACCGACGTCGTTAAAGAAACGCGTAAGAGGATTACGACCGTTCGAGAAAACGCCATCACGAGAGATTCCGCAACCAAACGTGTCGTGAATCGATATCAGGGAGAAAGAGTTTACGTTGTGTTACGATAAACGGTGTGATGAAGGACGGGTACGACACGTTACCCTCGGGTATTAAAAAAATTTATTATTATTAATAAATTTTTTTAAACGACCAATAATTCCTCTCGGACGAACGTTCTCTGAGGCGCCGGTTCTTTGAGCTGATACAGGTCGATGCCTTGCATTCTGAAATGCCTTGTCTATGTCGTGTTTGTCGACGCTCCAGATGGGATCGGTGGCTCTCCTGCGCCCCGCCGCCTTCCAATTCGGTTGATATAGATATCTTACTTTCGCAAAGGGACTGATGGACGGTTGTACTTTATCGACGGGTTCTACCTTTTTGGGCGGATCGGTCTCTTCGTTGATCGTTTTGACGACTTCCGGCAATTGTTTCGCCCATTTCTCTGTTTCTGTCTTTGGTTTTCATCTCTTGATCGTATTGATAGCTAAACAACTGTTCGCCCAACGTTCTATTAAAGCGTTCGACGATGGCTTGGTCGCGGTGAAGGTCGACCCGTCCCCTTTTTATTCTAGCGCCGTGTCCGTTCATGAGTTTGGTGACGGCGCCCATGAATTCGCGGCCGGGGTCGACTTGTAATAATTTGGGAAACGTCAGACGCCGTTTGTAGATCTTTTCGAAAGCGTCGGCCACCTCTCGACTGTCTTTGGTCGTCAGCGGTTCCGCTTCTTTTGTAGCGCGTGCCCACGTCGACCAAACGTCAGCGCGTATTTTGTACGTTTTACCGTCCACCTTGTCGTGCGGTAAAAACAACAGGTCGGCCTGGTGACTGTCGTTTTCTTTCGCGTCTTCGAATCGAGGTCTCACGATCTTCTTGGGAGCCGGTAGGTAGATTTGCCACACGTCTTGTTTTTTCAGGAATTCCAACGCTTCCTTCTCGCTGACTTTGGCCGCTTTGGCCCAATTTCCCGATGGCGGCCCTTTTCCCTTCCAATAGTGTTTGTGATAGATCTCTTCATGTCGTTTTTACTTTAGGCGACGTATTTTTTAACGCCGTAGAACACGAGTCCCGTTCCCACGATCACGAAGAGGAGGTTCCTTGTCTTTTTGTTCTTCCGAGGGTTGATAGAAATCGCTCAACTTCGGTTCGGGCGGCATCGCCGCTTCTTCCGTCATCTGCGAGTAGAGTCGCATGGCGGCATCCACTTCTTTTGTAGGTGTACAGGGAATGTCCTTCTTTCCTGAGTCTTTCGTTGAGAAAATCTAATCGCTTCGTGCGTTCGTGATTCCACCGATCTCTAGCCGCGGTCAGTTTTTTCCATCGCTTCGTCGTGCCTCTTCTGTTCTTCGTGATTCGAGAATAGAAATTGTGATCCCGAGAAGGCGAGAGCATTGACTGCCGCGCCTCCTATCATCATCGCGATCGTTGCCATTTTTTTAAAATAGAATTTTTAGTTTATTTCATGATATCGGCGGGGGATGATACCCTTCTTGACCAGCATGTCTTTGGTGTACTCGGCTAAAACGTAGTCGACGAAGACCATCCCGAGATCCTTTAGATCTAGATCCAGTTTGGGCGCGGACGTCTTGAAGAACTTCTTGGAAAACTTGCGCGTAACAACGTGGCGATTCCCGTCACGACGGGCCGCGTGATACGCGGTGTTGACCAAATCCTTTTCACTCATTTTTTTATATGAAAAGGATTATTATTATCGGATTTTTACCGTCTCCGTCGTGCCGTTGTTCGTGTTGTAGAGTTCGTCGCAGTAAGTGTTCATCCTGAAGAGGCATGGGTTGGTTGTCGTCCTCGTCGTCCGCCTTAAAGTCGGCGTCGTCTTTTTCCATTCCGACGGTCTCGTGATACGCGGTGTTTGACCAAATCCTTTTCGCTCATTTTTTTATATGAAAAAAGAATTATTATTTATCCCTCTTCTTCTTCGTCTTCGGTACAGTCGTGATGGTGGATGTGTTGGACTTTAGCTTCCACTACTTGTGCGATCATGGGAAAACGAATAGACTCGTGGCGAGGGAATTCCGACGCCATAAACATCGACGTGTCCATGAACGTTCTCAGTGTCACGTTATACATTTTTATAGTGAAAAGATTTTTATTTAATACATTTCGTGGGGATTGGATTTGGAGACTTTTTCTTCTTTAGGTTTGGAAGAGGGAGGAGGTGTCGGCTGCGGTTGGTTTTTCCTGTACAAACACACACCGCCACTCCGACGGCCGCGAGTCCGCCGCCGACCGCTAACCATTTCCAGCTATCCTGGCCATTAGCATTGCCATCCTGGCCATTAGCATTGCCATTAGCATTGCCATCCTGGCCATTAGCATTGCTGTCCTGACTTTTTCGACTCCACCTCTTTTGCGCTCCCTTCTTCCCCCGCTTCTTGACGTTTCGGATTCTTTTTCGTTAGGAGTTCTTCCGGATTCATCGCCTTTTTCTATTCCCTCCGATTTTTTAAATCCCGTTATATAGCGACTGGACGTGGCGGCGAGACTGAGAGGGGCCAGGTAGGAACCGAAGTGGTAGAACAGGCTGCAGCACGCTTCGCCGATGGCCGCGTCGAGGAAGGGATCTTCGCTCAGTTCTTCGATCAGTTTAGGTTCGTTCTGCAGATCGAAAAAATATTTTAGACGCTGGCTGTTCAGCGTGATGACGGAATTGGCGATCGATTTACTCATGCGCAATCCGAGTCGCGCGTTGAGTAGACGATTTAGATTGTCCAGTTCCTTGTCGTTCATCTTGTTCAGGTCGGCGACGGTCACGTCTTTTCCCAGGAAGTGACGCGCTCGTCGCCCGATCCGACGATGGTCGATAACCTTCTTTGAGCGAGTCGTCTACCGTCGTCTCGGCGGCGGTAGCGACGTTCGTTAGTATATCTCGTCCACGTTCATCTCTTTTTTTTTATACATTTTTATTTATATTTTGTAAAAAACGTTACGTTTTTACAAAAATACTGTCATTTTAATTTATTTATTCCGTGTCGGACTCCAAGTCCAAGTCTTCTACGCAGTCGGCCAAATCCGGTAGAGGAGCATCGTCGATCGTTTTGACGATGACGACCTGGTGTAAGAGAGTTTGCAAGGATACGGTCGATTCTTTGTTGGCGATGTAAACGTTGTCTACGTTGGCCAGACATCGTTTTTTCTCGTATTGGTGAAGATCGACTTCGACGAGCGGATGTTTATCTTTCGGATCGTCGGCCGTTCTCTTTCTATAAAAAGTAGGCTTGTCTCTGTCCCCCTGTTTAACTTTCGAGTAGATCACTTTGTTACCGTTCTGATCCGTTTTCACGAGGACTATATCGTTGACATCCACGGGTGTTTTTCTACCTTTTTCTTTCAGTGTTTTTGCGAGTTTTTCTATGGATTCCCTCAAGAACGCCTCGATCTTTTCCAACATTGGTGGCGAATTCTTTTCCGCATTTTAAATTTCATAGTATAATCGGAACCGTCCTCGTATTGCCACAAGCCGGACGACTCCGTTTTGGGAGTGCGTATCACTAACGGTTTCACGTCGCCATGTCGGGTACTGATACGCGACGTAAACGCGTTGATAACGCTTTCCTTTCTTATCGACGTAATGAGCACCCACCCTTAAATTGTTCACGTCAAAGTTCTCGACTGTCACGAATGCCATTTTTTTTAATAACGTATAAATTTTCTTTATGCCATTTTCAAATCTTTTGCAAAAGTCGTCTCAACCATCGTTCCGTTCGATGATAACGTTCTAAACGTAATAGATAGAGTATCGCGAATAAGAAGAGTAAACACCATAAAAACGATGAACGAGAGCAACGCGAACAAGAACATCTCGGTAAAACGTTTCATTTCTTAACGTAAAAAAATTTGTTAAAACACTTAAACAATAGATATATAAATAAAAAATGTTTATTTTACTGGACAAGGTGTTTACCGAAACGCGGCCTAAAACAGATGTTGGGGGAGATAACGTGCATGCAGTTGGGTAACCAAGTCTTGGTGTCTTGGCCCGACGACGTCAAACTCGCGTGTCAAATGCCTCGCATGCGCAGAGGAGACTATCCGTGTAAGCATCCGGTCGTCGTGAATTCGTTGTTTTGTAGCATTCACCACAACTACTTGAAAGAGAGAGGCATCGACACGATGAAGTATTGCACCTCTTGCCGAAGATGGATGGCCGATAGCACTAAATACGAAACGTGTTATGCGTGCGGCGGAAAAAGAACGCGCAGACGAGTGGCACAAGACGCATCCGCGGTGCAAGAGGAGAAGAAGACGTCCCAAAGGAAGAAGTTTAACCGGATTTTTTTAAGACTGTCTTAAAAAAATCTACGGTTAACGAGGAGCAGCAGTGTTTTCATCGTTTTATAATGCTACAATTTAACGAGAAGACGATTTCTCGCCCAGAAGGGCACGCAGCTGTTCGCGCAGATCGTTCGTCTCTTGTTCGGAGACTTTTTTAACCCCGTCGTCGGCTTTGTATTTGACGTATAGCTTGTCCTTCATCTCGCGATACTTGGTCAGTTCGTGAGACACGGTGGCGAATTCCTCCGCCGAGATCTTCCCGTCTTCCAGTGCGCGACTCACCTGATCCTCGATGGAATTCAGTTTACTCTCGGCCAGTTTGACGATTTTGAGATGTTTCTCCGATTTCTTCAACAACAGACGCCGGGATGCCCTTCAAGACCAGTCCCACGGAGCCCACGGTGACGGCCACGATCTGTAAGGGTAATCCCACGATGGGGAGGGCGAATCCCAACCCTCCGCACACTACACTCCCCGTGATCAATGCTCCGTCTACCCCGTCCGCGGTGTTGATTAACCGTTTGTACTTCTTGTGCACGCTCTTCCGCGTCTCGATCTCTCGTCTGAACGTCTGCTCGATCTCGCCGATCCGTCGGAGACGATACTCTTGCGGATCGGGTTCTAACGTCGGATACAATACCTCTTTGTTGTTGTTTACTCATCTTTTGTTTTTAATTTAAAAGTTTTTTTATACGTCGAGAACGACGACGCCGTTGACGGAGCCCGATTTCGATCCTTTGTTCACGGCGAAGTTGAGGACGTCGCCCCGCCGTCACTCGCAACGGCGGATTCAGCGGGACGATCTCGCCGGCCTTGGTCTTGAAGGTCCTGTATTCCACGTCGTTCAGCACCAGCGTCACGTCCAGTTCGCCCAAGAGACCCAGACGGATGACGTGACCGTCGAACAACATCGTCGTGCCCTGTACGGGACGGAGTCTTCCGTTTTTATTTCACTTCGAATTGGAAGGTGTTCATGATGCGACGGTTTTTGACCAACGCGGTGATCTCCTCTTTGGCGTCGTTGAGGTCTTTGAAGAGTCTCTCGTTCAGGTCCTCCACCAGTTCTTCCCTTTCCACGTCTTCCCAATAGAATCCGATCTAGACATTTTCCTTTTTATTTTTAGAATTTCTTAAATTCCAATAGAACGTGAACGGATTGACCGTGATTGTCGATGGGTTTGCCTTTCTCGTCCTTGAGACGTATCGTCACTTCCGAGATGCGATCCCGTCTCAAAGACAGGAACACGGGCTTGACTATATCTTTTTTCGTACAACCTCGGAAAAATTTCACGTTGGGACAGGGGTAGGGACGCGTGGATGTCCGTCGCCTTGCCGTCTCTCCCGCCCTCATCCAACTCGTCGAGATGGACGTTGACGAGTTCCACCGGCTGCAGGTTGATGCTGTTGCTCGGGGACGATGGTGCCGTGGAGATACGCGTTTCTCGTCGATGCCTAGAATCTTGCCGAGTTCCGGCGGAAGCACCACCGCCGTGCTGCCCGACCCGTCGATTCTCACCCTCATGGTGGTCTTGTCCAGGAACACCTTGTCGAAGTATTTCGCGAGAATTCGTCGTAGGTCGGGTGAAGGTGTACGATCCGGCGTGCACGTTTTGGACTTTGGGTCTGTCACCCCTTTTGGGCGTAGCGTAGCGTATCTCCACGTCTTTCTTGACGTTGTACAACCCGTTGTAAAGACGGACGGACTTGGCGCTCACGCACCACCCGCCGTTCGCGTTGTCGATGTAACGAGAGAGTTTGACGGGTTTTTCGATATCCGTCACGAGATAGAAACATGTTGTTTTTAATATTAATAAATCTTAAACTTAAAAAAGAGAGAATGAACGTCTACGAGTATAGAGAGAATCTAGATCTGTCGTCGTTCGACGTCTACGTCAACGTGACCAAAAAGTTTCGCGCGTCGTTCGAGAACATCTTCGTCAAGTACGACAACCCGGACGTCTTTCGAGGACGGCACGTCGAAGTACTACACCATGCTGAAGCGGTGGTACCGGCATCCCATCGAGGGATTCTGGCAGAACCAGCTGAATTTCGCGGTGTGGTGCGCCACGACCGGATGCGGCGTGACGCTGGACATGGGAAACGACCACCTGTCCAAGTCGTTCTTCCGGTTCCACATCTATTATCAGATCAGAAGGATCCTGCAGGAGATCGCCGCCCCCCTTACCCCAGCGACGCCGACTTCGAGCACTTCACGAAACAACGTCGACGCGTCGGCGTACCAGCGGATCTGTCGCGAATTCGGGGGTGCCAGTCGACGCGGACTGGAAGATCAAGGGGACCATCTTCGGGAAATATAACACGAAGTGGTCCACCTTCATCGCGAACCGACCGGAGAGCTTCACGCTTCCGGGTCTGGCCAGACTGGACGCGTCCATCCGGGTCTTCGCCTGGGCGATCCTGGGCTCGCAGGGGGAGACGAGGGCCTCGATCGTGGACGCCGGTGCCACGTCGCTGGACGCCCAGAAGCAGTTCCTGGTCAACGTCGAGGACGCCATCAACCGACCGCTCGACCTACCCGCCGACATCTCGCGCTACGAAGACTGTCTGAAGTACGCCAATTCCAAGCTCGACTACGTCGTCCATCCGGGACTCTACATGCTGCCCAGCAACATGGAGCTGAACATCGGCAAGAACATCGCCAATTACAATAACGAGATCTTGATCGCTCCCGACACCACGGACACCCGGAAACGAACGTCGACCTCAACGCGAAAACGTTCGCGAGGGATAAAACCTCCTCCCGTAGAGATCACATCACCACCTCCCGTAGAGGTCACACCACCGCCGTCAGCGTTACAGGACAAGCGCCGTCAGACGATCACGAGGATCAGAAGACGGCCGTCTTGGCTCTATCGTTACTTTCTTTTCTGGTCTTCGTCGAGTTTCGTTAACAACCAGCCGACGACGACGATCATGCCCAAGACCCACAGATGTTCCTCCAAACCACATCACCGTCTTGCCGAGCGTCGACAAGATCCAGGACACGATGGCACCCAAGATGCCGGGTAACGCCTCGCCGAATTTAGAGGCCAGTTCTCGCGAGCAAATTTACCGATCGCGTCCAGCTGTTTCTTGATCCATTCTTTCACTCCTCCCTCCTTGTGGGGAGGTTTGGAGGGTGGTGTGGGCGGTGGTGTGCTCGTCCCGGGAAGGAGCAATTCGACCAAGAAACCTATCGTCATGCCGATCGCCGTCAGGACGCTGAAGATGGTGATACCCTGTTCTCTGAACAGATTGGCTATTCTCTCTCTCAAGGGGAGATCGCTGTCGAGTAGTCCCTTGATCGACTCTCTTATGGTATCCAGTTGCGTCTTTAACTGCCCTTTCAGATCTTTATTAGTCTCTCTATACAGCTCGATTACATCGCGCGACTCCTTTATCTTCCCCTCGAGCTCTTCTTTTTTCTCCGGATTGTTTTTGAGATCTTCGGTCCATTCCGTTATCAATCGTAGATGTGTCGCTATTTTTACTCGCACTATTACGTATTCGCCGCGAAGGGTTTGTAAAGACTTATTCAAACCCTGCAGTTCTCTCAGGGGAAATTCTCCCTCAAAAGTCCTCTGCGTGGAGTTGTGTCGATGTATCGACGAGGGTGTCTATACTACCCGATAGGTCTGCTATTACCTCGTCTAGTTGTTTTGCTTGCGTTTCATCATCATCCTTTTTTAATACCTCTTCTACGGTTGTCGCTTTTATTTTTTACTTCTTTTACCTCTTGTACAGGAAGTTCCTTCCTCATACCCATCGCACTTTGAAAATTAGCCTTATAACGTGATGACTCATAAAAACCTGTTCTATTTTTATACGTTAATCTTTCCCACACCGCTCCCCATTTTACCCATAAGTCACCTTGTTTCGATGCTTTAAATTCGTAAGTAGCTTTAATACCATGAGGAGATTTGGCTTCTTTCCATTTATTCACTAGTGCAACAGTTTCTTCTTCAGCCCGCTACATTCTCAACAACTAGATCGGGAGGCAGATCTTCTCCACCGGCCCAGCTAGGACCTTTCGTATTATCGTAGAAAGACGTCTCCGCAGTATTTCCAGGCTCATCGCCTGTAGTCGAAGGTTTATCTTGCAGTTCAACGTTTCTCAATATTCGGTGTACAAATCATCATCGTTGCCTCTCGTATCGTCCCCATACTCGATTTATCGTTTGGTTTATCATCCATTTTTTTATAAAACGCTTTAAATTTTCTTATTACGTAATAGAAAAAAAGATGATAAATTACGGACATATTCTCGTCCTAATAGGAAATTGCGCACACCCTTCGGCGTGAAGGGCATACGCCAAACGGTGACCGTGTCCCACAATCCTTCGACCATCGAAGAAAACCAAGAGTTGACGGTTCGTTTTCCCAATTTGAGCGAGAACGACGTCATCGTCCCTCGCACCGCGAAACTGTGCTTCGACATGGAAGTCGCCGTGAAGGGCGGCGATCTCTCCAAAAAACGGGTGTAATAATCTGGGACGTAACATCGTCAAGAAGATCGAGGTGAAGATCTCGGGGAACACCGTTTTCGACGATGCCGATAAATTCTTCGTCTACAACGATCTTTGGAAGACGGAACGACGTAACATGGTCTATCAGGGAATACAGAGCGACGATTCTCAACAAACTGAGAGCAAAAACCCATCAACTTGCATTGCCTTCGATAGTAACGAATACTACGAGATCGGTGCGGGCGTTCGGGAATCGCTTTTGCATTCCCCTGGACTTCGAAATCTTGGAGACGAGCGAACCCTTTTATCAAGCGGGGTTACAAGATCGATTGGAATACATGTTGAAGTTCAACGATGCCATACACGTCGTCTCGACGGATTGACGGTAAAGCGATAAGTTATAAAGGTCACTAACATCGCGTTGGAGTTCAAGAAAATCACCGACCCCTATCTCGCTCGCAGCATCAGACAGAGGTACGCGGGTCAGCACGTCTATTACTTCAACCAAATATTGCGCTATCGCAAGACGAAGATGAGTAAATCAGACACAGCCCTCAATTATCAGATCAACACTCCCGCACACTCTCTCGCGGGGCATTCTCTTTCTCTTCAAAGACCCTTCCGTCAAGGATCCCGAAAAGTTTTATAATCCGAGAATCACCAATGTGGAAACGACCATCGAGGGTGAACCGAGCCAACTGTTCACGGCAGGCATGAGACCGCATCACCAGTTTGACGGATTAAAAAATTTTTTCTCCCTGAATCGTGAAATCGTCACCGAAACGATCGCCAAGGAACTCGAGCTGAGCGAAGTGACTCTGGGAAAATATCTCAAAGACCATTTCGGTCTCTGGCTGGACTTGAGAACGACACCCGAAAACCACCTCCACGGCACGGGTCGCAAGCTTCAGAACATCAGCGAAGGCGTTTCCGTCCTCATCGAGAGAACGCCAGAAACCGATACCAATCCCTTGGACGTTTACATCTTCGCCGTCAAGGACGGACAGATCACCGGTCGTTTCAAGAGCGTCGTCTCTTAAGAAAAATTAAAATCCCATAAGAAAAAAATGTTCATGCGAGAAGCACACGCCGCCATGATCGTGGGGGCCACGGGATGCGGGAAGACGGAATTCGTTCTCGATCTGCTGGAAGACGAATACAGAGACGTCTTCGAATCACATCGTCATCCTGTGCCCTTCCATCGACTTCAACCGAGCGTACAAATCGAGAAAATGGATCGGCGAAGACGTCAAACACCCCAAAGACAAACGCGTCGTCATCGTCAACCCCGTCTCCCGGCGAAGAATTGCTGCAGGACACGTTGACACTTTTACGAAGTGTACAAGGGCACGCCCACGCTCTACGTCATCGACGACTGCTCGGCCACGAAGCAGATCAAGAAGAAAGCCGATGCTCTGTCCATGCTGGCGTTTTCGGGACGACACGCCAATCAATCCGTCTGGATCCTGTCGCAACGCTACAACAGCGCATCCAAAGACTTTAGATCCCAGATCAAGTGGGTGGTGCTCTTCTTCACCAAAGACAAATTCAGTTACAACGAATGTCTGGACGAGAACGACGTCGTGCCCGAAGAGGAAAGGAAACGTCTCAAACACGACCTGTCGCAACGCAAAACACTCCAAACTGATCTTGCGGACCGAACAACCGACCGACTTAGTTCGTCGAATGAACGAGTACTTAATTTATATGTTGTCATATAAATTATTCAAAGGGGGTCTCATGCACTAGATGTACCCAATTCACTTCGGGGTCCCAAGAGCGACTAGCGTCAAACCCATACTCGATATTCAAGCCACCAAACTTTTCTTTTCCCAATCGACGGCGGGATCCCACGGTTCGTTTACTTCACCGAGTCGGTACCACTTATATACACAATTCGTACCAGCGATATTTAATTGCCCATTCCACGTTGGGATCCCAATTTTCTCCAGCCTTGAACTGTTCGTTGTAACGAACAAAGTAATCTTTATTAAACCAATTCACCGTAGGATCCCAGGGTTTGTAACGGTGAGATTCGTTATAACTATACCAATCCTTAACATTTTCTTTATGATAAGAAGGGTCTTTTAATGGATCGATGAGCGACGATCTCCGACGCCAATCGTATCGCGGGTCCCACCTCAGATTATTTCCGAATATGTCGCCAACGTTCATGTAAACTCATGGACTTTTTCTTAACGCCTTTTAAATTTTTACACACTATACCATTGGAGCACCTACCAGGACACACTCGTGCGGTTAGTTTTACCTGGCGAGCACGGGAGCGTGACGTTTTTATCGGCACAGATAAAATTGAAAAAACCATCTAACGCGTACAAACAAACACACACACACAGTATTTATATATCCACGTATATAAATAACAAACGGGGTCACAAATGGGGACACGTGACAAACGGAATTCCGGGAAATCGACACGTACAGACAGTTCTTGGAAAAAGGAGAGCTGAAGTGTAGTACATATACTACTGTTGGGTAAGGTTTGTCACTCAGTCGGTATAGGTTTTTGTCTTGGAACGATTCTTTGTTGTTTAACGTCCCATTCAAGAGAATATTTCACTCATATGGATACGTCACCAAATGCCGGTGAAGGGCATCAAAAAAGATTTGGGGCTCTGCTCGGCACTTACGGCCATTGAACAGTGAGGATTCTTTAACGTGCCGACACCTTCCTTGACATGGGACCTCGTTTTTTTTTATTTGTCTCATCCGTAGGACAGGAAAGCAACCTGCCGGCGACTGTACATGAACAAGAGTCGAGCGCGCTACCGACTGTGCAAGGCCGGCTCAGAAAATCTCGTGGTAATCTATTATACGAAGGTGATCGGAAAGTAATCATACGCCATGTCTTATTTCAGTTTCTATGTAAATACAAAAAATATTGATGACTTTTGGCATCTGCTCTCTGTTATCGACGGGAAATCTATTGTCGGGTGATTTTTATGGTATACAACCGTTTCGTGATTATTACACACTTTCCGAACAAATATTTCTAACTTACCTAACGCTGATTCAATATATGCTAATTTTGGGGTTCCTTTAAGGTTGTCTATTACTCTCTGAAGCCTTCGGGCAAAAACAAAAGCTATAATTTTATAGTCAGTATTTGTTTAACATAGAGGTATGTAATTTTCAAAAATATTTTTCTCACCTTTTTTAAATATTAGAGTAATGACTGATAAACATTGTGAAAAAACTCACCGGTATATATAATTAACAGTGAGGATTCTTTAACGTGCCGACACCTTCCTTGACATGGGACCTCGTTTTTTTTTTGTCTCATCCGTTTGCCGGCGACTGTACATGAACAAGAGTCGCTACGACTGTGCAAGGCCGGCTTCAGAAAATCTCGTGGTAATCTATTATACGAAGGTGATCGGAAAGTAAGTACGCCATGTCTTATTTCAGTTTCTATGTAAATACAAAACATATTGATGAATCTGCTCTCTGTTATCGACACGGGAAATCTATTGTCGGGTGATTTTTATGGTATACAACCGTTTCGTGATTATTACACACTTTCCGAACAAATATTTCTAACTTACCTAACGCTGATTCAATATATGCTAATTTTGGGGTTCCTTTAAGGTTGTCTATTACTCTCTGAAGCCTTCGGGCAAAAAACAAAAGCTTTAAATTTTAGTCAGTATTTGTTTAACATAGAGGTATGTAATTTTCAAAAATATTTTTCTCACCTTTTTTAAATATTAGAGTAATGACTGATAAACATTGTGAAAAAACTCACCGGTATATATAATTAACAACGTCATAGAAAAGATGTTCTATGTTTTCCCCAAAACACTGATAGAATCCTGTAGTGAGTCCATCTATTTCTGGAGTTTTGTCTTTTTTTCATATTAAAGACTGCATTTTTATTTCGATTTTGGAAGGCAACTTGTTGCAAAATCCTTTCATATTTCGGTTTCCGTACTGTATCTATATAGGATTAAGTTTCATTTTGATTGATGTCTATTGTTTTGTAAAACTTTGTATATTAATTGCACATTTCTTTTTGAATCTCATCGTTTATGTTAATTACATTATTTTCGCCTTGTTTTTGGTTCTTTTATAACATTATTTTCTCGGTGTTGCTTTTCTGATGAAAGAAAAAAATTTGCATTTTTTCGCCGTCCTGAACCCATTTAGTTTTTTATCTTATCTGTGCAATTCTAGATTTGTTGTTAAGTGTATTTTCCAGTAGTTTGTTTTTATTCATGTCAATATTAATACTTATTCTGTATCATCTAATTCTTTTTCTAAATTTAATATATTCTTTTTTTTCCTCTGATTGACTGGCTTTAGCAAATTGAATCGAAAATTCCTTAGCTTTTATTTTAAACTTTTCCCACTTTGTTAAAGGATCATCATTGTCCAGGGTATCTAAAATCAATTTTATACCTTCCCTATATTTCAAATTATTTAGCTATTTTACAATCATTTTCCAGTACCCTGGGTCCCGTTTTAAATCAAGAATATTTATTTTCAAATTCAAATACCGGTCAACATAAATCAATAAGATCATATTCAAAATGAAAAGATTCCAGCTTCGTTTGACTTTTTTCATTATCTTTTTCGAAATTAGTTACAATCTCCAAATAGACACAATTGCCTTGGTATTGTGCGCAATGTATAACGATATATCTCTTAAGTTTATCAATAAATGGCAATTTAGATTTTTCGTCATTCGAAACAAATACAAAAAGTGAAATATTTCATTTCAGGTCTTACATTAGGAAGCAATATCCTTTTCGCAATTTGATCTATTTTTTATCACAAAAACATAGACTCATCTGCTGAACTATGAAGCAGAAAATGTGTGATAGCATGGACCCTACCATATTTCTGTCATTTTGTTTACTTTATCGTCTATGAAGCGTGATTCCTGGACGAATATTAAATTAAATTTATTGCTTCTAAATCATTCATATAGTTTGATTCAATCAGATACCAAATACCGTAATGACCAGTAGTAACAAGTTGATATTAGGGTGGAATATCTTGAGATGAAGATTGCTCCGAGTTCATTATTTAGCTGAAACATCAAATACACCAGAGTATTACCTTTCAGAAATTCTAGCAGACTGTACATAAAATTTGGATGATCAAACAGAAAAGTAATATTAATATGTCCTTTTAATTAACAAAACGTTTAGATTAATTACGTGTACTGTTTTATATTATCAAATTAAATGTTAGCAAAAATATCAAAGAAGCATACCTGCTATTGCTGGTGTTTTTATGAAAATTCTCTGCGCTGATAAATTGTATTTTTCCTGGACAACTCCATTTGAAAAGAATTTTAAATAGTTTACAAAATTATAGCAACCCATTACAAAACTCACGACAACAAATATCTTGACTATTGGCCTCATTGCAAGATAACTGATACACTGCTGAAGAAGATTCATGTCTTCCTGTCTTTTATATAATACTTAACAACCTTGTACGCCCAATGGGTACCCTTTATTCGTTTAGTAGGAGTGGTTTATTTATCATTCATGAGCTGTTTATTGTACTTGATTCAATATTGATAAACTTCCAGTTTAAAAGTAGATGAATATTTTAAATGGCTATACAAGCCACAAAAGAGCGGTGTAACATCGAACTTTAACTGAATAATATATTTCAGAAATTTAATTTATTCAGTTAAAAGTAGCACTAAAAAAATCAGTTACATGTTGGTGGCCAGTTTTAAATGTGCAAAATACAGTATAACCGGGAAGAGATCAGATTTCTGCCAACCAACAAACTTTCACACAAAATCAGCCTAGGTTTCCACCGAGCTCACACCCGTCCTGACATGAGGTTGGTGATACCATGGTCATCGCAATGCTCTAACCACTCGACCAAGGTATTATTTTAGAAGTAGGTGACTGTCCATGTAATGTATAGAGCAAGTTCATTTATTCTTAGACAGGTAAAACATAATGAGCAAGTTCATTAATTCTTAGACAGGTAAAACATATTGCCTTGCACGGACTCCATGCATCACTGAATCTCTAAAACATGTCTACCAAGGTAAAATGGCACATGCTTACAAACACAAAAAGTGTCAATCAAATCATAACAGAGGTGAAAAGTCAATTGTCGAACAAAAGTATTAGAGATTCAGTAATAAACCAGGCTAGGTAATACCCAGAGATAAACTCTATGTTGACACAATGGAATCATATAGGTAGTATAAAATCGATAACAAATGTTACTAATACATGTGTAATAAGGAAATTATCGTAGAAAAAAACATTTCATTCTTAGCGTTATCAATTCATCTTTCATCTGGAGTCTTTATTTAATCGATATCAATCATCAATCGATGTAAGTAAACACAATAGCGGGTGTGTACGAAAACACCTAACTGCCAGTTTATAAATATATTTAATCCAGATATTCTGAGAGGGGGACTTCATAATGTTTTACAAGATCCCCGTATCTACCATAAAACGTCTTAAACGCCGACTCCAAGCGTTCAACAACGTAACCTTGTGTAAGTAGTTTATTGGTTAGTCGTTTAGCTCTCAGAATAAAACATTCATCAGAAGAGCATGCCCTGGCATAACGTATAAGTTGTGAAATGAAAACATCATAGGCAAGAGAAGATTAAATATTGCTACTTAGAAACGGGAAGTTTGTGATATGGAAATTGAAATCGTCTCATTTGTCATAGAGGGATGTGTGAAGTTGACCGTCCTTTCCAATTGACTGGAGTAAATCTAGGTAAGAAGCAGATGTGTTGCTCTCTGTCGTCTCGTTGATTTCAAGCTCAACAGGATACTTTGAGGAGCAGAGACTATATAAATTCCGCTTCATATGAATACAAAAATATGAAACCCCGTTGTCAATGAACTGTTGCCGAAGATTTCCCACGCCACTTTTTTGAAATTGCTCTGAGACAACAATGGGTGGGTTTCCCCTGATGGGCATGTCCACAGATCCTTGCATGAGGGTAATAGAACTTGAGCCTGTATCAAGAAGTCCAGTATCATGGGAAACCACCGGCTTGTTTGCCATGGTGGCGCAATCATTGTACCGTGGCTACTTCCTGTTGGATTTTCAACAGACACCTGGGAATCATGGGGAATGGAAGGAACATGTAGAGCCTTTATTCCAGGTTATCTGGAATGCATCGATCGCTGTCGCATAGTGGCCTGGATGCCAGCTGACATATCTCGGTAGTTGTGCGTTGCAAACAAGTCCAATTTGAATGACCCAGGAATGCATTTAGTGTCTTGAAGATGTCCTCCTATAACTTCCACTCGCTGCTGTCCCGGAAGTTCCTATACTACCAGTCCGCCTCTGTGTTTTTGCTGGACATGCTTGGCAAATGTTCTCAGTGCCAGTAATCCTACTTTCAATTCGATGATGTTTATGTGATATTGGCTCTCCAACGGAGACCAGAGGACCTGTGGCCGTGGATTGGCTCTGTGTTGCCCCCACCCGTTTTGAAGCATCTGTATGTATGATCAGATCTGGTCCCGGAGTTTTCATTGACTTGCCATTCCAGTGAGTCATCAGTTTTGTAAAGAAACGGAGTGCCGTTGTGAGCCCGAATGGCATTACTAAATACTCGTATGTTCTCTCCCTCCAAAGAAATCGGAGGTACATCCTTTCAAGTCCAGTTTCACCATAAAATCCCCTTTTTATCAGGGACTTTACAGATTGAATGCCTCCCATCTTGAAATGTAGATATTCCACATGTGTTCAGATAGTTTATGTTGATGACTGGACGTTGCCCCCATCTTTCTTTGTTTCTAGAAAATTGAAAGACACAAGGATGCGATATTTTTATTGCCCCCCTTTTTATCATTAATGTTATCTCAGCATATATCAACAAATCCTAATTTCCAGTTATTTTAGTGACTTTTTGATGATCTTTGAATCAGAATTTCTATACAGGGGACTAAGCCTTGTACTAACTCCAGTATGGCTGGATCGTGTGATGGCATTTCCGAGTTTTCTACGAGATTTTAGTCTTCCCCCGACTGGTAGATCTGGAACTGTATTTTTTATATTAAAATCTAAAATTGCTTTGTGAACCAGGTTGAAGTCCACTTTGTATGAACTGGATGTTCTGTCTTTGTTGGTAGATGCTGATTTTAACATTTATAAATCAAGGTAACAAGCTTACGTGTGTTTGTACACCACCAAGTATCGTGAAGGACACTGATCGGTCACCACCTCTGGCACCACGAGACGGGGCATTATACTTGAAAGGGTTGCCATTGGCCATGCGTGTCCTGGAAACTTTCTGTGTAAGACTTTTTGTGATTCTGGAAAGAGATTCTTTTCTTTGGCTTAGCGGCAAGTGCCTTAGATGTTTCTCTAGATGTCTTACATGTAACAGAAGAGGACAATGTTTTGCCAAATGACTGCCAGATGAGTTCAGTTTGTCTGAATTGCTTTCCAACATATATTTGACCTTTTAACATCTTTTGTAAGATATTCATACATCTGTGGTAGGTAGTAGTAATAAAGTCCTGTCCCAGAATTATTATAGATTTTTCAATCCGGTCAAGACAAGTGAAAAGATCCAGACTCTCTGAAGATTTTCTAGATCTTATAGAGTTTAAATCGGTCGATAGCTTAGTAGGTGGACCCTAACTGTGCCCACACTATTCTGGATGGTTGCCACGTTTAGATAATAAGGTTTATCATACGACCATTTAACCGAGTCAAATATTTCAGGAACATAATTATCAATGACCTGAGCGTTTACAGAGATATTGCTAGTTGTCAGTTTGTCTAAATTATTTTTCATTCAAAACCTTATCAGATATAAAAGTAGAATATTTTTTTCTCTACATAATCCACCATGTATAGTGGGAGTTCTGGTTTAGTTACTTCATCAGTAACATTAAGCGTATATAGCTGGGTTTACTCTCTAGTTTACCCTCACTACCGTGATCAACAGTAGTCTGAATCACTAGAACTATTAGACGATGTGTCTCGTAATTGTAGCACAACACGAAGTGGCGAAGAATGGCCGTCATCACTCGCATTCAGCAAGCAATCAGAAACTTGTTTACTAGAAGAAAATTCTTCCGAATCGGAACTATCCGAACGGGTAATAAATCTACGTTTTAGGACGTTTGGAACGTTTGTGATTATGGGAAACAGTTTGTTTGATTTGTTTGTTGTTGTTTAACGTCCCACTCGAGAATATTTCACTCATATGGAGACGTCACCAAATGCCGGTGAAGGGCTTCAAAGTTTGGCCTATGCTCAGCACTTACGGCCATTGAGCAGTAGGGTTCTTTAACGTGCCAACACCTACTGTGACACGGGACCTCCAGCTTTTACTGTCTCATCCGACAGACAGGAAACCAACCTGTCGCCGGCGGGACTCGAACTCACGACCTCACGATCCAGAGTCGAGCGCGCTACCGACTGAGCCAGGCCGGCTCATGGGAAACAGTAGATTTTCTCTTGTGAACATTGCCCTTGTCTCGGAATCTCCGAATTCTGAACAGAGCACATGGTGGCTCAGGTGACTCTGCTGAATTATATCTTAGTGAGGTTTCCGAAATAAAAATTCAGTTACATGTTGGTGGCCAGTTTTAGGTCACCTGAGCCACAGGCTCATGGTGACCTATTGCGATTGTCTTTTGTCTGTCGGTTAACATTTACACATTTTCGACTTCTTCTCAGTGGGCCATATATCATCCCCATGTGAAGCGGTATACAGTTTGCGAAAGAAAAAAGGAGCTAGGACCTATAGGGGACCCAAAGGGGACTAAAAAGGACCAACACTTGGTACATTTTTAAAAATCTTCTTCTCATGAACCAATGATTATATGACTTTTAAATTTTGTATGCATGATTGTAAAGTCAATATCTACAATGTCTGCGAACGCCAATGAAATCTGTTCATGAAACGTGAAACTAAGGGGCACTTCAAACAGGGTACAATTGTGTTTTAAATTGTTTAATAGCTAAAAACTGATCGACTTTTTGTATACAAATATTATATGAAAAAGTTTTTAGAAATTATCTAAAGATTTTGACAAAATTATAATATCACAGGTCAAAGGTCAAGGTCACAGGCAACTAGTTAAACTGAAAATATAAGAGTTTTTGGTCAAATTTTCGACATTTTTGACTACTTCTCCAGAACCATCTGGCCAATTTGAACTAAACTGAACAGGTAGTATAACCATGTAAAGCCGCATTAAGTATGCAGAAGAAAAGGGGCTAGGTCCAAAAATGGCTGACATGGCTAAATATAGAACTAATAATTCGTCATTTTTTTTAAATTTAATACATGTATTTCCAAAATGATTAAAGATAGAAAAAAACGGTACCTTAAAATGAGCCGCTTTCAAAAATCTACCTATATTTTATTTTGGTGAAAATGATCAGATCGACCCTTATATGAGTTATTTCCCCTTTTGTGTATTTTTCATGTTTTGGACAGTTTTGTCCTATTATCTTGAAAATTATAATAGATAAAGAGAAAGTGAAAGGAGCAAAAATGTTCAGCACGCAAAGATCTACAAAAAGTGCTAAAACTGTTAGGAATTAACTCCCTTTTAAGTGGATTTCTCATGTTTCGGGCTGTTTTATTCTATTATTTTAAAAAGTATGATTAATAGAGAGAATGAAAGAAGCAATAATGTTTAGCACGCAAAGATCTACATAAAAGTCAACAGGGCCAAACAGTTTTGCACTATTATCTTGACATGTATAATAGATAGAGAGAAAGTGAAAAGCAAAATTTTGTGAATGAAAATGGGCTAGGGCACATTAGGGCCCCAGAAGGATCAAAACTTGGTACATCTTTAAAACTTTTCTTCTCCTGAACCAAAGATTATATGACTTTCAAATTTTGTATGCATGATTATACAACCAGTATCTACAATGTTTGCGAATGAAAACGCAATTTATCGATAAACACTCCACTAGGGAGCGCTCGAATAAAATTTGGTACAGTTGTATAATTGAATTTTGTTTACAATATATATGACAAAGTTGTTAGGAATTATCTAAGGATCATTTTGACAAGATGTCAAGGCCGTGGAATGAAAGGTCAAAGTCGCTGATACCCAAGTTAACATATAGTATAAGTTTTTTTGTCAAATTTTTACACATTTTCGACTTCTCAAAAATCAATGGCTCAAAATTTTTCAGCTGACCGTGAAAGCTCATTTAACCACTTGTTACAGGAGCAAAATACAGTGCAAACGGGAAGAGATCGATCAGCTTTCTGCCAACTGGTACTCTTTCACACAAAATCAGCCTAGGGCAGGGCTCGAACCTGTCTTGCCATGAGGTGAGAGATGTCATGGGTAACGCGATACTCTAACCGCTTGAACAAGGTATCGTTTTAGAAGTAGGTGACTAAGTCAATGCAATATATAGAGCAAGTCCAATAATTCGTAAACTACTTTTTGTAGTCACGTTTGATAATGCATTCATGCATATTTGCATTCTTTATCTCCTGTTTATGTTCAACATTCTCTTGATTTTGGATAAAATAGCAATTTACCTCAGCATGTTTCTAACGTTTACCGTTTGTATGGCAATACTGTTTTATACATATGTCATGTTTTTCGATTAGTATGACGTTTACGAGAAGTATTACTGGCAAAATAATTGCTAACACATTGAAGATTAACAGAGTACTGTATATCTGGTCATTTCTGGGATTTTTTTCATCACGGGTTTGCTCCTCGCACGAACCTGACACTATAATTTCAAGTGGAACCGTTAGTCATGTGACTGAAGCATGATAAAATAGAATAATCATGTGGCAGTCGCCAGACATTTTTGCACGCCTCGTCCTGGACTAAAACTCTAAACGTCTACCGTTGTGATTCTCTTCATCCTAAATCATTCTCTGATATAAACTCCATGTTGAGGTAATGGAATCATGTAGGTCGTATGAAATCGATAATAAATGTAATAGGGCAATCAACATAGAAAAACATTTAATTGTAAGGGTATCAATTCATCTTCCAACAGGAGTATTTATTTTATTGGTATCAATCGATGTAAGTAAACAAAACAGCGGGTGTGAACGAAAGCACCGAGATGCCAATTTATAAATACATTTCATCTGCCACCGGATATTTATCCGAGTTACCTGGTGGCCTCGACATAAATTGTTAGTACAAAACGTGTAACGTATTCATACATGCGAGTCTCTCTAGCTTTTAATTTTCACTGCCGTTTTGAGATTCACCTTTTTAAAACATGGTTAATGAAATTATTAAAAAATGCTCTATGATAAACAGGAAATGTAATTATGTGAAAAAGCTCCTTTGAAGTTTACCAATTTATCAATGTAACTGCGATTCTGTCTATTTGAGCAAAAGCAAGGTGAATTTCCTGATGTCTCCGAAACTGTCTGAGATTCATTTCTACGTTCCACACATTTAAAACTGACACATAAGATTTAAATGGTGGTCACTAGATAGAATATATTTCTAATTTGGTAGCTACGGGCTTCCGTAAAAATCGACAGATTTATAAACCTTTTGTTTTCTTGAATTTTGTGCGGTCCTTATAAAAATTGCCAACAAAAGAATTGCTGTAATCAATAAAGTCTGTATCCCAGTTTTAACTCCGTAAAACAAATATTTAATGATTGCGGTTATCGTGCAGATACTCATCAATATAATAAGTTAGGGTAACGATTGTGGTTTTAAATGACAAGAGGCCCATGGACCAAATCGCTCACATGAACTGTGTTGGTTTCTTACAAATATGGGAATCTCAAATTTACAAATTATTTTAACACTCTTATAAATAAATGAAAATGACAAAGCTGGGAAAGGTGTCAAAAACATGTCAAAAATCAATTTAAATTTCCAATTTATTCCAACAACAATAAACTAAATCATGCATCCATAAAAATTACTCACTTACATTTTTTTCAGTCCATGCAGCATTTTTTGGAGAAGATTTTCAGAGGGATACACTCTGAGACCCATTTTGCCAATAATGGATCCACCTCTGAGTCCATCTGGTCAAAAAACATAAACTTGTTACGGGAACTTGGATACGGTTCTTGCTTCCTTTATCCTTAAGCGATTTTCAAGAACAAGTGTGATCCTTCTTACTGCAGTTTTAAAAATTCATTTAAAAAAATCAGGATCTGTAACTCTCGCAAACTCTTGTTAAATCTTGCCGACTCTGGCGACACCTACTACCGATTTTATTCCAAGTCTCAAACTTGGAAAATCCCAATATTTCGGTTAAAAAATAGATTCACTCTCAACCCAAAACTGGAAAAACCCAGGCCATTCTAGTTTTTTCCGTTCCTGTGAACTTGTGTTTTGTACGTCTATGTTTAAATTTGCAAACTATCGCCCGGAGTTTATTAGTATTGAATTTTCCTAGTCGGTGCTCAATATCTATATCGCTTGGGGTAATGTTTACCTTCACAGCTTTGTTTACGACCTCAACATTTTTTTTACACATTGTTCGCTTGTTTCTCTTTTGTCAATGTCCTCCATTCCAAACAATCGAACACTATTTTTACACCCCTGTTGTTCCAAATCGTTGGTTTTCAAGTTAAGATTTTTAACGAATTTATTTTCAGCTGTAATTCCATTATTTTCTTCAAGCTTTTGTTCTAGCGATGAAACTTTTTCCTTCAGTCTGTCGTTTTCGACTTCAAAATCATATATTCTGGATTCCATTTTTCAATTAATTCTAGATTCCTGGACTCAATATCCTGTTTAAGCGACGAAATCGTAACCTCTAACTGGTTCTTTTTACCAAAGGTTCCAATTTTTTTTATCCAAGTCACTTATTTTTACCATACTAGTTAGTACTAGATCTAATGTTTTTGATATTGTGTCTATTTGTATTTCCATATTTACGTTTTCAATAGTGAAACTATGTAAAGTAGTTTGTTTTGTTGCCTGTCTTAGATTGGAATCTTTTTTGGCTTTGTTTTTCTCTTGTTTATTTTTTGTCCTGACTTGGAATCTTCCATAAAACTGGTATCTGTCTCAGAGGTAGAACTTTTCTTTCGTTTACCGTCTAATTTTGGTGTTTATAGATCTACAAAGTTTTATTGGATATACATGTATACACAGATCTAGATGATCTACTGGGTGTATATACGTACTGAGCTGTAAATCATTATATCGTATGGTAGGTGTATATATATCCCGAGGCAATGTTTTCACATTTTACAAAGGATGAAATGAAAAATCTCTTTTTTCTCATAAATTTAAAGGAGAAAAAAATTATAAAAGAATAACCATTTTGTTCCTGACCTTTCCACAATGTTTGTATCCAAATTTGGTGTATTAAAATTTTGTGTTATATCCTTAAATGCCAGTTAAATATACGATGTTCACTCAGAAAGGGACATAACTGCATTGTCATAACTTCATTCAGATAATGTCAATAAACATCTAAAAACATGAAAAATCAACTTAAAAGGGGAAATAAATCCCATAAGGGGTGTCCTGACAATTTTGGCCCTATTGACTTTTCAGTAAATCTTTGCGTGCTGAACAATTTTGCGTCTTTCACTTTTAATCTAGCTATTATACTTTTCAAGATAATGTCAATAAACATCCAAAAACATGAAAAATAAACTTTAAGCTGAAATAACTCCCATAAGGGTGACCTGACAATTTCGGGCCTATTGACTTTTTTGTATACCTTTGCGTGCTGAACAGTTTTGCTTCTTTCACTTTTATTCTAGCTATTATACTTCTCAAGATAATGTCAATTGACATCCAAAAACATGAAAAATCAACTTAAAAGGGGAAATAATTGCCATAAGGGTGACCTGACAATTTCGGGCCTATTGACTTTTGGTATATCTTTGCGTGCTGAACAGTTTTGCTCTAGCTATTATACTTCTCAAGATAATGTCAATTGACATCCAAAAACATGAAAAATCAACATAAAAGGGGAAATAACTCCCATAAGGGGTGACCTGACAATTTCGGCCCTATTGACTTTTTTGGTAGATATTTGCGTTCTGATCATTTTTGCTTCTTTCACTTTATCTTTATCTATTATACTTTTCAAAATAATGTGAAAAAACATCCAAAATCATGAAAAGCAACTTAAAGGGAAAATAACTCCCATAAGGAGTGACCTGATAATTTCCGCCACACTGACTTTTTTGTAGATCTTTGTGTGCTGAACAATTTTGCTTCTTTCACTATTACTCTAGCTATTACACTTTCCAAGACAATGTCAATAAACATCCAAAAACATGAAAAATCAACTTAAAAGGGGAAATAACTCCTATAAGGTGTGACCTGAAAATTTCAACCCTACTGACTTTTTTGTCGATCTCTGCGTGCTGAACACTTTCTCTCTTTTTGGCCCCTATTTTCGCTCTATAATCACTTCGAAAAGAAATGTTGTGAAGCTTGTCTGTACTGTTCCAATATTTGATTTGTAATGATTTCCAGCACATATGGTGCAGGAGTACCACGGATGCGTGCTTGCCTATAAAATCTGCATGCATGCAGCGTCGAGTGGGGACTTAGTCGGCTGAATTTTAACTGAAGAATATTTTCACAGTGCACGGAGGTATCTCAGTGTCAAATATGATTAAATTTCGTCCATGTGTCTTAAGTTTTATTACAAAAAAACTGAACTTGTGTATCTTTTTTCTGCTAGCATACAAATACAATGAAAATATGACAAAGGCCTCTTGATGATTCTGAGGTGGGATCAGGCGTCATCGAGGCGACATTCAGTCCCTCCTTAAGCCATTTATTTGTGTACACTTGGTCAAAATGTCAAACTCGCCCGATATTGGTGTAAATTTCCAAAACGGGTTGTTGTCTCACAGCTCAGGTTTTAAGGTCAAGTTACAGTAAATATTTTGACTCCTTTAGCTCATTTTAAATAATCTGAAAAGTAGGTCAAAGGTCAAACTACCAAATTTATATGTAAAATATCAAAGCCCTGTCCCTTGCGGTTAAAATATATAGTCCAGGTTAAGTTGTGTCTATGGACGCTGAATATGACATGCAGGGGTAGAACTGCAAAGCTTTTAGTAATTCATTACATTCTAAAAATTTGTAATTGACAATTACATATCAATTACATTATAATTATAATTATAATAATATAATGTAACTTTCAAAACTGGCCTTTATAGACAGGTGATCCTTATATAGAGGTGGCCACTATAGCAGGTTTTACTGTATATGTACTGGACATATTTCATGCCAGGTACATGAACTAATCACATTTTTCATTTAATTAAACCAAAATAAATATTTGTACACAGTTGAGCCTATATTTGAGACTGTGCTATACTCCACCCATTTTCACCTGTTGTTCCCTAAGGCAACAGACAGGCGAGTTGGAAATGAGAGCTTAATTGTACATTGGTAACGTATGGTATGTATGTATTTGTAATTATAAATAATTACATTTTCAAAAATGAGTAATTGTAATTCAGTTTTTCCTAGGTAATTGTAAATAATTACATTTCAATGTAATTGACCCCGACCCTGGGTACTTATTCATAACAACTCCACCAAGTTTAATCTTGTTTGTTCGTTTTATTGTTGTTTAACGTCTCACTCAAGAATCTTTCTCGCATATGGAGACGTCACCAATTACCGGCGAAGGGCTTCAAATTTTGGCCTATGCTCGGCACTTACGGCCATTGAGCAGAGGGTTCTTTAACGTGCCGACACCTACTGTGACACGGGACCTCAGTTTTTACTGCCTCATCCGAAGGACAGGAAACCAACCTGCCGCCGGCTGGACTTGAACTCACAACCTCACGATCAAGAGTCGAGCGTGCTACCGACTGAGCCAGGTCGGCACCCAAATTTAGTCGAAATCCATGACATACTTCTGGAGAAGTTGAATGTAATGTAATATTTGCATTGGTGGCCTTCGACTCAGGTGAGCTAAAAAACACATGCAATTTTCATTATCAGTTAAATTTATTGTAAATGCAATATCATGGTTATTAGTTTCACAATGTGCAGTTATTATGTGTTTAAACCACAGTGCAACTTCCAAAAACCGATCCTTCTAAAATCTGATCAATTCCCTATACCGATCAGTGCGGATTTTTCCTTCTATTTTTGTATTAAAATAACTTCTAAGTACGGATCCTTCCGAATACCGTACACATTTTCACAGCAAAAACATGTTAATGTACTCAAAATAATATCTGAATACCGATCTTACATGTGACGACTTTGCTATGCTATTCAACCGTGACAGGGATTTCAAAGGTCATAAACATGCGCATATTGCAATTAACTGGACGCTTGAAAGGAAAATTATTTCAACAAGTTTTATAGTTAATCTACGTAAGGATTTTTTTAATTACATGACACACTTCGCTTTTTGGAACATATACATTTATGCACTATCGATGTATATTTACAGAAATTAGTTTCTACTACATGATGAATTAAAACAACACATATTTACTAGGTTGCTTATAGAATTTGTTGTATTAAAACAATCATCCACAAGCTGTGGAGAGTTAAAATTATGCCTAAACCCAATAATTCAGTCCGAGTTAAATATGTCTTTCTTATTTGATGTTACCACCTCGACAATTGGCACATTCCCGTATATGGGGGTTTGTATTGTTTTATAATCATAAGAATTGATTGAGTAATCGGGTTTGATATCCACTTTTAAAACAACAAATACTACGTCTAAATAATGGAATACAAGTGAAGACCAAAAAATGAATTGGCAAAACAGAACATCAAAAAGACCACGAGGTGCAAAGACAAGTAAAAACTACATATAAAACTGGAATGAACCGAAATTATTAATGTACGGTCAACTTCCAAAAACCGAGCCCTCCGAAAACCGGACAAAATTAATGGTCTGAACGATGATAGGTATTCTGAAGTTGCACTGTAAATGCAAATTACAAAGTTTATATTTTATTAGTATAAACTAATAGCTTTCCTTTTTATGCATTTCATTAAACTATTTAAATACTTTTATTTTTATAATTCACCTATATTTACCAGTTATTCAAATTTTGTAACTTCATTTTCACACACCCAGAAATATCAATTCCATCTGGTACTTGTTCTTTTACTACACGCCCAATTTACGTTTCCATTTAAGTAAAACTGCAAGCAGCGACACGTTTTCTGTTAAAGTTTTGGCCATTTGTTAAAATCTTATATGTTTAATTGTCAAAAAATATCAATTTAAGTTTCTTATTGGTTTTTAGAAATGCATTCCGAGCTACAAATAGTAGGAAATGGATCATTGTCAAATACATAAGCTTTTTGAAACAACACTTGTTTGACATTTCATGATTTTTATTTACCCAGCCGGGCACCTGACTATTGACATTTTGTTGCCTATTTTTTGGTTCTTTTAAGCTACATTTCAGTTATATGGTGGAGACCTTTTTGAATAGTGGAGAACCAGTTACAATGTACCAAGGAAGAGACTATCGGCATTCCAAAATAAAATTAGCAAACTCTCACAAAATCAGCTTAGGTTCCAGCAGGACCTAGGCTCATATGGAAGTAGAGACGGCATGGTTTAAAGCATGATGCTCTAGCCACTCAGCCATAAGAGTCCCGTTTAAACAGCCAACACCTAAAAAAATCACTGAAAGGTTCTTGAAATTTATGGATGTATATTGACCTTTATCTTATGAAAGATGGAATACAAAATGTTCTGATGTATTAAAAACGAGAAATTATCTTGATTTAGCACAACTAAATCAAAATGTCTCCCCTTCTAAGAAATGAAAGAGTACGGTTTTCTTTGATAATGTTTAACTCTAGAGAGAGGAAGAGAGGTTGGTGTTAACATTTGTTATGTTTGTGTAAATTATATAATACTATACTATATGATATATGGTGATATGATATAGGATTTTGGAAATGTTTGAACTATGTTAATTTGGTGTAGTCTGTTGATAATTGGGGCTTTGAGGAACTATATCTTAAATGAAGGTGGGACATGTATGTAAAATAATCCCTTCAAGGGAAATATTGAAAGAGGTTTTTAATAGAAGGTGCACAATGGCAATACACATGTATATACTTATCAACAGAGGAGAAATATGTTAAGACGCAAGTTTATTTACTATGTACATTGTGTATATAAAACAAAAATAAGAGATATTTGTTAAACATTTATGCTCCCTTCCCCTATTTTACCATGATGTATCTGTTCAAGGGGTGCAACTCTGATAAAAATATCTGATGGGAACCATATAATTCTCATGATGTACACTGTATCTACATGCAAAATTTCAATTCAATTCAATATGTGCACCCTTTGCAGAGATAATTAATCGAAAATACTGGTGTATATGCAGACCGATCAACAGCAGCAAAGCAATATGTCACTCCTTCTTTGAAGGAGTCGACATAAACAAACCAGTATTGACTCGATTATAATAGTTACTGGTGTTATCATATACATATAGTTCACTATTAATTGAAGACAATTTACGAACATATTTATGAAGAAGTTACTTAATTCTATAACTAATTCTTCTAAGAGTTTCTCTGTATCATAATAAGGTAATTGTCTATTTTTACTTAACATTTCACTTGCAAACCTTCTTCGTTTGCTTGTTTCACGATTAGAATTTAACTTGGCCTCAAACACCCCCCATGTCTCAAAACAACCATTTCATCATGGAGCCACAACATATTAACTCTCTCCTACAAAAAGTCCCAACAGACCTGAAAGAAAAATAGTTTAACCCTAACACCCACTGTACACTCTACAAACAGATAATATGTTCTTCGGGAGCCTGTGTGGCCAAGCGTTTAAAGTTTTACTTTTAAAATCACAAAAGCCTCTTACTTTAGGTTTTTAATTAGCATATTTTGATTTTTGTCACAACCAATTGTTGTCATTTTACTTGTAAAGGCCCAGGCCTATTTTTTTAAACTTTTTTAAATGTGTAACTTGAATTTGAAGTAACCAAAGATTCTACATTGCTTCTAAATCCTGAATAAAGCAGCACAAATTCGACCCCACTATACATAAGTATATGTCAAAGTGATTGTCAAACAATCTTAGTAAAAATTCAATTGACAAAAAAACCAAAACATGAAATAAACAAACAACAAGGACTCTGTATACAAATGGTCAATCCCTGTAATGTTTGCTCATGACACATGGCTATGATGTCATAACATCATCCCATCTCAAATACATAGACAGTTATGCCCTGGACAGTATTTTTTAGCAAAGGGCAATAACTCTGTAAATAAAGGGCCAATCCTTGTAGTTATTGTTCATGACACATCGCCTTGATGTCATTACCATGTATACCAAATATCATCATCCTACCTTGAGTAGGAAGAGAGTTATGCCCTGGACATTATTTTTTAGCAAAGGGCAATAAAGGGTAAATAAATGGCCGACCCCTGTGACTTTTGTTCATGAAACATCGCCATGATCTCATTACTAGGTATACCAAGTATCATCACCCTATCTCAAATACATAGACAGTTATGCCCTGGACAGTATTTTTTAGCAAAGGGCAATAACTGTGTAAATAAAGGGCAGATCCCTGTAACTTTTGTTCATGACACATGTCAATACCATGTATACCAAATATCATCATCCTACATTGAGTAGGAAGAGAGTTATGCTCCGGACACGAAATTATTGGAAGAAGAAGAAGAAGAAGAACTTTCTACAAAAACAATATGTCTCCCTTCGGAGAAGGGGAGACATAACTAACAACACTGCAAATAACACTTGCAGACTGCAACTAACTTTCAGTAACCTTAAAATATAAATTCTGAACTCATAAAACAAAGGAAGACATTTCATATCAAAACTGTATGTTTAATCACTGTTTCCTCTCTCGACAGAAAATGCTTCCTCTACAGGTAAAGATCCACATTTACTTATAACAACATCTTTAACAGGACGGTCTTGTCCACCTGTTGGATTTTTCTCGATCTTTCTTATAACCTTCTACAATAAAAAAATGAATGTTTAAAACATCAGAAACAACACAAAACACATACAATACACTACAAATACCATATTCAACCTAATAAAAGCCCATGATGTTACAAAAAATTGGGAAAAGATTGAAGAGCTTATTGGGACCAATTAATAGTCAAATTGATGTAAAACATTGAATCTTTATAAGGCACAGTGGTAGAGAGGCCGATAGCTTACGTTGTCGTCCATGATGTTATTTTCAACATGTAGAATAGTGTTTTGATGACCATTTTTTTAACTTAATATTAAATCATATTTTTTTAGCTTACACAATTGAAGTTTAAAAAATGCATTAAATAAATATTAGTTTTTATTTCTTTAAATATCGTAAATTGGTTGACTTGTGTAGTACACATAGGAATTTAAAGATGAATGCGGTCAATTCCTTATGTGTTTCGGCTTCATGGTGCTGGTAAAGCACAACGCCGCTCCTCTTTTAACAAAAATAGAAATATGTTCCTGATGTCATAGAAAGATAACTTTACCATCAAATGAAAATTAAGACTTTGATTTTACCCATACTGGTAGTGAAACTTCTGATTTCCACCCTGATCTAGGTGAAATATCAAAATGAAAAGTTTGAAGACCTAGAAATAAAGGATTATTTTTAAAATTTGGGTTTTCACTGCAATCTTATGTTTTTTCAGAGTATATTTTCATCATGTAAAATTCTACATCAATATTTAGTCAAGAACATCTTCACATTTGACATGAAAAAACGACACGGTGACTTGAAAATTAGGAACAGTCCCTGTCTATAGACATCCATGAGCTACTGACATCAGATGTTGTTACTGGTTTGCTAGCTATCACATTGGAGTGTCATCTGCATATAATAAAACTCATTTGGAAAAAACGAAAAGTAAATAACATTTCAGTCAAACAAGTAAATATTTGTAATATTTTGAGAATATTGGATTATACCAATGGCAATAGTTTTGAAAAATGACTGGCCTCTCTAACAGTGGTAATGTTGCAGTTATTACCAAGGATACCTATTGACATTCTTCAAGTGCTTGAGGCTAGAGATAAACTGTTACTTAAAGTTTTTTATGGTCCGATGGTGATTTTTGTTTTACTTTTGTTTCAACCCTCTTTTGAGGGACACATTTCAGTGGCAGAAGAAATGGTCTTTCAAGACAAATTCCTTTGTATATTTTGTACAGACCAATGTTCCGCAATATTTTTTACTAATTTTATTGGTCATGTAAAAGATAATTTTGGATGGGGAAGTTTCATTAATGACAGGCATACCTAACTAGAAAATTATGTCCAGGTCAGTACTGAATCTTTCAAGTATGTCCAGGTATGTACTGAAACTTTTAAGTATGTCCAGGTCAGTACTGAAACTTTCAAGTATGTCAAATTCAGTACTGAAACTTTCAAGTATGTCCAGGTCAGTACTGAAACTTTCAAGTATGTCCAGGTAAGTACTGAACCTTTCAAGTATGTCAAGGTCAGTACTGAAACTTTCAAGTATGTAATGTACAGGTACATACTGAAACTTTCAAGTATGTCCTGGTCAGTACTGAAAATTTCAAGTATGTCCAGGTCAGTACTGAAACTTTCAAGTATGTCTAGGTCAGTAATGACACTTTCAAGTATGTCCAGATCAGTACTGAAACTTTCAAGTATGTCCAGGTACATACTGAAACTTTCAAGTATGTCTAGGTCAGTACTGAAACTTTCAAGTATGTCCAGGTACATACTGACACTTTCAAGTATGTCCAGGTCAGTACCGAAACTTTCAAGTATGTCTAGGTCAGTACTGAAACTTTCAAGTATGTCCAGGTCAGTATTGAAACTTTCAAGTATGTCCAGGTACATACTGACACTTTCAAGTATGTCCAGGTACGTACTGAAACTTTCAAGTATGTCCAAGTACATACTGACATTCAAGTATGTCTAGGTCAGTACTGAAACTTTCAAGTTTGTCTAGGTCAGTACTGAAACTTTCAAGTATATCCAGGTACATACTGAAACTTTCAAGTATGTCCAGGTCAGTACTGAAACTTTCAAGTATGTCCAGGTCAGTGATGAAACTTTCAAGTATGTCTAGAACAGTACTGAAACTTTTAAGTATGTCCAGGTCAGTACTAAAACTTTCAAGTATGTCCTAGTAGGTACTGAAACTTTCAAGTATGTCCTAGTAGGTACTGAAACTTTCAAGTATGTCCAGGTAGGTACTGAAACTTTCAAGTATGTCTAGGTCAGTACTGAAACTTTCAAGTATGTCCAGGTCAGTACTGAAACTTTCAAGTCTGTCTAGGTCAGTACTGACACTTTCATGTATGTCCAGGTCAGTACCAAAACTTTCAAGTATGTCCAGGCACATACTGAAACTTTCAAGTATGTCCAGGTCAGTACTGATACTTTCAAGTATGTCCAGGTCAGTACTGAAACTTTCAAGTATGTCCAAGTACATACTGAAACTTTCAAGTATGTCCAGGTCAGTACTGAAACTTTCAAGTATGTCCAGGTCAGTACTGAAACTTTCAAGTATGTCCAAGTACATACTGACACTTTCAAGTATGTCTAGGTCAGTACTGAAACTTTCAAGTATGTCCAGGTCAGTACTGAAACTTTCAAGTATGTCCAGGTCAGTACTCAAACTTTCAAGTATGTCTAGGTCAGTACTGAAACTTTCAAGTATGTCTAGGTCAGTACTCAAACTTTCAAGTATTTCCAGGTACATACTGAAACTTTCAAGTATGTCCAGGTCAGTACTGATACTTTCAAGTATGTCTAGGTCAGTACTGAAACTTTCAAGTATGTCCAGGTCAGTACTGAAACTTTCAAGTATGTCTAGGTCAGTACTGAAACTTTCAAGTATGTCTAGGTCAGTACTGAAACTTTCAAGTATGTCTAAGTCAGTACTAAAACTTTCAAGTATGTCCAGTGAAACTTTCAAGTATGTCCAGGTACTGTACTGAAACTTTTGTATGTCTAGGTCAGTACTGAAACTTTCAAGTATGTCTAGGTCAGTACTCAAACTTTCAAGTATTTCCAGGTACATACTGAAACTTTCAAGTATGTCCAGGTCAGTACTGAAACTTTCAAGTATGTCTAGGTCAGTACTGAAACTATCAAGTATGTCCAGGTCAGTACAGAAACTTTCAAGTATGTCTAAGTCAGTACTCAAACTTTCAAGTATGTCCAGGTACATACTGAAACTTTCAAGTATGTCCAGGTCAGTACTGAAACTTTCAAGTATGTCTAGGTCAGTACTGAAACTTTCAAGTATGTCCTGGTACATATTGATACTTTCAAGTATGTCCATGTCAGTACTGAAACTTTCAAGTATGTCTAGGTCAGTACTGAAACTTTCAAGTATGTCCTGGTACATATTGATACTTTCAAGTATGTCCATGTCAGTACTGAAACTTTCAAGTATGTCCAGGTCAGTACTGAAACTTTCAAGTATGTCTAGGTCAGTACTGAAACTTTCAAGTATGTCTAGGTCAGTACTGAAACTTTCAAGTATGTCCTGGTACATATTGATACTTTCAAGTATGTCCTGGTTAGTTCTGAATTTTTCAATTATATCCTGGTCGGTACTAAACATTCAATTATGTCCAAGGGGTATTAAACTTTCAATTGTTTAAAAATCAACATACCATTCCTTCCAATACTTTGCCAAATACAACATGTCTACCATCCAACCATTCTGTCTTTTTCACAGTTATGAAAAATTGTGACCCGTTTGTATCTTTGCCAGCATTTGCCATCGATAGCCAACCAGATCCATAATGCTTTAGCTTAAAATTTTCATCTGCAAATTTTTCTCCATAAATACTTCTTCCTGAAAATCAAGTAATAACATAAATAGAATCATAATATCAGATATTAAAATGGAGGATGGTTTTCAATTTCAAAATGAACATGAAGTGTAGGTCTTTACTGATAGAAGTTAATATACTTAAATACAAGAATACATGAACTATGGGGAAATTGTATCACATAGCACTTTTAGTCTGTTTGCTTGGAAATTTTTGTTCCCATTTAATTTTCACTCTTAGATGAGAGGGGAATTGAGAATGGAAGTGAAATTTTCAAACTAAATAACTGAAGTAAAAATGATGTACGTCCACAAGACTGGTAAGGCCAAGTAAAAAAAATACTTCTGGTTCTCAGACACTGCCGCACGCAAAAAGAAATCGCCGATGAAACCATTTTATTCACATTTCATAAAAAAAATCACCACCGCGCAAGTAAAATTGTCGGTCAATTCAAAAGGCTTAAGTTTAGAAAATGATCCATTTCCTTCTATTTGTTCAAAATGCATTAGAAACTAAAATAATCATTTTATTAACAGTTCAACACGTAAACATTTACCTCATAGCCGAAAATATCACAGAACACATTGTGTCTTTTCTGTTTTGCTAGCAGTTTATGGAGGAACTGGAAGTTTTGTTATAAATGAAAGAACCGATACCGAATTGAACTGAATTTCAGGATCATGGATGTGTTAAAATGATGATACATGTAACAATATATAGTGTATAAAAGTTTTAAAATCTGAATTAAATATAGGTGAATGATAAAAGTAAAATTAGTTACTGTAAATAAAAGTTTTAATGAAATACATAAAAATGGATAGCTATTGTTTTCAAAAATTAAACTTTTGGAATTTGCACCGATTTTTAAACACATACTAGTGTTACAACTTTGTAAAATTGTAATGATAATGATTGATGATAATTATAATGATGCATTTACAATTAATTTTCTTGTAGTTTCAAAACATTTTTGTGCTTTGCTATATATATAACTTTAGCTCTTTTATATTCTTGTTGATATTCCAGTTTGAAAACCAAGTCAATCACACAACTTTTTGTTACAATTTATTGAGGGCTGAATAAAAGACATTTTTGTTACATGGTGTCTTCTTATTTTCTTACCTTCAAGGTATATAAACAAAAATTTGTAAATAAAAAATAAAAATAAAATACCTACCTATCTTGCCCATTTTGGAAGGCTAATTGTCTGAGAACCAGAATATTTTTTTTACATGGCCAAAATGGCATGGATCATGCAGTCTGGAAACTGGGAGAAGAGCATCCATCCAAACAGATTTTTGTCAATCAGGACCGATGGACCAATATTATTGGCATAGACTGTGACACTTTAAGAATATTTGACAGAAGTAAAAATCCTGTGGACATGCACACTTCCATTGCATACAGAAATACAGCTGTATTTTTTAAGGTACGGGAAAACTTGAATTCTAATAAAACAAATAACTTCGAAAAGAATATCTTTTACAACATTTCACATGTTCGATAACGTATTTGAACACACATTTTATCATATTCTCGTCTATATGTCATGGGACAAAAATCTCCATTGTGACAGCATATATATATTTTAATATATATTTCAGAGGGTGGGGCAGGACCCCCATACACCCCTGAATGTGTTTCTCAATAATGATCAATAATTTATATGGTTTAAGGTGGGGCTGTGAACGGTTTTGAAGTTATAAGCAAAAATATAAATTCCAGGGTGTGGGGCAAGACCCGCATATGCACCACTAAATGGGTCTCAACATAACAATCCAAAATATATATGGTTTAAGGGTGGCTCTATGAACAGATTTAAATTTTAAGCAAAAATATATATTTCAGAGGGTTGGGCAGGACCCCCAAGGACCCCCATACACCACTGAATGTGTCCCAATAGTGATCAATAATCTATATGGTTTAAGGGTGGGTCTATGAACAGTTTTTAAGTTATAAGTAAAAATATAAATTTCAGGGGGTGGGGCAGGACCCCCCAATGACCCTATCATACACCAATAAATGTGTCTTCCAATAACAAACAAGAATATATAAGGCTTACAGTTAGACATGTAAATGGTTTTAAAGAAATACCTAAACTTGAATTGTCAAAATCCAAGATGGCTGGCTTGTCAGCCATTTTGTGATCTGACCCGCCTGAAAATGTACACTGCACTACTAGGCCTCATAAAGATCCCTTCAAAACTTCCTGAGATATAGCTATACTAATCCACTGTTAGTGGAAAGCCATAAAAATATTGCAGTAAACAACCATAAATGATTGTTTATCTTGAGAAGGAGTCTATAATTCCACGCATTGTCGTACCTCCAGTGCCATCCCCTCGGGTAAAATCTCCACCTTGGATCATAAAATCTTTTATGACACGATGAAATTTGCTGCCTTCGTATGTCAACTTTTTACCATCTACTTCCTTCAAATACAAAACAAATATTTGTCAGCATGAAAAATATTTAATTAATCAAGTTTAGCAGAATTTTGAAATTTATTTTGATATCAATATGTACTCTGGATAAAAATTTACACCACTGTAGCAGGATCAATGTCAAAATTGACATTTTGAGAGTTCTTTGGAGGATACATTTGAGTGACTCTTGGGTAGTGTGAGAAAATGTCCTCATTATATCTCATCCAATCACCTAGCTAGAACACGATGGAGAACAAAAACTGAAGCTGAACACAAAGCTGATCAATAATTGCAATAATGCCATGTTTGTTCTTCTCACTGCTGCTAAAAAGGTGTCAAAATCTGCATCCAGAAAAGTGTTCTGGGACGATGTTCTTCGTGTTTAGGCGAGTTTTCTTACTAAATAACTGTTCCTGTGTCAAGAACATCTCACACAAGGACATCCATAGATATGCCACAAATTTGGCTATCCAACAGAAGACATACATGTATTTCTAAATTTGTAGATTCAATACTATCTACATGCTCAGATGTAAGCCAGTTAGAAAGATTATACATGTACAAAGTTCCATAACTCTGATATTTTGCTGAATCTTGACTATAATTGAATTTATCCAAGATCTTATCATACTTATTCATATAAAGCTTTATGTTTATGTTTGTACATAGATGTACGTACATGTATATAGACATTTATCACCTCTTTTTTCTCTACCTCTCTTTCTACCTCACCAACCACACACACACACACACACACACACACACACATGAATATTAACTTTTACATCACTGGTTTGTTGTCTACAAAGCACAAACAAATGATGAAATATAATCAACATTTTCCCATGAGATGTCTTGAGTACAGATCATATATGTACATGTATGTTGAAGTTATTCAATTTCTCATTTATATATTATAATCTTGGAAATTGATCTATTTTTAGTTACGTGGTTTTCCCATTATACAAAAGTTGTTGCAATTGATACAAGTACTGATACACAAATTAACTCAAACTTTTCTGTTCTCGTTTCTGACAGACTTTATTATGGAATAGATATTAGATATACAAAAATACTTTAATATGTTTTTGAACTGTAAATTTGGTTTACCTCACCCCATTTGGAACGCTTCTTATATTTTTATTATTCGGAACACCTCGATTGTTTTTTGCTTCAGGCAAAAACCTGTACTTTGCATAAACACCAGTCTAAGCACATTCTGTGAAATATTAGCCCTGATTGTGAACATTTTTAAGGATTGTTGAATGAAAATGTGAAAGAACCGTTTGATTTACTAAAAATTTGATTTCAAAAGTGCAATGATATTCCATGGGTACGTTCAACACACCGCATATAGTTATGCATTTCATGTTTTAGATATGAGTACACAGAGTACTGTAGTCAATTTAACAGCCTCACAACAGGGATTCGTGAATGTTCTTTTCAAAGTTCCTGTAGGCCTAACGTTATTTCAGCTATCTCTTAATAACATATTTACACTAAAATACAAATTATTTCAGCAAAGTATCCTGAAGAAGGTTAATTGTAAGTTGTGTAAACAGCTTGTGTGCTCTGTAATATCAGCCCACATAGGAATTTCCATTGAGGGGCACAAGTTGCGATTACAACAGAAATTAAAACTATGTTTTTATCGTTGATATTCAATATTTATCTGTTTACCAGTAGGTTTTAAATATATGATGACAACAACAAAACATGGCAAAATCTGTATCACTTACCATATCAACGCCAATATCGGCCCTTGATGAGATTGATCGATGGTTGATATGGCATATGATACAGATTTGCCATGTATTATTTTCTATTTATCACCTCTCTTTTCTCTACCTGTATTTCTACCTCATCATCTTCCCTCCTATATATACTTTGTTGTTAATTCATTCTTTTAAATGGTTTAGACATTGATATACAACAACAGCAATAGATATACACACAGGCATAAACATTCTTAAATTCCTTTATATTTTTATCATTTTGCGAAAATTCCTTAAGAAACTCAGGTTTCACAATTTTTCAATTGCAATTGATTAATTCAACGTTACTATTTGTATATGAATACCACATATTTTCACAAAATATATAATCCTGAATATAACATTTTTTATGTCTGTGTATAGCTCTTATTGTTTTTGTACATCAATTATGAGAAATTAAAGTAGAAAAAAATCGAAATAAATTTTTGCGGTGCTCAAAGGTTATGCCCCTTTAAGTCTGTTCAAGAATACAAAGCAGTCAACAGTACGGATGTATCATGAAGAATATTGCTTAAGCCAAAATACATCAACCAATATCACTTGCACTGTCAAATTCTATTTAAATGTGAAAATATTCTTGAATGCATACCTCAGAACCTTCAGCTAGGGCCTTGAAATTCTTTACTGTTTTAGGAACTGTTTTGCCAAAAAGGCCTATAACAACTCTGCCTACTTCCTCATCACCAATCTTAATATCAAAATATACCTGAAATACAGACAATCATAGGTAAATAAATAATTCAAACATAGAAATAGAAATTTTAAATTATTCTATAACTCAATGCAAGTTTTGATTTGGCTTTCGTATAAAAGTAGTAACCATGATTATGACAGCAAAAATACGCTAAATCCCCTCTCTCTGTTTAACAGAATTCAGGTCTTTCTCTTTAGTTTCCACGGGGACATCAGTCAACCAAATTCCTAAATTAAAGGCAGATTAAATACATTTTTATTTTCCCTATTTTATGAAAATAATCCCTATTTGCTATACAGACCATAACTCTAATAGAAAACAGATTAACGCAAAAGGAAATGTATTTAAAAATAAAGATTTCATTACATTTAGATTTCTATGTGTGTGAACTTGTTTTCGCAATTTGACACAAATTCACATAAAAATTCTCAATTGTGTCACCTGTGACACCTTTTCACAAAATAGACAGAAAGACTTGGTATTTTTTACTGATGTAGGAACCAACTTGAACTTTTCATTCATAAAGTTGATGTAATTAATACTAATAGCTGAATTAAGAATAAATTTAAAATGAGTAAAAGTTAACAGGTGATGTAAATGTACAATGCAAGACAACAGACAAAATAATATCACAATATATTGGTCACAGTGATTGCATCTGGTCTGTATACTGAGAATACAGTAGAAACAGCACTTTCTCAAAACATGAATAAGTCTTTCCAGGGGTAGACAAATACCACCGCCTGATGTCCAGACTAACCATTTTCAGGGGTTGGGCAAGTATTTCAAAGAGCAGCACTTGTCCACATTGTATGTCACAAAAACAAACCTGGTAATTATAATAATAATATTGATACTCATACAGTTGAATTGATGGAAGATGAATAAAAATATTAAAACTACTCTTACCTATTTTTGTTATTACTTGTATCATGTATTTTCCACTTTCTTTTGGGAATGGGGTCTGGGGCTTTTGAATTTGGAACTATAACAACATTTTATCTAAATTCAAAAATCTAGAAAAACACAGAAATATGTCAAAATACATGAATCTCTTCAAATTTTGGGGGAAATTTCAACTGCAAATACGGAAAAATGTATTGTTTTTTGCATTAGGAATGGGACCTTATTTCGGCCCCGTAAGATAGGGTGGAAAAGCCCAGTGTAATATTATTACCTGCATAAAATTGTTGGGCAAGTAGGTTTGTTGGTAGGGCAAGTGAATTTACAAAGTCAACCTGTCCTTGGACAAGTACTGAAGTACTTAAAATTTCTATTTGTTTACCCCTGGTCTCAGAGGCTGTTTGAAAATGGTGATCTATGATGTTTAGTCAAAATAAACTGTATCAACCATGCATTTTAGTATGTATTTACTGGGAGTGGGACTTTCATATGGCTAATCATAGGGCTAAATGTTATATAGGAGGCTGGCAAATAAGTTCAGCACTGCTGGAGTTGAATTTAAGAATTCTACATCAAAAAGTAAGTTGAACTAGTTGGAAACAAATTTTACTAGACCAAGGGAGAAATCACTAGCCCCTAAAGCTTACAGGTACCAGCTCAGCTCTTATTTACAGAATCCTTTATTTTTGTGTTTTTAATTCAATAGTAGAAATATCCAGACACCCTTTAATATTTTAGGACAATTTTGGACAATAGCGTTTTACGCCACACTCATCAACTCTTCAGTTATAGTGACAGACAGCTTTTTGCAAGTAAACTGGCAAAATTCCTCACAAAAATCAGCTTAGGTTTCTAGCAGGGCTTGAAACCTGCACTGACCAGAAGTGAGAGACTTCCTGGATCAAGGCGTGATGCTGTAACCACTTGGCCATGGAGACCCCCCCCCCCCCCTTTACTGGCTTTAGCCGTTTAGGACAAATAGACGTCCCATTCACATTATAGCATACTTTAAATTACACATTTAATCATGGAGTGTCAACTAACAATAAATAGACTGGAGTAGGACTGTATGCCGATAATTTCGTTGAAAACAAGAATATGTAAAGGCTTTGAAAGGGGTGCTATTTCAGTGTTTGTCACTTGCTCAATTCATGTAATCACTGATGACGAGTTGTAGGTTATCATTAACTATTTATAGCCTAAATTACTTCTCAATTTTGTGTCATTAGTTCTTTATTAGAGCTAAAAAGTAATCAAATGTATATCTAGATGCTACCTGTATCAATCTATCTATGACAATGTGTCTGTTAAAAATTTTCACCGACGATGTTTCCATCCGTCCATGTGCGATCTACCCCCCCCCCCTCCTCGTAAACTTTCTTTCTGTCCATTGTAAGTCTTACTTTATCTGTGACTTTAGGTCCTTTGGGTTTATCTGCAGCGCCAATTATTGCTGGCCATGCTAGAAATAACAAACAAAGAATGCCCGAACCAGTCATTGCTACAATCACTTTCCTCCTACGGAGCACCCGGAATACAGTTTCCCTATTCAGCTTTGCAGTAGTCGCGCGACAATAAACCGGAAGTATAAGTAATGTGTGCTGTACGACTCTGATTGGTTCGTGGTTACCGATTTGTGGGTTGATAAACAGCTTCTACACGCACAGGTCTGCGATAGGCTAGTTCAAAGCCCAGGTAGGAAAACAATAGGCCAAATAGACGGGTAGGGGTGTGGGGTGTCCATTGCTATCAAACTGTGAAAGATCCAGGATTTTTTTTTTCAGTTGGAGGGGTGGGTTTACACGATGATAAACTATGTATTAAATTTGTAAAAAAAACACAAAATTTTTCAAAACAATCCAATCTGAACTATTCTGTTTACAGATTCTAGCCCTCAACGTCTTAACCAAAATATCCAAATATTTAAAGCAGTCCAAAAATGTTTTATTAAAAGTAAACGATTTCATGATTAGAATAGATTAATGTGAGTTATACGTTTTGTTCTAAATTATTTTAGTATTCGAAATAAATGTACATATGTATATCATATTATGACTCATAACTGCAGTAATTGTATTTGTATACCATTATATTGTTATCACAATATAGCATAAAACATCTGCCAATGTATTTGTATATTACCTATTGTAATCATACCTAAACACAAAACTCCTGTTAGTGTGTAATCTACCGTTTTTATACTATAGCAAAAAACCTTGTTTGTATATTATCAAATTTTACCATACCACAACATAAACCCCCTGTCAATGTATTCGTATCATTTATTTATTGTTATTATTGTATAAACATAGGCGTCGGAACCGTGGGGGCTAGGGGGTAGCCACCCCTCACTTTTTTGCAAAGACATTGGTGTTGAAAATTGGAGCTTAACCCCAGACGTTTCTGGCGTGTGTTAGTTTTAAGTTGGATTAGCCCCCCCTCCCCCCGCCTATTTTCAATTTGCTTCCGACGCCAATGTAATATAGTATTCGTGTTTCATCTAATGTAATACTACATCACAAATCTACAGGCATTATTTTCATATTTGTCATCACGCTACGCCTCAAATCTGCAGTTATTGTTTTAGTTATTATCGCACTTCTTTGTTATGAGTTGTTCATTGTCAGCAATTAAGGATTGTTTTGCACGAAGTGCTGCACAATGATTTTTTTCCCATGAGCAATTTCTTTTATCACCCAATGATGTTCAAAAAATGAAAAACAATCCTTATATTTATATACATTACCATTTTTAGTGAAACTGTAGTCCACTGGATACTAAATTCATTCCGGAACGCTGACTTTGCGGGGGTTTTTTTTTATTAGTATTTAAATTTTCATATGACGTAATGGCTCCACAGCTGTTTTGACATTAGAAGTAGTTCTCTTTTCTGATCGCAAATACTAATGAAATTAAGGTTTAATTTCTTTTTTATATATCATTTTGAAAGAAACAAGTGATATGGACAATTTTGAATACTTATTCTCATATTTAGTTGGCGATTTTTATTATTAGTTATGGCGGGTTAAATGTGTCGGGAGAGAATTGTCCGAATGGGCCGTGTGTAAATGGCTGATAGGCCTACCATGTGCGATTTGGATAGCAACAGATGATCGTTGTTTACAACAAATTTTGAATTCTGATATTTTATCTGTGGAATATACCACAGAAAGTTTGATTGTGACTTTTAATATTCGTTCATGACAACTGGAAGTAGCCATTTTATTTGATATTTTACCAATCGCTGAATCAGCTGGGAAATGCCGTGAACTGTGGAGGGGTGACGATTTCGTAACTAGACCAATTCCAGCCCACTAGCAAATCCTTCAAATCAATTGAAACAAGGTAAATGCAGATTATGATGTGAAATAACAAACTGTTATTGTTCTGTTTAAAAGATAATTATCGGAAAATCCGTGTAGGGCTATAAAGTATAATAGATCCATGTCAATTCAGACTTCAGTTTTTACCAGCTCATAGGCGTCGGAAGCAAATTGAAAGTGTGTGTGTGTGGGGGGGGGACTAAACCAACTTAAAACACACACACAAACAATAAACTTTGAACAGAAGTGGGGGGGGGGGGCGCTAAACCAACTTAAAACACACACACGCCAGAAACGTCTTGGGGGCTAAGCCCCAATTTTCAACACCTATGCCTATCTTTGAAAAAAAGTGGGGGGGGGGGGGTGCTAAGCCCCCCCCCCCCCTAGACCCCCGGCTCCGACGCCTATGCCAGCTGATCATATAGAAGATCCGGACAATTAACTGAGAAACCTATGAACACTACTTAATAACTTATGCTCGGCATTAACACCACAGGTTGTGAAAAACAAGATGGGCCTGGTAATTAGCCTAACAATTAATAGGATTTGAGGTGAACCGAGCGTAGGCGTCGGAACTGCGGGGGGCTTAGCCCCTCCACTTTTTTTTTTTTTTTTTGCAAAGATAGACATAGATGTTAAAAATTGGGGCTTAGCCTCCAGACGTTTCTGGCGTGTGTATGTGTTTTAAGTTGGTTTAGCCCCCCCACTTTCAATTTGCTTCAAATATGAATATGGAATGAATGTGTGTTATGATTCATTTTTATGTTCAGAGAATACTTGTCCGACAAATCGCTGCCGTAACATGATCATGGAAAGGGTTTCTTAGATATTCAGGTATTCCTACGCCAGCTCGCGGTTAACACTTCGATCACTGATTTTACTGATACAACAATACAGTCATTCTGTATTATTTAATATTGATGTGTATCAAAGGAACTGGATAAATGTGCTTGTTTTCCAAATCCTTTTGACTGTTATTTGTGGGCAATGTGTGTATATGAGTTCTGTTTACAAATGAAGTTTAAACTAAAACAATCTGACAATATTATCTAGTTCTAACCTATAGCCTAGATCTAGAACTAGATCAGATTTAGATCTCGATGATTGTCACATCAACCAAAATTATGCACCTGAACTTCAAACGTAGGCCTTTACTAATTAACAGACGTTATAAACACAGCACTTGCGGCAAGTGCGTTGTGCGTTAGCAGAATTAGCGGGTTTTTTTTTTTTTTTTTTTTTTTTTTTTTTTTGTTGTTGTTGTTGTTGTTTTTCCTAATCTTGACTTCAAGACTCTGAGGAGCAGTTTCAAAAGAAGTTTACTTAAGATGGATATTTATAACTTTCCTATACCACAGAAAAACGTTATGTGCTCCCGAGAGTATAAATAAATTGTTTAGATATAAATTTTAGTCTGTCTAGAATCTATAAAATGGTCTGAAGCCTTGGACCATTCCTTGATTTTTTTTTATGTTTAGCGTCCACCCTAAAATCAAAGACCTACCTTTCTACAAAAATAATAACACAAAATGACAGGAAAACCACAAGACATCTTTATGAGAACAAATACAAGTTTTTACACATTTAAATATTTTCCTAATGTGTTTACAAAAGAAAAACGAAATTAAATTTATCTTTGATACCATATCTAAACCATTTTTAAAACCATACCTTTGATATATAAATAACCTATGAAATGTTAGTTTTCACCATGATAAAAAGAAATGTTCGGGATATGTACCAATTTATTTATTTATTTATTTTATTTTATTTATTTATTTTTTTTTTTTTTGTTATTTTTGGATTATATTTCTATTTGATTTATTTTTTTCCCGTTTAATGGTCTCAAATCTACCAGCGGTCGCTAAACAGAGACAAGTATTGCCTTTGGCTTAAAAGTACCGAAAAAATCCTTTCCTACCCGTAATACACCTGTAAGTGTTCCGTTCGTTATCACTAGATAGGTTAATTCAATACGATTCTTGAGTGGGACGTTAAACAACAACAAACAATAATTCAATACGTTTGAGATAAAACGGGCGGGCCACCTTATCCAGTTTAATTTCGTGAGACCGTCCTCTTGAAATTTACAGAACTATTTTTTTTTTTGTAAGAAACATACCGCGGACTAAATAGCTATTTTGTCTTTTGTTAAATTCCAAAATGTCCCTGTGAGGAAAAAAAACCCCGACCCCTATCATTTCGTTTCTATGTCCTCTGAATTTCACTTTTTTGTTGTTGCTATTAAACCGATAAAAAGATTACTTCCCATGGCTCATAACAGACCTCGGAAACATCTAGCACCTGTCCGTCTTGTATGGGTTAAATATATTTGCTGAAACTACGATAACTGAAATGTATAATTAGGGTAAAACAGATATAAAAAAAAGCGGCAAGAAAGTTGTTGGAGCTAGAAATGGTCGCTTTGTGCTTCCAAATTTCGTTTTTATTTTATTTTATTTTTTTTAAAAGGTTGTGTCACCTGACACAATATCGGATTGCTGCTTCAAAACTTACCAGACAATTAGATATTTCCGTTTGATTTGATATAGTGTTTTACGCCATTCTCAACAATATTTCAGTTATAACTTATATGGTAGCTATCAGTTATAAATGGTGGAGGAGAGGCGGCCTTCTGCATGTAAATGGAAAGCTTTATCACAAAAGTCTGCTTAGGTACCAGTGGGAATCGAACCTGTGCTCCTCTTTGAAAACTCCTGAATCTACCCCTGCTTCATCTGACTGGATGAGAGAGTTCATGTGCGCGTGTGTCTAACTATGACAAATCGATACTAACGCCACATTTGCCGACCCCGTGACCATGCGGCAAATTTACTTTAGCCTATTGATTCAGCTTTGGCTAACTCCAAGTTAAACTTAACAAAGTATTTTGCCACCTGGTCCAGGTTGTTAAATTCCCGTGTGTGTTTATAGTAAGTAAAATGTCCCAAGTAAGAAGCGTGTGTGCATGGCTTTGTTGTGTCTTTAGTTTCAAGTTTGGTGGGATATATAGAATTGGCGTACGTAGGGAAGTTGTCATGCCGTAATATATATAACTGTAAAATTAAATCCCATCGCTAGCTTTTTTTTTCTTCTTTTGATCAATACAGGGACACTATTGGTTCCCATGGGAATAACGACAGTTTGTTGAAAGACCTGGTCTCCAAACATTGTCTATCAGGAAAAAATTCGAACGTTTTTTGTATCAACGTTAATGTATTTATGTGTAGAATTAGAATGGTGTTGGACGAAAATATTCTCGCACCCGAGATCTCGTTTTTCATCATTACTGCAAAATTCTATCTGGAACACTATGTATTACAACTGCACATGTCATCTGCATTGTTTGTAACCATAGGGATCAATGAGATTATCGTGTTGATACTTTGCATCGTTGACTTATTGTTGGGACTTATTGGTTCACCCCACCATTGACTGATATTTGTCTATCTGGAACTCAAAGTGGAGTTAGGTTCTATTTTAGTATCAAGATACATTCAAATTTTCGGGTACCACTATTAGTAAAGAAAAATAAACGGTTGTCGATGCCTGCTAAAAGACTTGTAATTTTCCATGGCGAAACTTTAGTATTAAAAGTTGAACAGTTGTATGTTGTGATACTATGGATTTGGTACAAAAAATTGTACGTTTTAGATTTTTTAAATGTTTTAAGTATTTACATCTGATTTACACAGCAACTGTACTGTGTTGCTGAAGTTTTCCTTTATCCCTGTCGGTATTTTGTTGAATAAGACGTATTAAACGCGATAATATTACTAGCACTCGAGAAGTCGGCGAAACTTGTCATTTCGCGAGTTCTTTTTCTCGTTATCTCGATGTTGATATTCGGTTATCACACACTTTATGTCGACCTAACAACTTAGCCGTTGTATATGTAGTTAAACACGATGAAAACATCGAAGTTTTTTTTTACCGATTCGCTTAACACAAACTGTGTTTGTTTTTGTCTCTGGACTTCAGTTAAGTTGACTCTTTGCAGCTCTGTTTCCATTTCTAAAATAAAATTGTACCTTTTAGTAAGATAGCATTTCCTTCTCAGCTATTCAACGTGAACACCTCATTCACATTTCTACTCTAAGACGACTAAATACATTCAACAAAGCATGTTTTAGAACAGATACAAATTGGATCTGCAATAAATTAATGAGTTAGCAATAAATAAATTGATATTGTTGATAGAGTATTAATCTTTCGGTAACATATTAAGGTAAATATTTTGATATGACGACTATTGACTTATCCAATCGCCACCAAATTGCCATCGTGACACTGGTTTGGAATGCATAAATTTGAAAAAAATATATACAGTACCGAAGATGTTAACAAGTATTGCTGTTGTAAACAGTTGCACTGCCACAACAGTATACAGCAGACCTAACCGAAAATGACCATACAAATCATTTAAACATTAAACTGCTGTCAGATAGCAGTCAGAATGCCAACAGGACAAAGGCAAATTCCATGAAGCGCTTCATGTTGAACTTGTTTTGTCCAGTTGGCATTCATAAGCCCATGAATACCAACTGAAAGCAGTTGAATGCTTTTATTTTCTTACTTCTTATGTTTTCCTACGTTACTTTCTTTTTTCTTCTTTCTTTTTATTTCATCTTTTTTTACATGGAATTCAATTTTCCATAAAGCATGCGCACCTGTTCTTGTACATAACACCGTACACAATGCAGGCTTTACATTTTTATGAAAATTTGCATTTTTGATCTCAAATAAGTTTAAAAGTCATCCGTTATCTATTTTAGAGTTCAATTATTCAAGCATGTTGACAAGTCGAGGTAAACAAATTGTAATTCTTTCTGCTATATTTATTTTGTAATTAACCAGTCCATCTGGAAAAAATTATCTGAGATTTTGGGGATAAAAGGTAAATAAGAGGTGTCAACTAGAATAACAATTAAAAGACAAAGTATTGCTTTTGGAGATTTATTTTTTCGACACACCAATAAAGACCATGACATCTTTATAGATCTAAAATCTGATTCTTTATTCAACCAAATGCAATACAACATGTAGGTACAATGATTCAGTGCTCAATATAAAATATACAGTTGACAATAGAGGGTACAGTCAAACACATGTACATGTATATAGAAATGAAATTACAATATCATCTTAGCAAAGTATCTTGTATACTTTTCACCGAGGTTAATATATATATTATGTATATCTTCTGAAAATAGGACGGTATTATCCGCATATATAATAACAAATAAATTAAGCATTTGTAGCCAATAACTCTGACAATTAGAATTTATTATATCTGATTCCAGATCATTTATGAACAAACAAAAAAGAAGGGGAGATAATCTCTGACCTTGCATCAAGCCCGAAGACAGATCAAACATCTAAGAACACTCGCCGTGCACTTAAACACAGGCTTTAATACTTTCGTACATTGATTTGATAACAGAGAAAATTTGAATGGTAACTCCACATTTACCAACTTCAGCCACAGTTTATCCCGATCAATACTATCGAACGCTTTCGATAATCAATAAAAGCACATTATAAACGTTTATTATTTTGAAGAGTCTTGCATATAACAGAATACATGACATATATCGAATCTGTTGTACCAAGCCCCGGTCTGAACCCGAACTGAGCATCAGTTATTATATTTTCTTGTTCACTCAATTTAATCAACCTGTTATTCAGATTTGATGTAAACAACTTGGCAATGTGAGTTGTAAGAGTAATACCTCTATAGTTATTTACATTATTTACATCCCCTTTCTTGTAAAGTTGGATAATAATACCCTGAGCCCAAGTAGTAGGAAAATATCCAGCTCTCAGAATTGTATTGAATAACTTTAATAATAACGGAGAAAAATATCTCTGAATTCAATAATGTAATCATTTAACACCATATCTATACCAGCAGTCTTGTATGATAATTTTTAATGGCCGTATTTACTTAATCTGTAGTTAATTCATTATCAAGATCAGGATAAACGTTAATTACGTTAGAGAAATTATTTTCAGTATTTTCGGGAATAGTACTATCGACACCCACTAATTGCTTGAAAAATATAAAACAATCTTGTCTTTTATTTTAAATAACCGGATGAATCACATTGTTTATAATAGTAATATAGTGTCAATGTCAACAGATGGTAAATACCATGACGTAATCTGGCTTTTCTGATTTAGTTACTGCATTAATGATATGTATTTTATACACCCATCCATTATGAACTAAGAATAAGAAAACAAAATTTTGGAATCAATTATACATCGTCCAATTATTTATTGAGCAAAAAGTTTTGTAAACGGGACTTTTTTATATGAAAAGTAGTGCGCGCAAGAAACTGACTTTGTATAGTGTACATACTACATCATCAGTTACAGAGATAGGTGATATGGATTCAGCAGTGGAATCCAGTGTCTAACTCGGAATATTGATATGTACGATATATAATAAATATGTAATATACTAAAAAAAACCACAAGTATTATCTGTATGTACACACTTATTTTAATAAACAAGTTTATAATTATTAAAATAAACGAAGTGAAATTCACAACTTTTAGTTATACTGATATCAATGATTAAAAAATTGTATCCTCTGGTTACAAATGTTTATAACATTGACAAAGGAAATATATTCATAACCTACACATAACACATACTCACCAACCGTTATGGACAAATTTGACTCAACTTAATAAATAAATATCATGGTCTGCTGTCCATAACGTTCACATTGGACATAAAATATCATAATATCAAATCTGATTCCAAATCATACATCCCTAAATAACAATTCTTTGAAATCGACAGGTCCAAATGTGACTAAAAGCATTGATCTCACATTCTCGATGTGGTAGATGAAAGTCACAGCAACGTTCTAAATATATCAATATGCTTCTCGTCAATAGCAGAGCTGTCGTAACAACCTATCAGCTCCGCCTCTACACGCTTGAATGCATGGTTTGCATGGTCGATTAGATCTGCATTGGCTTTTCTAAACATGTTATAAGGAATCTGTATTGTAGTAAAGAAGGAATTTGGAAACAGACGACTCAAATGACGATTTCCAAGAAAGAAATTCGGTAGTTTCTTCGATTCAAGGGTAAGTTTTATGAACCGTAAGAAATATGCCAAAGCTTCCCTTACTCCTGACAGTTCCTTCTTTTTAAGGACAGTTACAATCAAAATCAAATACAAACAAATATTCTTTAGATAGTAGGATTTGTATAGGACAGCCACCTGGTTTTGTGTTTTCTTCATATCAATAAATAAAACCTTCAAGATCATGCATGCCGTCAGGATGTACATTCTACTCGTATTTCCTCTGCAGATATCGGTCATATATCGTTCAAATGCTGTTGAAGATACTCTCCACAGATAATCCTTTTCGTGAACGGAAACTGTCGGATCTTTTCGATTTATCCATTTCATCACGGCAAAACGCGGGAATTTAATGAATTCCTCAGAACCTGTGATGGCTGCTGGTATCTGTACTTCGTCTTCACCAACTAACATACCAGGAATGACATCCACGTCTATACGATTCTCAAAGCTGCCGTCTTTTACAAAAATGCTCAAGTTCATCGTCGGTGGCTCAACTCTTCTGTTGATAGAGAAATTGTGTATGTCAGGATTGGAATTTATTTTTGTCAGTGCTTGATCAAGAATTGAATTAAACACTCTTTTCTGCAACTCTTTGACATTAAGGATCAAATGTCCATCTTTATTACGTTCGAAGACATTTTGCTTGTAGAGTTTGGGATAACGAGATTGAATCATTTCAACCGTGTCATGTAAGCCCACCTTAATTAAACCTGGAACCTTGTTTCCGTCATTGTCACGCGCAGCGATATAAAGTGGAACTAACCCTTTTATAGTGAAGGGCATTATGACGTCAAATTCGTCAGGGCCGATAACTTTCAATCCCTGTCTGGCGCTTCCTTGCCTGATGAACTTTTGGTGGATTTCTAACCCTTCGTACTTTTCAGAAGCCACTGACCCGGATTCACTTAAAAGAACACCAAGCACGGTGTCAACAATTCTGCAAGCATTACTCCACTCACGTTTAGTTATTGCACAACTTTTACCAAACTTATGTTCCAGTAGAGAATCGCCCTGGTCAAATAATGGATCGGGTCTTCGCCATTCGTTCTGCAACGGTCTGGCCTTTGTCTGCATAGCCATTAAAATCCACAAAATTAGTATATTTCTGAAATAATAAATAAAAGGTATTTAAATATATTTGCCATCGATGTTCTGAAAGTAGTTGATCGTAATCGTTAAGTTTTAAGGAGGTATAATCAGAGACATATATAACTGTATATCTCTGATATAATGCATTCAATACTGAAAATATACGTTGTATTGGCTAAATTTGTTTGAAAGATATTGTAGATTGATTTCAATAAAGGATACAATATTTTTTACTAGGGAAATTAAACACTTCATCATATCATACACAATGATAATTAAAGAATACAATATATGATATACGATTATAAGTACACTTTACATCTATACAGTGTCTGAATGATAATTAAACACTACATCATATTATACGCAATGATATTTAAACACTTCATAATATTATACACAATGATAATTAAACACTACATCAAATTATACACAATGATAATTAAACACTTCGTTATATTATACACAATGGTAATTAAACACTTTATTATATCATACACAATGATAATTAAACACTTTATTATATTATACGCAATGATAATTAAACACTACATCATATTATACACAATGGTAATTAAACACTTTATTATATTATACACAATGATAATTAAACACTACATCATATTATACACAATGGTAATTAAACACTTTATTATATTATACACAATGATAATTAAACACTTCATCATATTATACACAATGATAATTAAACACTTTATTATATTATACACAATGATAATTAAACAAAAAACATGGTACATGAATCACATTTTACACTAAAGTAAACACTGTATAGGATTTTAAACGAAAATTGAAAATCGCGCTACAAATGACATTTATTTTGTGACACGCATTCTCGAATGTCAATATACTGGTTTCCAATATTTATATATCTTATCTAAATGCCAAACAATATTGTCAGTAAAAATGAAATCTTTAAAATTATCTAGTGTAAAAATCTATTATTGATATAAACCAGTAACTACTGTTGATTTATAATTAACCATAAGAATCATCTCGATATCCCCGAAAAGACCAATATACTGATAATACAAGTACATGTATACTGTTAACTTTAAAATGTCAAACTAAATAGTTTTATGACCGTGCAATCGCTAATGAAATATATATATATCTAGTCCAAAATAAATAAATCTACAAAAAGCTGAAATAAGTAGATCTAAAAAGATAAGTTAACAAATAATTTTAAATAATTGAAGTTCTGAATAGTTTGTGAGATTTCCCTTCAATAGCCTCGTCATATAAATGACACGTGCATCTCGGATGATCTTCCAGTGACGTAGGTTACGTAATATCATTGTTGACAGGCTCTTTTTATATTGAACAAAGATAGTATCCCTCTAGGAGGAAATGTTCCAGATAATAATAATCAAAACTCGTCTGCAGTTTATTTTTATGACGCTTTTATAAGATACGCGGAGATAACTAATAAACCAAAGTACATGTATTCGGTTATTGATTTTCAAATCGGTCAAATGTGTGGTAATCTAGTCTTTAACATTTGTGTTTGATTAAAATAATCTTCGTACTCGTAGGAATTCTATACATCTTTATCAAATCTGCTTTTACACGAACGAGACTGTGCTTCTCGGAAAAGAAAGAGAAAGTAAACAAACATATATATATTTCACGTTTTCACAAAATCGTCAGTGAGAACGTGTTCTACTTTGCTAAACTTCAAGGATCTAGAGTCGGCCTGGCTCAGTCGGTAGCGCGCTCGACTCTTGATCGTAAGGTCGTGAGTCCAGCGCAGGTTGGTTTCATGTCTGTCGGATGAGACAGTAAAAACCGTGGTCCCGTGTCACAGTAGGTGTCGGTACGTTAAAGAACCCTCACAACAATAAAACAAACAAACAAAAAATCAAGGATCTAAGTTGGTAACATGTTAGAGTCTGAGCACTAATCTGATTTTCATTTCTGTAGATAGATCTATATTGGTACAAATCTAATATTTATGTCATCAAGCGTATAAAACATGTATTACAAACCAGACAGACAGTAAAAATGGAATACACATTAGGTGACATACCTTCTAAATATTGATAGTATTTTCGCCTTTATCTCCAAGTGGCCGTGGTATTGTGGACGAGTTTCCGGTCACGTGATACTTGAAAACATGTTGCAGGAAACAGTTTATTTATGTTATATATATTACATGTATATCGATAATGGCAATGCAGGGTCTTCAGAGACTAAGAACCGGACCGGACACAAAGAACGCGAAGCAATATCAGGCGGTAGAAATCAAAGGTGACAAGTTTTTCTGCTTTCAAACCAACAAATACTAGCTTGTACTTTCTGGACATACGAATATCTTAAAAGTGCATTAAATTACGGGTATGTTGACAAAAGATCACTTTCATATGCTGTACATTTAGCCAATAAGGCTATTGTTTTTCGAGGAATTTAGATAGTTAGACGTCTACTTAATTCCCGGATTATCCCCAAAAATCATACGAAATTTGCATTCATGCCAGATTTATAGATTTGTTATAATTACAATTTTAATAGGGTAAGGGGTTTACATTTGGATACAAAAAACTGAAGAGCCATTTTCTTGTTTAACATATAGAACGCAACGGAAGGACAAACGGAACAAAATAGATGACCAAATGACCAGTGCTGTCCATTTGTTGTTTCAGGCTAAACCTTGCGGAATTTCGTTTGGTCGGCATTAATTTATTGTCAGACATTTTGTTGGATAAAAATAAGGGGACAGTTTCACTAAAGGTCGTAACTTTGCCCGTAAACATAGACGTAACATTATACGTAACTTGAGTTACGATTCTATTTACGGCTGCGCAGTTTCAATTTCACTAAAGTCTTAGAGAAAGGTATGCTTACACGTTAACATACGCGTAGTAAAATGTGGCTCTAGTAGTTCTTTGTAGCAGACGTATAGTACGAAAGATACGACAATTAATGTAACTCATTTAAGATACACGTTACGAGTACGTATACACGTAAATTTACGACCTTTAGTGAAAATGGTTCCAGCCCCCTCTTTTGCAAATGCCAAATCTCTCTTGATTACGATTTTTAGACTTTGGCTCAGGGATGACATATTAAAATCATCTTTAGTCTGTCGCCGTGCGTTGTTAACGTTCAGACGTTTTGACGCCTTAAGAACCAGTGGACCAAATTAATCAAACCCCATGTGAACCGTTTAAGGTTTGTGAATGAAAAGGAGCTATGACCAAAAATGACAAAAACTTAATACATAGACAATTGGGTTCAATACATAATTTATAAATATACGGAGCTGGCCTGGCTCAGTCGGTAGCGCGCTCAACTCTTGATCGTGAGGTCGTGAGTTCGAGTCCAGCCGGCGGCAGGTTGGTTTCCTGTCCTTCGGATGAGACAGTAAAAATCGAGGTCCCGTGTCACAGTAGGTGTCAGCACATTAAAGAACCCTCACTGCTCAATGCCCGTCAGTGCCGAGCATAGGCCAAAACTTGAACCCCTTCAACGGCATTTGGTCTCCATATGAGTGAAAGATTCTTGTGTGAGACTTTAAACAACAACACACAAATAAACAAACATTATTAATATACGTATATAATTAGCTTGAATGGTACCACCCCTTTGTATAGTTTAGACTGATATCGTAATGTCCCCAATTGTTCGTCCAGTACAAGCTTTCTGTATCTCACTCAAGTTCTTGATGTTTTTCGACACAGTGGTTTACACTGTAGTACAAATGTCATTGGAAACCCAATGTGACATACATGTAGCCTATGTGGTTATAATATGATTGAGATAAAGTTTTGAGACTGATAAACAAAGACAGTTTATTTCTTAGACATTATTTGATTTCCTTTCATGGAGTTCTTTGTATTCCAGTTGAAATGATGCTATGAGTTCCACTGTGTCATTCCTCGCGGCTTTTTGTATCCAAATGTAAATCCCCTTTCCATATTAACGTGATAATTTTAACAAATCTACAAATCTGACATGAATATCATCTTAATATGATATTTGGGGATAATCGGGGAATTAAACTGACGAGTAAGTAGACGTCTGACTATTCGGAGTAGTTTGTAATCAACGAAAATGCGAAAAAAGTGAACTTTCTTGAATAAACAACAACCTTGTTGGCTACATATACAGCATGAAAAAGTGATTTTTTCTCAACATGTCCATGAATTAATATACTTTTGAGATATTCATTTGTCCAGAAAGTGCACGCTAGTATTTGTTGGTTTAAAGGCAGACAAACAAGTCACCTTTTATCTCTACCGCCCGATATTGCTTCGCGTTCTTCGTGTCCGCTCCGGTTCATAGTCTGTGAAGACTACAGGAAACGAACAAAATTATTAGGGAAAAATAATTGAAATATTTTCTGTAGTCTCTAATCAAACTCCCTGGTTTGTCCTGATAATCAAATAATGGTTTATCTTAGTATTTTAGAATCCAAATAGATTGTACATATCATGTACTTTATATCATCATTTAAATCCCTAGTTTATAAGTGAAAATGAATGGTTCATGTTAACGAACTCCTATGTTTTCCATCTATCAATCACACAAAGAAAGTAAAATGCTCTGGTATATAACTGAATTATATAACAGAATGGTGGTCATTTCATGACGATTAGACGTAACATGTCACCTGTTTCTTTATGGATAAAATTCACTCCATTCTACGATGCAGTGATTGTAGTGAACGGAATATAACGTCTGAATCACTCGGGTAAGATGACGAATTGCCTAACAACTACAATCATCAATTTATCAAGTTTGTTGAATACAGCGAATGCTACAAACTTTCTCACACCGGGATATGAAAGAGAAAATGTGTCTTCTTAAATCTGATACGAGATATACCCGTGATAAACTAAAACTTCAGGTTGAAAATTTGTGTTCCTTGATTTGTTATGGGGTCTACTTTCAAACAATTCCGCTCAAACAAACGAGTTCACAGAAGAATGCAACGTTTTCTTTCAATGATAGATCTTTGCAGAATAAAAAATAAAAAAAGTATATCGATAGTGTTTAATTATACAGAAGATAAAGTCGATAACAATACATACAAGATTTAGGTACCGTATTCCATTTATGTCCCAGACATGTCCATCACGAAAAATTAAAGAAATATCAAAGAAAACACTTCCTGAGATAGTATTTTTTTACATAAATGAAACATTATTATAAATTCATACAAGACAGGTTGTTTGAAATGCATGGAGTATATATGCAATGGAACACGAAAAGAAATTCTGTGCAGCACGACATTGATTTTTTTCCATGATCCATTGCATATATACTCCATGCTTTTAACCAAAACCCCGCTATCCCATAGATACCAAGATGTATCTATGGGATAACAGGCTGTTAACTATGGGATAACAGACCGTATCTCTGAATACCAACAGGTATACAGGATTACGGGTCAGGTATCTCATCTATGGGATAGCAGGAGGTATCTGTGGGATAGCCGATTTGCAACCCTGAATACCTCCTGATATTCACAGTTATTGATACTTAATTCATACATAGCCGATGTTTCAATGAAACACTTCGCTCTAACCCTGTATACCTGCAGGTATTCTGAGATACAGGGTTGTTTGTGTGCCGTTTTAACCAAACCTCGGCATTCTCATTGCAATTCATGTATAGCCGATTAGTCAATTAAAACAGCTATTACATTTCTGATATTCTGAGATACAGAGATACAAAATCTTCTATCAGCCAATCACAGCCACGGATTTATTCAGTGCGGAAAATAAGAAGGCAGTGTGTATTAAATAGATTTTAATATTTGATAGCGTAGTTTTCAAATTTTACAATATCATGTAAAATAGTATTTTAAAATTAAAACAATACAACTACTGATTAGGAATCGGATGATTTTTCATTAATCGATAGAGTCCAAAGGAAAAAGAACCACCGAGCGGCTATGGTAGTAAACAAAATGGTCAGGAATGAGACACGTTTGCCGAAATGGAGCAATCTTACAAATAAAGCAGCTTGCGTTCGAACATTTCACACATGACAAATTATTTAACACTGAACTCTATTAAACTGATGCATTTTACCAGCGGTATATGGCATTTAAATATCGCTGATTTTAGAATAAGATTTTATTTTTATGTTGCTCCAACGGCACCGATAGGGAGCGTCGAAATGGATCGGCTGTTCCAATCATCAACACTAGCAAGGCTTAAAACTTAATGACCTACTTATCATTTATAACATCACATATTATAAATATTCAAAATGTTTCATTCTTTGAGTCTATGATATCGATAGAAAATGCAACGTACATGTCGCAGTATGATCCGGTTTTCTACCCATTCATCTTCTGCTGAAATGTGTCGGATAAATACCAAACTTTGTAACCAAAGTTAAAATGCTATGGGTAAATGAACTCTTTATCTATGTTTTGTAGATCTACCACTTTATTTTCTATCAACCGCTTGCACTTTTTCGTGTTATTTCAGTGGGAGTGACTAAAACCCAAACCGGATAATCTTTCTACGGGAAGTTGACTTGTTTAAACACTACCCCAAAATTTTCCCATTGTAGGAGGAAGTGTAATATCTTCCTAAGAACAATAAAAAAAAAACAGAGAGAGAGAGGGGGGGCGTCTCCATAGTTACAAGTGAATGCGGTATATCTGAATTTTCATTTCCATATAATATTTGCCCTTAAATGACAGGGCGATTTTTAAATGAAAGCGAATGTTTTTTTCAGCTAAATAATTGAAGGGCGGACAAATATGCTAAATGTAAAAGGGCAGAATTAACAAGGAAGTAATCCTAACCCTAACCTGGGACTGTCCCGATCGCACAATTGAGGAAATTAAAGACATATTATCTTAATTCACCAAAGATTTAACATATGTAATTTTAAGATTTTGATCCGAATGTAATATGAGCTTTTATATATTGTTTCAGCTTCATCATTTGCGAGTGTTTGACCAAGAGGTCACTTGCATACTATGATTACGTCAAGGAAATATTGCATTGCAGTACAGTATTAATGTCATACCATAAAACTGTTTGCTGGTTTGAATCACGATAAATGTGTTGATAAATTCATGTTCAAAGAGTTTTCACTGTATTAAAATGGTTAAGAGTTGACACTTTCACGAAAAATATTCTTTTATTGCTTGAATACAGGAAAACATCAACCACTCCGAATTACGGGTTTGATCAGTCTAAAACGAAAGTAAAATTAAAGTTGATCAAAATAAGAAATGAACTCGGACCTATAAATAGATTTATCGGCACGTGATCTGTATTTGATCGACATTCCTCAACGAACGCTCGTAGTATCAGACGTACATTACTTTTGGATTACCTGGTAGGTATTACATTTTTTTTAATTCTTTGTCGTTTCTTGTATGTGTAGACATTATAACTAGGAGAAAACTTCAATTAAAATGCACTTCAATATGAATTTCTCCTAATATATGGATAATATTACCTGTCAGTATCCAGGCAGTGCGACGACGGGACTCAGCAATACATTTCTATCACTATATACAGTAACATATGGAATACATTTACCATGTATTTCTCATAGTCATTCTGAATTTCAGTAACTGTTATGTTATGCGATTGATCTGTCGGCTTTTATGTTTTATTCATTCGGATATATTTCTTTTAAACTATTACTTTCACTTTCACTTTTCATTCGGTGAAAATCTTTTTCCAGTTTCAATTGTGTAAATTGATAAAAATATATACCATCGACCGTTCCAGGTCATCTGTATAGACCCTTTCACGATAACTGCGTTCCTACTTATCTCACCTGTTCACTTAACACTTCCGAGTAGTAATACAAAGTTTCTTACTCAACACAAATCATATCCAATGGAATTCAATGGAAGTCTGTAATTGGGTACTAATTGTCCTGTATATGAAATGTTTTGAGCACGAAAATACTTTATACCACTCGGAATTATTTGTGCGCAGGTGAAATTAGTAGGAATGCAGTTATCGTGAAATGGTCTATTGGTTATGTAAATCGTGACTTATAACCGAAGCTATAACATTTTATTCATTGGTAACTGTAAAATATATATTAAATTTTGTATATATACTGTATCTTACATTTTGGTACTGAAACATAAGGATATATCAATTATATAAATATGTTATTTTTTATTGTTATTTTTCAAGTTGTGGAAAATGTAAACTTTGTTATTTTCACTCTCCAATCAAAATACTTTTCAAATTTTGGAATTTTACGAGAAGTAAATATGTAAGAGATAGAATATTTGCCATGTTTAACAATCGTGTTAAAATTATTCGTCTGCCTCACGCAATGAAATGAAATTATTATTAATAAAACATTGGCAGAATCCTCTATTTTTCATATACTTCCTGCTACACATGGCGATTTTGTATATATTTCACTATCAAAATTTGCCAATCATATTAGCAAGAAGTGATATGGATTCCAAAATCATATCAGGGGTATGATAATGGCAATCCATATCTTGCCTGCACCAGAACGAGGATTTCGTTTAAAAAGATACACTGTAAAATGTCGTTTGGTAGTGAAAACGTATATCTGAAAGTATATACTATTAGTTTTGATTTCGTCCTTCTTTCGCGTATATCTGAAAGTATATACTATTAGTTTTGATTTCTTCCTTTTTTCACGTATATCTGAAAGTGTATACTATTAGTTTTGATTTCTTCATTTTTAATATGTGACACATATACTAGTAATGTGTATCATGACTATCGTGGGATAATACCATCAATATGTCACTTTAATTTCCGTCCCTATAGTTTACACTCATATATATTTTAGGTACACGTAGCTACCTTCAAATATGTCTATGCAGAGGAAACCACAAGAGTTGAACAACAAATGGCTTGCACCAAAGCTGCAGTACAGTCAGACAGATTCTAATATATCTAGTATGTACAATAAAACAATGAGAATAGATATGCACAATTGGACAAATGCCTGCGGTGTGGTAGATACAATTCTTGATCTTCTTCTGCAAAAAATGAGTGTTATTGCGGGCGATCAGTTCGAAGGGTTGCAGATCCTAAGTAAGTACATACGGCAAGGGAGTGCAAGACAAGGATTAAAGGTAATAGCCCCTGACGAATTTGATGTGATAATGCCATTCACCATCATAGGATTGCATCTCTCTTCTATTCAAACAACCGACAATAACGGAAAACAAGTACCTGGCTTAATAAAGTTAGTTTTGCTTGAGACACCGGAAGTAGTTCAGTCCCGATATCCAAAACTGTTCAGACAAAATGTATTTCAGACTATTTCAAACACGCAAGTGATAATCAATGTAAAGGAATTGCAGAAGAGCGTGTTCAACTCCGTTCTTGATAAGGCCTTGGCAAAGCTTGATTCAGACCCTGCAGTACAAAGATATACAATAACCAGACGGGTTGAACCACCTACAATGAAATTAAACATTACTGACAAGTATAACACACTGGATCATTCCATAGATGTGGACCTTGTTCCAGGTATGTTAGTCGGAGAAGATTTCATAGAAATGCCACAGTCGAGAGAATACCTTACATTTCCAAGGTACGCGGTTATGAAATGGGTCAATCGCAAAGACCCGACGGTTCCCGAACGCGAAAAGGACTATCTGTGGAGAGTATCCTCTACCGCGTTTGAGCGTTATATGACCGATATGTGCCAAGGAAATACGAGTAGAATGTACATTCTAACAACATGCATGCTTTTGAAAACAGTATTCATCGAAATGAAGAAAAACCAAAATCAAGTGGCTGTGTTGTTTAAATCGTATTATTTGAAGAATATTTGTCTCTACTTGATTCTGTTTTTAACCATTATAGGAAACCAGAGAGTGTCGGGAGTACGTCAGGCTCTTGGGTACTGTTTGAAATTCATAAAACTAACATTGGACTACAAATGGCTGCCCAATTTCTTTTTGGGTAATCCCTACTTGACACACATCTTTCCTGGATCCTACTTTGTCAAAGAGGGTAAATACAATATGTTCAAGAAGAGTAAAGAGGACTTACTTGAACATGCACGCTTTGCGTTCAAAGCTGTAGAGAGTACTTTTGTTGGATGCTATGATGACATCCCTGATGATAAATATGTAACTATGTTTTATGAACTAGTTAAGAATGATTGACATTATGGATGGAAAACTGAACTTTTCATAGCAGAACAGTAATCGTATTTCAATTTGTACAGTGTTTGTGAGCAGACAACCAGAAATTTGCTTTAGTTTAACATTGTTTTTGTAATTTGCTTTAATAGTACTAATTATATATTGTTGTCCTGTACAGTGGTTAGTGTATTCGCATCTCACCAGTTCGTCCCGGGTTCGATCTTAGGATTAGACAGGGGAGTATATGAGATGGGGTGTCGGTCGCCAAGTTGGACACGTGTGTTTTCTCCGGGTTTCCTTTTACAGCAAGGATCAGTTACGCCAACATCAAAGCCAACGAGAGACATTTATATATGTTGACATAACTTGCTTGTTAGTCGTTGTAAAGTAAACGAAATTTTAAATATATTCATTTTTAGCCGGGCATATCTCCAAAGGCGATAGCCGACTATAGCAGTCATTAAGTTGTGCGCAATCGTCTTTTCGCGCATGGTTTTGGTCTCCGCAGTACCACCATAATAAATGAAACTGAAAAATATATGATATAGTGCATGTATATAATGTAAATAAAAGTGTATTGAATGTTCTGATGTTGTTCATACAGCTGTTTCAAGACGATCTAGACATTTATAGACAGGGAATTTTCGTCTTATCACATATTATATTAAATTGGAAGTTGTTTGTATCTTTTCGCACACGAAGAGCCAGACAATCTCTAATAGTAATACACAGAGTTGTCGGTGTTTTTGATCGAGAGTGCATGGCAAAATGCGGTAAAGTCTTGTTGAAAAAAGTCATCATATGTCGGTCAAAATATTGTGAATAAAATATATATAACAAGTAAAATACCCGATATGTTATTATTCGATATATTAATACAAAAATTATGGTTTAACCTGTGGAGCGAGGCACGAAAATTTTTGTGAAATTTGTTTTGATTGGTAACATATAATTAGACCTATTCGTGATGCAATGCAAACATCATCAAAAGCAGAATAAGAATTTTAAGTTGGAGTAACGTAAATTTATTCGCCAAGCGGATAGATTTTATATTTACACTGATTTTATGTATTTGAATTTAAAAAAATATACTTATTTGTAATGCAATGCATATATCATCAAAACCAGACTGAGGATTCAAAGTTGGAGTAGGTGTAAATTTACAATGTATTCGCCAAGCGAATTTTTTCAAATGTTTTTAATTTTCCGACTTTTTACATAAAATAAAGAGTTTCACAACTTTAGAGACACGGCCTCCCTATTTACTTCACATAATTCTAATTGTTGGATTTATTGTCAGGCAATATTCATTAGGGGCTGTGTTTTATGCATCTAATAAAAACAATATTTTTTCTCATTTGGAAACCCTGTACAAGCGAGAGTACCCGGTTATAATGTACTCAAGAAGATATCACCAGCCTTCCCCAAGTAAACAGGGGAACTTTCTCACAAAAATAAGCTTAGGTTCCAGCCGGCTCGACTTGCGCTGACAGAAAGTGAGAGACTTCATGATTTAAAGCACGAGGCTCTGACCACTCAGCCTGTACATGATGAGAAAAACGTCAAACGAAAATATCTTTACCGATATGTGGTGCAAACACAATACATACTACAAAGTCAGTAGTCTAAGTCCATAAAATCGAACATATACAGACAGAACCTTATATATAAGATCTGCTCCGCCAACAGCTCATATTACTTCCGATCAAAGTCATAAAACCACATATGTTAAATCTTTGGTGAATTAAGATAATATGTCTATGATTTCCTCAATTGCGCGATCGGGACAATCCCTTTCCAGGTTAGGGTTAGGTTTATTTTCTGGTTAATTTTTCCCTTTTACATTTAGCATGTTTATCCGGGCTTCAATTATTTAGCTGAAAAAAATTGGCTTACATTTAAAATTCGCCCTCTCATTTAAGGGCAAAAATTATATGGAAATGAAAATTCAGATATACCGCATTCACTTGCAACTATGAAGACGCCCCTATACGAATTATTCTCATGTATGACAACAACTTCCTAAGAACTATTCATCTGAAGGCAGACATCCCTAAGAACTGTTCTTTTCTGCGAAAACGTCCCGCTAAGAATTATTCACTTTTATGAAGATGTTCTGTTATTCATTCGTAAGAATACTTACCACTACGAACTATTCACTTGTATAGATATTTCCCTCTAAGAACTACCGGGTATTCACTATATCACTATATTTCCCGCTATCAAATACATACATTTATGGATATTTCCCGCTAACTAAATGAATTACTATTCACATTTATGGATATGTTCCGCTAAGAACTACTCAATTGTATATATATCAGGAAGAACTATGTTATTATTACAACTTCATGTCTGATTTTTACACTTATGCCTTTGGAGTAAATATTTGTTAACATATCCAGCCAGTCGTAATATTGGGTGTCGGTCGGTTTACAGTCCGTTTCTGGAGTAACCTTGACTATCGTTTCTCAAGCTTAAGCGTGTCACAAAGGAAGTTTCCTCCACTTTTTATTTTTGTTTTACAATACGCAAAGGATTTTGACTTAAATCGATACGTCACAAGTTATTGGTGAACTGCAATAAATTTGGATCTGTCCTACTGACGATTCCAAGTCAGATAGGGTTGTTTAAGTGCTTTGTATGCCGCTACACGGGGCTTCGGTTTACGTCTTATACGACAGACCCTTGACTTTCACTTGTTATCTTTTTTAACGTCTTAGGTTTGACCCGGTACCGGAAGTTGAACCTGGACGTTCTGATTTCCAGTCGAACACTCTATCACCAGACCATTCAAATTGTCATTACATTTTTTAAATTATAGCATGATTCGCTTAGTTATCAGACAAAATAACTGAGCCACAATAAACAAGGCATGCATTACTTGAAATAAAATAACATAGACATTTCATGAAAACCATTTTTGGAGGAACACATTCAACGTTTGCTGTAACAGTGTGAAAATGTAGGGAACTAATTGGAACCAAATAATACTTTAGGAAGAAATAAAACTTAACTAGTTTTCTGTTTTTTTTTTTTTTTTTTTTTTTTTTGTTATTTTATTTATCATCTTGTAATTTATGCATGCGCACACCGCGAATATATCATAATTATATACTATTTGCCTACCTGTAGGTCTATGCCTCATTAATCTTAAATAAAAAAACCGAAAAGTTACAATGATTTTTACGCTTCACTGTCCGTTGTCTATGTTTAATCATGAATATAATGGTATCTCTGTTGATTTTAATCTCCTTGTCCTGTCAACTAACAATTAATAATTTTAGTGTGTTTCTTGTGGTCCATAGTAGTAAAGTGTGATAGATAAGAAAACAACAGTATCTTGTGTGCAAAATTCAAATATATGTACTTTAACTACGGGCAAACAGTTAGAAGACAATTTAGTAGAATCATAACGAACGTAAGGATTTAAGGTACTTCGTGAAACACAGTTTAGAGTTTACTAACTTTTAGTGTAACTTAAGTTACGCAAAAAGTAACTACTTTTCATGGAACGGGTCCTGGTCTCGAGGAACAATAATTTTGCTTATTTCCTCAATGGTACATTTTAACGGTATAGTATGATACTATAATTTGTTAGTTTTTTGTATAACCTGGGTGTTACACATTGTATATCTTGGTTGTAATGCTATCTGTACAATTTGGGTGTTATCTACTGTATAACTTATGTGTAAGGCTTTTGTATAACTTGGGTGTTACCCATTATATAACTTGCATGTAAGGCTTTTTGTATATCTTTGATGTACGGCTATTTGTATAACTTAGGTGTTACACATTGTATAACTTGGTTGTTATGCTATCTGTACAATCTGGGTGTTAGCTACTGTATAACTTATGTATAAGGATTTTGTATAACTTGGGTGTTACCCATTATATAACTTGCATGTAAGGCTTTTTGTATATCTTTGATGTAAGACTTTTTTGTATAATTTGGGTGTTACCTATTGTATAACTTGGATATAAGGTTTTTTGTATAATTTGGGTGTAAGGCTTTTTGTATAATTTGGGTGTTGCCAATTGTATAACTTGGGTGTAAGGCTTTTTGTATAATTTGAGTGTTACCTATTGTATAACTTGGGTGTCAAGCTATTTGCATACTAGTAATTTGGGTGTTACATATTGTATAACATGGGTGTAAGAGTATTTGTGTACATTAGTTTCTTAGCAATCCTCCGAATAAACAACGTAAATAAGCCTTAGTCGAGGCTGTTCTCGTTTCACAGATTATATTCAATTTGCAGAAAAAGTCACAATCCGGTTGTTCCGAAGTCTGTGAGAGGCGATTTTCGATATATTTTTGAAACAAGCATCCATCACTTTGAAAACTGAAAATATATGAAAATACGAAAAATCGCATATGCACTATGGTGATTTGATATACTTAAGACATTTACGAAAAACATCAACAAAAAGAATATATAAATATGTATATATCCTTGTCCATAAAATATAAGCACAACACGAGTGCACGATTAAATTCTATCTGCTACGAAGCATATACAAATTGGATTTGTATAGTACCATTTCGTTGATAAAAATTTTAACAACTACACGCTAAGAAAAGCACTATCTATGAAATAGTTCTATCTATGTATATATCTATGAAAGGGCGCTATCAATTACTATTGAAAATTGAATCAAGACTAGTATTTATATTGTAAATGATATCCGATTCGCCGTGGGACCTAAATCACAGTCTAGTCGTGTGCAACAGTACATTTATAGTACGCTTAACCTACATACATATTATATACATGCATGTGATTTACAGGACATACCTCTTTGCAAGATTATAAAACGACGATGCAGACATATCGCTTAGTCCATATTCATCTTTGGCAGAATACAATAGATCGATCTCCACATTGTTGTTAGCTAAAATAAAAAATAGAGACATCGATGGCTTTTTTATTGTATAATCAGTATGACCTATTCACACTCGAATTCTTAACACAGTTACCATTCTAATTAATAACATTGTTACCACTATCATTTTAAGATTAACATAGATACCAGTCTGATTCGAGTGGACAGATTAGATAAGATGGTAGATCTCCACATCTTCAACATGTAAGTCCGAGTAACAACCTTTGACTCTACACCTAGTTACCACTATGATTTTATACACTGGTTCCACTCTGATTTTAAAAACTGTTTCCACTCAGATTTTATACACTGGTTTCACTCTGATTTTATACACTGGCTCCATAGCCATATCGATTGTTCATAAACTGTCCTTATTTGCTAACAAATGCCAATAAAATGACCATGGTAATAAACTTTCAACAAGTACTGTAGATATGGCGATATCGACAGAATGTTTAAGTCGTCGAATTCTTCGTTTAAGAACATTACTGATCGACTTAATCCACTCTGAAAGAATATCAAGTTTGACATCTTTCTTACCCCAGCGTATGACGTACTCTTCACATGCGTCCATAATAAGTTTTGGCGCCATATAAACGAGACAGGTTCCCTATATTTTGAGCCTTTGCATAAAAGATCTGTCAGTTTCCTGTTGCGTACAATGTTGAGATCACCTGGCACAAGGCCACATGGAGTGTACATGAATTCATATGTAGAACAGGTACAAAGCGGATGGTTCTGGGAAAGGCTTAGTAAACTGAGTTGCTGCAGACTTGCTTTGTAATTGAAGATCTTAGAGGCAACTGAACGCGTATAGCTATAGGAAATACATGGTGAATCTTTGTATAGGAAGTATGGATGGATCTTACTTTGGACGGGTTTTTGGTTCACAATATTGATTATATTCAAAGCGCCAATGCCCTTATTGGCAAATTTGACCTTGAGGAACGGGCGATCACTCGTTTATTTATGTTCATTAGTCCTGACAGTTTTGAATAATCTGTTGCATGAAATACCATGAAGTCGATACTCTGGAGAACCAACATCAGTAAAACATATTGTCATCGTAGCTTTGTACAAGTCATGTAATTTTTTCAAAGGGAGTGAGTACAATTTTGTACGAAAATGATGCAGACCTAATTGACAAAGACGAAGAAGACCATCGAATGTGACATTGTGAATCTCGGACTTGTTATACTTCCTTGAGCCATGGCTACGATGTCTCCTACTGGTTCGGTCAAAAAGGTTTAAAGCATTTACTGATTGACATCCAGGACTGGTTAGATTTCCTACGCTATCGACATGATCATTGCATCCATATGGTGCAGCAGTTTTCAGCTGTCGAATCCAATTTTATTCCCGTTTTCGTCGATAAGGGGTGCTTAAGCTGGGGTTGTTAATGGGGTGATATATCTTTTCTAAAATACGGACTCTCAGTGAAAGGATAGAATGATCTGTATAGGAAGTATTTTACTGAAAACTGCAATTATTCATTTTTCTAAATACAAATATTGTATTTTTATACATATACTTTTATCACTTTCAAGTTAAACAGATAAAAACAAAATTATGTTTTGGTATTCACCGACCAGTTTGAGCCTCCACGATTGAACAGAAGTGTTCTATAAATAGCCTTTACAGATTGAGGTTGCGTCAGGGGAAATACAAATAAGGACGGAAAATTATTAATTTGTTTTCAGCTTCATTTCCTTCCGCAAAGCATTTCAACGCTCTATTTCTGATCTTTAACGTACAGCACAATTTCTTTATCAATTCTGTCTCTCTTATTTTTTCTGGCTTTCTTCTTGTGTGTTTTGTTTGTTTGCTATCTGTATGGCAACGTGTTTCCTCTTTGTGGAATGCTGGTAAACTCGGACTCATCTCAATTCGTGCCCATCCCAACTCATATCCTTTTTGGTTAAGTCATGCATACGGTTTATTGACTCCAAACCAAAACAATTGGAAGAGTTGTACCCATCGCTTTACTGATTTGTACACAATAACGTAGGAATTGTGGTTACACCGATGACTTACTTCTCAAGCACATAGAAAAACTACCCGGTTTCGACATTTTTCTACGAAGGAATCATGAATACCCGTTACGCTTTTTCGGTGTGTTCCATTCCTTACGGTTTTGTTGGAATAGTTAGTGTTCATATCATGTGACCTCAACAGAAGGTCGCAAAAGATCCCTTCCGGTTTCGTAATTTTGACATGGACAACATTAAGTTATATTGTGTCTCTGTTCTTCTCCTGAGATTTAATTGTTGACAGATGTTGGAATCCTTTCTTGTCAATTAATAATGACAATTTTCATACATATGTCAATGCGATATATCCCAGCGAACTAGAAATTAAAGATACAACAGAATCAAGCACACACGCTTCATACTTAGACATTTTACTTAATATAAACACAGATGGGAAATTAGCAACTAAGCTATACGATAAACGCGACGATTTCGGCTTTCCCATCGTAAATTTTCCACATTTAAGTAGTAATATCCCTCAGTCACCCGCATATGGAGTTTATATTTCACAAATGATCCTATATGCCAGGGCGTGCACAACATATGAAAATTTCATATACAGAGGAAAACTACTCACTGACAAATTATTGACACAGGGATATCGAAAACCGCGTTTAATGTCAACGTTCCGCAAATTTTACGGTCGGTATAATAGTCTTGTTTGCGACTACTCTGTTTCACTAAGTGAAATGTTGAGTTGCCTTTTCGTTGGCGGTTGTTGAGACGTCTGTACCAATTATGACGAGGATACACTCCTCACTTGTTTCATTGGACTTGACTGTGGACTCACGGCGGGTGTGACCGGTCGACAGGGGATGCTTACTCCTCCATGGTACCTGATCCCACCTCTTGGTTTCCAGAGGTCCGTGTTTGTTCATTTTTACCGGATTTGTATCTATCTCCTGGACATTCTATTGATTTATACTTTGGTATCTGAAATTTTTATATTGTAACGACTACAAGTGCCGTCACTTCCTTGTAGGCTGCTTTTCACATCTGTCATCTAGCACTACATGGTATCTAAATTCCAGGTTATATATATATAACACATAAAATGTTTATCAGGAAGTTCTCTGAAGTTGCATATTATTATGGCAAACGGTAACAGAAAGAATCAACTCCAAAAAGGGCTCTTGACCCATACCAGTAGGAAAAATTACCCGTTTTCCAGATATTTTTTAACGGATCTAGTTAATAGAAATATTACCCAGGATTTTGTACCATAGAAAAATAAACCAAGTATATTTTCACAATAGAAAATAATCAACAATTAATAATGACCATGTCGAACAAGTTACACGTGTTTAAATAGGCTGAAATTATAGCTATATACATGGCAACTGTGTGGTGTTTGCAAGCATTGCAATTTCGTTTGAAAATTACGATGTTTTCGACGGCACAAGAAGTTTACAACGCGCAATGACGACCCTACTAATAGTATGTTCCTTAAATGTTCCTCTAAAACAACTTCTAATTGAGACTACAGTTTTCTCTCCTGTCTTATAAATTATTGAAAAATCCGACATAGTGATTCCTAATTTTGCCATGTAAACTGTAAACAAACAGTATAGGTAGCCCTGTCGTCGTAAAACCACAGTCCGGATTCGCTATGCTCTTTCTTACCCGTAGTTTCATGTGCCCGAAATTCATTTTTATTATTCATGAAGCTTAAACCAGCGCATTCGTCAGCTAATTAGATCGAGGCTATTAAACAATTTCAGAATTGTATTAGATCAACAGACTTCGCGATAACATCCGTTACCGATCACAACTACTGTGATTGGATAAATAGAACAAACTTGCTCCCTTATAAATATTCATTAGCCACGAGTGATTTCGGGTACATGAAACCACGGGTAGGCAAGTGCATAGCGATTCCGGACCGTGGTTTTACGACTATGAGGGCGCCCATCTATATAAACATCTAAGCACATTCGGGGGTTCTACACTTCTTTGTTTTCGAAACCAAAATCAAATCGCCAGAAGCTCGAAAATTGTAACGACCCCTTTACCTTATATCCATATAACCTGGTGAGATGCCGCGTCGTGAACCATTTCTTGACCCGGACACGTTCAAATGTTAGGTATAAAGAATAGCGACATTAAATTTACACTGACAAAAATAATCGTTTTTTTCTTGTTATCCTACCTTCGAGTATCCAGTGGGGGATATAAAGTTTTTTTTCTATAGAAATTGCCATAACCAAAAATTTAGTAGAATCATCTGCAAGATAATTGAAAGGTTAATCCGGCTATCACGTTTTGTGAAGTGGACAATATCTCTGTCAACGAAGTACTTCTGAAGCCAACTCATTTCCACAGATAGTTGTATGTTAGTTCAATACCAAACGGCCTATGGTAATGATCTTGTTTGTAAATACATGTATACCTTCATAAATAATTCTACAATCAAACAGGCGATGGGCACAAATGGGTTAATCGATGGGCGCGAGTCAGCTAAAACATGGGTACGAGTCAACCAATTCACTTCACTTCACGAGTTGTGATGGATACGAGATAACAATAACCTATATTTTGAACTTATTCATCTGAGGTTGTCTTGAATATTACGCAACTCCATTTGTATTTATTGTCGTAACGAGTAAAAATCATTTTAAATCTTCAATCTCAGAATAAACACTCAGAAGCGTAATTAATGAGAAGATAATAACTTTATATAAACATTTTGCAAAGCATATTGCCATTTAAAACAAAATTAACAACCTTACTGAGCGTATATCGCCGGTCGTGGGCCTTTAAAGGTTGACGGATATAAGTTTAATGGTTTACGTATGACGTATACTCGTTTGGAAAAATATTACAGTGAATCCTCCTTATAACGACCATGTTCGTCCCTAATCACAGCGTTGGCAAATCCGTAAATTTAAGAAACAGTGAATAACTTTAAATGAAACTGTATATAAACGTAAAAGAACCTGATGTTAGTGTAAGTTATCACTAATCCGCGAATTCAAACAACCGCAATCGTTTCATAGGAGAGAAAAACGTGAAAATTACAACCAGTGGTATTAAACCCCTGAACAGTAGTGGAGTACTTACCATTAACTGCGGGTAAATCCATATAATACTGATCATAGTCCAGTAGTTCAAACGTTGTAGGGTCAAGGTGATACATCCTAGCTGCTGGATTGCCACCGGACCACGTCGTAAGAGCGGGAGCGGCAAATAAAACGCTCTTAACATCAGTCAGATCGTTCGGAGGAGTTATCTGAAAAACAACAGAAATTACCATAATTCATTATAATTGTATTGGATTATTTTTTGTTTTCTATATCAAGGAATTATCCTTTCTCTGAATGGTCAAAACCTCCTGGATATGTAATGAGTATAAAAAGTAAGACGAACAATCAAATTTCGTTTTACTGCAACCGTTTGTTCAGCCTAAATTGTCGCTATATAGGGGTTTGGCGACAGCTTCAGGGAAACCGAATATGAAATTATAGGACAAATTTGAAAAGTTGACTTTCTGAAATGGTAGCGTAAAAAAGCGAGGTGGCAAATGAAACGAGGACAATAATAAAAAGATTTTACTGTAATTCTAAAAATATCTCATATAGATCATTCAAAACACTCTACAATTTTACAATTTTGGTGAGTTATAAAAACGCGTTTAGAATATTAGGTCTACCAAAACAATTGAGCATCCAATATCAGCAAAACAAAAAACCAAAACAATACTCTACTCCAAACCCGCTTTTGTTCGCAAGAATTATATTTACGCGTTATTTCGCGAGAGCTATCTCTCACGCGAATATAAAATATATTCGCTTTATTTTCTTCGCTGATACTGAAAATGAAAGTAAAAAGCACAAAACAATGTTCTTAATTTTAACCAACGGACGTAAAATGACAATTTTCAGAAAATGGTTGACATCAGAACACGGCTGTACGGAGGACAACTTTTGTACGCGAAAGTAAAGTCCAGGAAAAATTTTCGGATTTTTTCGGATTTACAGCATTTTAAACGAAAAGTGAAATAAGTATAAACATTTTGCTTACAAATCATATAATACTGTGGTTGCAATATTTTACATTGAAAACAATCCTGCCACCCATTGTAATGATTTGAATTAGACTCGTTGTGTTTGTGAACATATGATAATTTATCTCGGTAGAATAATACTTGAACAATTCATTATTTAATCTGATACACGAATTTCATCACAAAATCATTTTAAAAATTCACGGATATATTTTGAAAGCAAAAATATTCATATATCATATTACCACTTTTTGGTAATTTTTTGGTAAAACCCCTGGTAAATCAAAAGGTGGAAAAATGATACATATAATGAACGTGTGCTATGGTTAGCTTTCAACACAACGTATTTTTTCCATTTTCCGGTATTTACCAGTAAGGTCACTTTAAAAGTATTTGAATATTTTCCCCTTAGCATTTTATCGCTTTCCCATTAGTATTTCTATTCAAATTTTGTAGTACAAACAATATTATAAAAAACTTGATGGTTAAAATCATAACCTATAAATTTTAGGGTACGAACTGTATTTCTTTTACTTGAAAATAAGAAAAAATCTGTGAAGGAACGTGAGTAGTTAGAATAGTTGTATAATGTATATTTATTTAAATCTGACTGTTCCGTATTCTGATATTCCCCTTAATCCGATCGAATAATTTTATCCCAAGATATCTTACTATTACATGTGTGCACATTTATATCTTGCATTCACAATATTTTTTCCATTCCGAATACGAATTCCAAACATTAAAATTTGTCCCGTAATTACTTAAATGGACACCCTGTCATATATATACCCAAAAGTTATAACTGTTTTGCAAGCAGAATTGAATTTTTTCTCATCGTATATCACTTTCATTTGGTGTTTTGGTTGAAAAATACGGGTCTTAAACAATACACAAATTTTGGGATATAACATATATCTTTATTTATTCCGTTAAACCAAATAATGTTCTACAATCCGTATTCTATCTATTACTAATATTTTAATTGGCCCCACTGCAATCCGATATTGACAGGTTATAATATATTGCATTGCAGTAATTTTTGTCACTTTTTGTTATTATTATAAGACAAACGGCGGTTACGCCCATTATATGTATACTTTCACATTTTATGACAAGCACATAGCAAGGGAACCATCACAATCTGTTTTCGAGCTATATCTATCACCGAAACTAAAATTTGTACCCACCTACCACTGCATGGAATGTAAATAAGCTATTACAAACTTATGACATAAAGATGTTGGAATCAATGGTGATCATTTTTATTTTTAAGTAGAAAAAATCACCCAGAAGAGTATAATGAATAAACCGGCAAATATATAAAAACATTCGACTTAGCATTGTCACTCTACACTGGATCAAGATTTACACTTACCAGATGGAATTTATCGTAGTGGTCGTGACCATATACTTGTAAAACAATTATGTCGCTGTATCGGTTGATAATGTCATAATATATATCTCCATACCACGGAAGTACAGAATCAACACTAGCAGGGGAAATGTGTCCACTGATTATTACCTGAAAAATATAAACATTTCATTGTATCTCTGTAACATTACATTATGGAATAAACATTACATCGAAAAAGTAGTTCCTGTTTTTGCATGCGATTAACGCTATGTCAAATCTTTAGGTTGACATTGGCGGTTAGTTTCAATTATTGTTTGATTACTCTTTTACATCCCGTCGAGAATTTTTCAGTTATATGGAGATGTTATAAGCTTTAGGTCAAGTGCTGCAAATTCTTTTGTACATATCATGCTTTCCGCGACACGATATCTTCATCCGAAGAATCTGTCCTGTCTCTCACCCACTCATACACACACACACACACACACACACACACACACCCACACACAAACAGATATATATATATATATATATATATATATATATATATATATATATATATATATATATATATATATATATATATATATATATATATATATATAGGGAATTTTGGTCTCAAACCACTTTTATCTTTGATAAGTTGCAATGACGAGTCAGAGCAGAAAATATCACATAAAGATAACAGCAGTGATTTCGGCTTTTCCCAAAACCTATAACCTGGTAATGACGTTTTTATATGCTTTCAATCAAAACAAACATATTAATGTATGAAAAGGCTTTGCCTGTTTCTTTTAGAGATAATACAGCATTGAATTGCAGTTACAAACTATAAACCTATACACCTATAAAATCGTTAAATGTAATAAAAATTCTAAGTACTAGTATGTCTTTATACATCGGAGTCAAATGTTGTTCAATAATCATTATGTTGCAAACTGTACATCTTAGATTCCATACAAAAGACACACCTTTTCACCACTCGTCCTTGACTGCGCCAAAGTATCTTCAATAAATTGTAAATGTTCTTTATAACTTTGCGAACGTCTATTCAAAAGAACATAGAAGTTCAAATTATACCTGAAAATGATAATAGCGCAAATTATTTTACAAATATATAGAGTATGATAAAGAGTAAAAAAACTTGACGAAACCATTGGGATAGTCTAAGTTACTTACAATTGGTACATCTGTCAAAAGACTATTTCAAAATTTTAAAAACCATTTACATACAGACGTAAAGTAATTGACAACCTATTTTCTGTTTTATTCTGTTTTCACAAGATGGATATTTTACTGTATACAGCTGACTGGAACGCGTCTAGAGCTAAAACTTAAATCAAGTTGGTTTGTAAAATCGGATGTGTAGCATTATGGCAAATTGTTTTACATGCATGTTTCCAATGTTTTTATCATTTCGTAATTACTGTTGCATTTTGTAAACCATCGGATCATATTTAAAAACAATTTACATTCAACAGAACAATCTTCAGAATGTCCAGGATACAATATTCACATCTGGTGAACACTGAACAAACATGGACCTCTGGAAATTCAGAAGTGGGATCAGTGCCACGGAAGAGTTGGCATCCCCTGTTATCCAGTCACACCTGCAGCGAGTCCACAGTCAAATCCAAATGAAATAATTGAGTATTAAAACTGGTACATAACCGGTATAGACAAGAACAAGTAAGCGTTTGCATTTTATTGGATTTATGTGCTTTATATTATTATCTTAAATTAAGTAAGAAGGTTTTCAATTTATCCTATGAATGTAATCATTAGAAACAGCTGTTCTGTCATTAAAATTGCCAATTACTTGATGGCTCTTAGATCTGTTTTACTTCTAGCGTTGCAGTCGGTCGCTTTAGTATGATAATTTTTCTACGGGTATGAAATTAGCATATGTTATTGTTGAGTAGCTTTTTGTGATTCAAGTGCATTTTATTCCATATAATATTGTTGTTTCTGTCAGTCTTAGTAATCCTTTTTATATTCTTGTTCATCTAAGGGTACTGTTTTGGACTTTGGCTTTCTCTACTCGTTTCCTTTATTCTCTCCTCTGTCAAAGCTATAGCGTATGTCCATATTGTATCTGCTTACTGGGTCTAGTACATCCTGACACGTTGATGTTATAGCCAATATTACATGATTTTTTTTGGGGGGTTGAATATTGTTTAACGCCACACATAACAATTTGTCAGATATATGGCGGTGGTCAGTATTTAATGGTGAAGGAGAGAACCCGGTTACAAAGTACCCGGGAAGAGACCACCGGCCTTCTGCAAGTAAACTAAAATCAGCTTACGTTCCGCGGAGCTACAAATTGGTCTATATATCTAGATCTAGTCTAGATGCGCTGTTTGGTACTGTAAGTGAAAGTAAAAAACAGAATTTGACATACATTTGTGAATTATTTTGGTAAGTATCAGTAATTATTGAGAGACTAGAGAATTGTGAACGCTTATATGCTTATAATTATTGGGCGTTTCTGCCTGTTTTTTGGAATAGCTACGACTTTCTTTTATACAAACAGATCATTTAAAGGAAATAGATACTAATATACATATCTATGATATATAAAATTCATGGGTGTATTGTTTGAGCTTTATCTATAACATGCACAGGTGCGAGAGAAATAATGTTTATTCATACCAGAATTGAGTGTTGATATTGATTAGCCTCAATCCTGTCCGCAACACTGTTGTGTAATACAATCCTTTCAGCATTGTTTCTCTTTCATCATCAGATGGGGAGAAAAGCGTTTTCCAAACATCAAATGTGTACTTGTTGAATTTCTGTCGATAAGGATTGTCAATATTACAAAACTTTCAATATCAAATATTGAATAAAACATTTAAAAAATATACAGATATACCCCACCCTGAAAGGGGCCTTAGCTGTCTTTTTAAATTTTGTTTTTCCTATTTTGCCACTTACATTGATATGCAATAACAAAAAGGAGATCTACACAGGCACAAAAAATATTAAATTGCTATATATTTTGTGGAAATTGCTTGAGAAACGCGATTTCTGCACTTTTTCATTTGTAATTATTTAACTCAACTTTACTACTTACTGTATATGAATACCACACTGGACCTGACTTTATTTTCACAAAATATATAGGAATATAATATTTTATGCCTGTTTTATGCCTTATTTTGAATTTTTCAAATACAAGTAGTATAAAAAGAAAAAATCGAAATAATTTAATGCCATTTAAAGCGGTATAAGCTGTCGTAGGTGAAAAAAATTCATGCCCATTTTATGTAATATTCTATCTCATATATATTCCAAAGAGACCATCTGGTGGTTAGAATAACAAATGCATGTGTAATATTGCAACAATCTTGCCAAAAGTAACCCGTAATATCAGTTATTTTTGCTCGCCATACTTTGAGCATTGCAAATTAACTTTCGGCAACTTTTTACAAAGATTACCGAATGGCCAATGAACACGTGCTATTTGCAGTTAATATACATTCTCTTCTTATTACCATTTGAGTTTATTTTCGTACATCATCATATGATACCTAAATCTGAGTTTGTCTTTTTCTTCGTTTCAAACCATTCGTTTCTGGAGCCGGCCTGGCTCAGTCGGTAGCGCGCTTGACTCTGGATCGTGAGGTCGTGAGTTCGAGTCCCGCCGGCGACAGGTTGGTTTCCTGTCTTTCGGATGAGACAGTAAAAGCTGGAGGTCCCGTGTCACAGTAGGTGTTGGCACGTTAAAGAACCCTACTGCTCAATGGCCGTAAGTGCTGCGCATAGGCCAAAATTTGAAGCCCTTCACCGGCATTTGGTGACGTCTCCATATGAGTGAAATATTCTCGAGTGGGACGTTAAACAACAATAAACAAACAAACAAACCATTCGTTTCTGAAATTGTCCACGTGCCGGGTATATCGGGTGATCTCGACCCATTTTTAACTCGTCCCATCGCATTCTCGGCTTTATCATTCTTGACACATCATGATCATGATCTGCCCAACTCCACCGGACATGGCGGCACGATTGTAAAACATGAGGTACGCATATTTTTCACAGTTATATTGTTTTGATTTTATCAACGTCAGCATTCAGGGTAACATTAAAAGTCGGGAAAATTTATTTTAGTGACCTGATATGTTCATTCATATATTCATCCGATTTTCTTCAGGTATTTAAAATGGCGTTTAAAAGCATATATTTTACATAATCATGCACTTTCCAATAAGAATCACGTCCTGTATTTAAAAAATAGATATAAAACACATAGAAACCGGCCTACTTTAACATAGACCGAGCGCGTAAAGTGACCGAGATCCCCTGACCGAATTACGAAGTACATTTGTTATGGCGATGGGGTTTATCTGAAAGGTCATTGCACACGGAAATGCAGCTGGATTTTTTAAGGTGTAGGAAAACTTAACTTCTAATAAAATAAATAACTTCGAAAAGATTATTTTTTACAACATTTTACGTGTTTGATAATGTATTTGAATACACATTTTATCATATTCTCGACTATATGTCAGGGAACAAAAATAATCATTGTGACAGCTTATATCGCTTTAAATATAGTGAATCAAGGTGAAATATAAAAATAACAAAACAAAGGCTATGAGGATATATTCAGATAATTGTTGTCTTCTAACTTTTGCGTCAAAATATAGTGAAGAATGTATGAAGCATATAGCCAATGGCAGAAGTATATTTATATCATGATTCATTTAATGTAACTTTACCTTGAACATAAGTATTAAAACTTTCTTTAAATAAAATTTAAATATATCTATATGATAACAATTGAATATTCTGTTAATTTTATTCATACATTGATTCAATCACACAATTAAAGGATCGAAATTGTATAGCTTACTTGATAAGGACCATATTCTGGGGAGTACATGTTTGTTGGAAATGTCTCTACAAATAAAATTTTAAAAATTATTGAACAAATTTTATTTTTGTGTAAACATGTTTGGAGTAAAACAAAAGTAATCTTTTTCTAAAACAAATGACGACGCATTCCAATATGATCGTGTTTCTATATCACTGACGTCACAAATTTTATATTGACTGACAATTTATCAATCTAATTATTATATTACATTGATGATAGCATTACATTTATCATCATCATCATCATCACCATCATCATCATCATCTTTATTATTTTTATTATTATTATTATTATTATTATTATTATTATTAGATGCTGTGTTCGGCAGAAATTTTACCTCCTGATTTTATGCAATTTTATCTCAAATATATCAGAAAAAGACGACCTTATGGTTAATAAACATTTTCTGTTAATCTGTAGTCAGCTAGTTACGAAATTCATTCTATTTAATTGGCTTTGCGGTAGGAGTTTTTTCATATGACGTAACAGCTAAACAGCTGTGTGAGACGAGAAGTAGTTCCCCTTTTCTGTCCGGAAATACTAAATGGAATTAAGGTTTATTTTCTTATTTTCATATCATTTTAAAGAAACTGGTGATATGGATAATTCTGAATAAGAGTCAAATTTGTTTTTAAGTTATTTTAGAATATTCGTATGCTTGGTAATTCAGAAGAGAATTGAAAATGCAAATGGCCGCGCCCATGAGTATGCTGTATAATGTATTTACAATGAATTTGCGTTTGTATTCTGATATTTCATTAATGGGATATACTAAAGAAAGTTTGAGTGTGACTTACAAGAAATGAGAAAGCTAATATTCATTCATGACAACTGAGAGTAGCCATTTTATTTGACATTTTTAACAAGCAGCTGGGAACCATGATGGCTGATTGGTAAGTAACCTACGTAAGTAGGCCTATTTCACATGACCTGATTTCACACGATGCGGGTGACGAATTGTTTCTGATAGGAATATCCAGTGAAGGCAAACAAATCGACTTGTTTCTCAAGAGATGTTGGACAAAGTTGCATTAGGCCTTACTCTCTTTTTTCTGTTGTAACTATGAAGCGAACTTTCATTTCTGTGCCATACGGTGGTCTGTGGTTCTGGTCATAACATGACCTAGATAAATCGCGTTATGGGCCTGTAGGCTGTACAATGTGCTAAAGCTGTAGTCTCGTGTTTACGAATTCTTTCTGTGATTTTTACTTGTTTTGTGGTAGGCCTAATGTATGGCCTTTAAGATTAAATATATAAGAAATAAACATGTGATATTATATTCTTTATTGATTCATGTATTCTTACGCTGAAAAGTAAAGAGGTTAATACTCGGGGCACGCGACTGCATTTAATGGAATATACAATATATCGCTCTATATACTTGCAATGAAGGGAATTGCAGTTGGTATGTAAATATTTACATGTACACTATTACAATACCTCCACCATCACCAACCATCGCAAATTAACTTTCGGTAATTTCTACGAGGATAACCAAGTGTCGAGAAATCAAGTGTGATTTTCTATGTAAACACACTTGTATGGAAGACTGAATCTGACGTAAGTATTCATATTCATTACACATTGACATTGCTTCAGCTTCAACAAATGCATGGTAAAGTTTTTGAGTGTTTAACGTAACGATCACTTGCTTACTATGACTACGTCAGAGAAATAAATGTTAGTAATTTCGTAATAAGAGACTTCAATTGTTAGTTTAGAGTCGATTTGACAGGTTCCCCTAGATTTCCATGGACGACAGCTTTCTATAAATAAATTCTTTAAACTATCTAAAATGCATTACAAATAAATGTCCTTTTATTAAATTTATATCATCTGAGGAAAGTTACTTCTTGTAACAGATAGACAATATGTATTACAACATTGTTAATGCAGGATCACTGATGAAATATGTTGTAACAACTACTAAGTAAAAAGGCACCAAAGAGGAAGAGGGAAGGTGTGTTGAGCGTTTGTGTATGAATGTGCGTGTGTGTGTGGTTGTGTGTGTGTGTGTGTGTGTGTGTGTGAATGTGCGTGTGCGTGTGAATGAGCGTATGCATTGTATGTATGTATTTATATGTATGTATGTATGTATGTATGTATGTATGTATGCGTGTGTGTATGCATGTATGTGCATGTGGGTATGTGTGCGTGTGTATACATGTATGTGCATGTGTGTATGTGTGCACATGTGCATGTGTCTGTGCGTGTGTCTGTTGTTATTCATATGCCCGCGCATGTGTGTATTTGTTTGTGATGTACAAACCAATGTAAGAATGCACTTACCATGATTACCCAGAGTTGGGTATATATTGGTTGAACCAAAATTACTTCTTAATCTTTTCAAGACAAATATATCCGTTTGCAATTGACGATAATATGATTCATCCCAGACGTCATGTGGAGGTGAATCACCTAATATATATAATAAATATAATATTATTTAATATCATGAATATTTTTACAAAATAATAGTGTGTTAAACAACATTAACGTTAGCACGATACAGTAAGCTCTGTTTATAATGAAGTAGAAGGTAGAAAAATGTATCCCTTGTTATAGCCGGAATTCGTTACTCAGATTAATACTGAATACCAAGGCTAAATGAAATCCATATGAAATACATATGTTCTGGTTATAACCTATTTCGTTTTATACGTCTCGTTTTAAATAGAGGTGTTTGTATTCGCATATATTATATTACAAGTGTTTCAACAAATAAAATGGTTTTACTGTTGCTTTACAGGGCCAAGAAAATATATTAACGGCAGAAATTTGAATGACAAAGTCAGCATTAATTAAAACGAAATAAATGTTAAAACGACACAAAACAAAATTTGATATTTGGAGAGAGATTTATACCTGAATATATGATATAATCTGGATTTAATCCGTTTAAGGCAGGTAACAAGGCATCCAATGTTATAATAGGTAAGTCACATGTGTATGAACCATATTTACCTGCAGGCCTCTGTATCAATTGAAAAAAAAAATTAATATTCAGTCGATATCTACGATCAAAATGCTTTGTAAATTAATATAGTTTTAAACTTTTGAACTTAATTAAAATTAACAATATACAAATATATATATATATATATATATATATATATATATATATATATATATATATATATATATATAAACAATAAACAATATAACAATTATATAGACTGCCGTTATAGCCAGTTATCCTATACATACTGTATCAGTTAATAGCAAAATATACAATGCCGTTACAACCTATAACACTATAGATAATATAATATAATATTCAGTCGATATCTACGATCAAAATGCTTTGTAAATTAATATAGTTTTAAACTTTTGAACTTAATTGTAATTAACAATATATATATATATATATATATATATATATATATATATATATATATATATATATATATATATATATATATATATATATATATATATATATATATATATATATATATATATATAAACAATATAACAATTATATAGACTGCCGTTATAGCCAGTTATCCTATACATACTGTATCAGTAAACAACAAAATATACAATGCCGTTATAACCTATAACATCAGTAATCAACAACTTATATATACTGCCGTTATAACCAGTTATACTATGGATACTGTATCAGTGATCAACAAACTATATATAACGCAATTATAACCAGTTACACTATAGACACTGTATCAGAAATTATTACACTATATATACTGCCGTTCTAACCAGTTACACTATAGATACTGTATCAGAAATTATTACACTATATATACTGCCGTTCTAACCAGTTACACTATAGATACTGTATCAGAAATTATTACACTATATATACTGCCGTTAGACCCAGTTACACTAAAGATACTGTGTCAGAAATTATTACACTATATATACTGCCGTTATAACCAGTTACACTATAGATACTGTATCAGAAATTATTACACTATATATACTGCCGTTATAACCAGTTACACTAAAGATACTGTATCAGTAATCAACAAACTATATATACTGCCGTTAAAGCCAGTTACACTATAGACACTATGTCAGTAATAAACAAACTGTTTAATACTTGTTAAGGCAATAAAGTATCTCGAGTTATGATCGTTTAAATTATACAGCCCAATGTTTTTACTCAATAAACTTTTAAGTCTGTAATTTCTATTATTTCAACAGTAACTTGTTACAATTATCTCTTAACTCTGTAACCTGTAGTATTTTTTCTACGTTATTCTGTAGTCATTATTCTAATGCATTATCTAGTCATTACTTTTCTTTGTAGTCGTGATCGCCTCCATCGTGTCACTCATATAGATATATAAAGCTTAGTCAAATAGTTTTAGTCTTAACCACTTCAGAGAGAGAGAGAGAGACAGAGAGACAGAGAGGGACAGAGAGAGAGACAGAGCGTATGATCATGCTTTTATCAGCACTTACACTTCCTTCGTATATTGATCGACAACAAATAAACATATCACAATCAATGGGGGCGCCCTGAAAATGAGTAGAATTATATTAAACTGTGGTACAGAGGAGTCCAGATATGAAAAATGTATGACAAGTTTGAATATAGAATGCACAGTATTAACGTTAGACTCCCAGATGAACTGCTGTAGAAAATATCAACAAACTAACAACTTAAGATGATTTTAGCTTTACGTCATAAACCAGTATGACTGTATGTACAACTCGCAATCTATAGAAGTGACTGTAAGTTAAACTCGTATTATCATGGAGTGATTGTATGTTTTAAACTTGAATTATCAAGGATTGATTGCAAGTAAAACTCGCATTATCAAGAAATGACTGTAATATTAAACTCGCACTATCAAGGAATGACTGTAAGTTAAACTTGTATTATCATGGAGTGACTAAGTTAAACTTGCATGCTCAAGGAGTGACTGTAAGTAAACTCGCATTTTCAAGGAGTGACTGTAAATAAAACTCGCATTGTCAAGGAGTCCGATTACGTGGAGCAAAGATCAAAGACGGTTCTGGACGTATGTCACCCCAATTAATCGATAAAAATGCAAGTACCTGGGCATTACATCATTGTATATTACAATATTGGATGGTGTCACAGCTGAGAAAAATGGCGCATTAATCAGCAATCCAAAATTTAGAAGAAATAACTCAATAATACAATAAATACATCAATAAATACAATAATTGTAAATCAGTCATTAAAATTAACGAAAAAGGGAGAAAATATTACTCGTCGGAGTAAGAAAGTAACGGAAACCTAGAGAGGAATATTGACTAAAAAAATATATAAACTCCACCAAAATCGGGAGCGAGGGAGTTTGCATCTCTGTACTGTACGACATGTAAGGAGTATGTTTATTCTGAAATATTTTAAGTCCATGAAAGTCTCAAAATCTCCGGGGAAAAAATCAGATATCATCTTTCTCAGCATTATTTTAAAATATTCGATAAATTGAATGAGACATTCTCGATTAAGTGTAGCACAGGTATCATGTTCCCTATTATTGACAACTTAACACAAAAATCAAACAACAATTACATGTATGTTGAGCAAGATGAAAACACTACTAACACATACAGACAAATCAAATACAGTAAAAACTCTTCATGTTTCTCGTTTCATTTGATACCTCGCTTTACGTCACAAGTTTTGAAAATCAGCTTTTCAAATTTTCCCTATAATTCATTTAGGTTTTTAAATTACCCTCAACAAACCACCAAACCCCTTTATAATGTCAAATTTGTCCTGAACAAAGATGTCAGTATAACGAGGTTTTACTGTATATAATACGGGTTAACATGCATAATTATACGACGTGATAATACATACATTATAAGAACTAAACAAATACATTCAACACATAAAGCATAGCCCTAACAAAAATATTTTTCTTTTCTTTTATTTTTATTTTGAAACTTTTATTAGGTAAACATCCTGGTATCGAAAATGGAATAGGGTTTAAGTGCTTGTATTTATTTAATATTCATGCGAAAATACCGTAATTACTATACGTGAATAGGCATTGTAGGAAGTGTAGCTTCAAATATAGTTTTGCCGACATCGTTTCAGTTTGAACAAATATTTGGTATCGACACAGGATGATGAAAAAACATCAATAACTATCAAAATATTGCATCTAATGCAATGTGAGCTATCTGCACCGGCTGAATACGTGATGCACAGAATTTTTTTCCATTAGCCATTGCATTAATTTTCCATATTTAACTAACTCTTTGCCAAATTTAATATGAACTACATGCATTCATAAATTCCTCCTTAATAGTAAGTGATACATTGTAAATATAATTAAGTATCTGTTTTAGAATACAAATATCACATGAACTCGTGGACCTGGTCTTGTTATAGAACGTTCCCTATGCGACCGGGAAGTTTTCTCTACCTGAAAAATATAAAACCCAAAACCTTCCGCATGCAAGTCTAACGCTCTGCCACTAACTACAGACCATCACAAGCGACGATGACAATCGGAAAGAGCTATAATAAAAATAAGTTACTTTAAAACATACGTAAGATATCAAACCTCAGCATAGCTTGGATCAAAATGGATATCGGCAACCTGAAAAATTTTCACCGAGTTATCTATCTGCGTTCTGTTGACTTTATGACGAATCTGAGCAATTTTTGATTTTTTGGTTTTCGATTTTAATGTTGCATTAATTCGTTCTGTGCAGGGGGTAAATAGTTTGTCTTCATCCTCTTTGAGCTTCTTCAGTATATTAAATGACTTTCCAATCAAGTCTTCGGATGTTCTACAAAGTCGCAGTTTCTCGCAAATGTTTGTTGGACCAGCAACAAAGTCAGCAAGAATTTCAACAATCTGAGAAATAAAATGAAATTTCGTAAATACAAAATTAACGTTATAAATCCCTTTTAATTAAGAGGTTTCACACACACAGACACACACACACACACACACACACACACACGCGCGCGCGCGCTGATGATGCACCGATCAGCAAATTTAATTTATTTGATCGCAAAAACTTTTGTGAACGTATTCAAATGATTTGGGGATCCAGGACCTATGTGCTTGACTTTTTACTATGACACGTTAATTAATGTGGCTGTCTTACACGCTTGAATTAAAATCATATAAATAAATCATGTTTTATGGGTATCCAGGCCCAGATTTTTTTTAAACAGTACAAATAGTTCAGCGGCTTGTTCTATACTTATTGATCAAAAGTTAGTAGAGAAACTTTTTCTTGGTATTGCAATTATAAACCTATTGGAGTAAAAAACATATGGCTTATATCATAAACTTAAGAACAAATAATGTTTTAGTCAGGATAGGAAATGCGTCCGGTGTGTAACAAATGTAATAATTGGTGCTATTTGTTGCCAATGGCAACCAGCGGCTGTAATTTGTTACCAACGTTAGATATTGGTGACCATCTGCTACCGACGTCTTTTACAATTCCCCCGCGTTGTTGACCTGACCTGTAGACAATCTATTGGAAAGTGTAGACATTGGACATCAATACAGAGGTAATTGTTGGCAATGATATAATTTAGTTATGAAAATCATTTGATTACTTATGAACGTAAACAATAATAAAGCATATAAGATAAGAGACAAGAGAGAGTGCTGCCAGGTATAACTGCGCTATATTATCCTGAAAACATCATATTTAAACAGAGTAGTCCATGCCTCTGTCTGTCGCATAAGTGTGTTACAGATCATCATACAGTAAAGTTAATGTTCATTTCCGTTGAAATTATGATTATAATTTTTATGACACTAAATAACATTAATGTATCCACTTTAAATAATATCAATAAGTAAAATGCATCAATAGGTTAAATGTGTCATACGCTCGTGTCATCTTGTTATATTATATCTTTTCATAAATTCTAGCGTTTTCATTTGACAATAAGCGTTGAGTATTTTCCACTGTCTCGGTCATTCTGGAGTGATATTCGGCAGGAAATACCACATGCGCAGAAATGGATGCGCGTACAGTTCGTTTGTTTTTTCCTATGTAGTAATTAGGTGTAACCTCTACGCCTATATGAGTTATGTAACACTCATTTCTTGGACGCAGACTAGAACCGAAAGAAACAACAACCGAAATTAAATGATTTGACAGAATTGATATATCATTATCAAATATATAATCAGCCAAACAGACAAGCTCGCTTAAGGCTTAAGATTCAAAATCAACGCAAAGAACGGTTTGGGTATCGAAGGCAGTTTGTATTACGAACGTGATGATATTAGGTACATGTACATTAATGCATGAATAAAGTATAATAGTAATACTGCTGTGCAGTTTATTTTGTGTTTTAAGTAATTAAATGGATAATATATGCTTCAGTGCAGTTGATCGGTATAATATAATAAATATAACATTCCTGAGAGGGTGGTAGTGGAAAATTGTCACCCCGAAGAAATACTAACATTGTCATTTTCAAGGGGTGACAATTTCCACTACCACCCTCTCATTAATGTTATATTTATATAATGCAATACGATTGTCACTTATCAAAATATAATTAGTATTTAATTGTTTTTCATAAAAATATAAGTAGTCCCAAAAACGTATTTTTATTGGCCGAGTGAAAATAACACAGTTTATATTGATAATGCATGAAGTGTTATTTTTCACTCTGGGAATTTATTTATTTGATTAATCCATATACATTGTATATTGCACTACCTAAAGTGTAATAAATGGTATTACACATATGTTGAAAACCAAATAGCACTTTGATTGGTCGAATCTTTCAACATGATAATTTGCACTTTCCCGCATTTATGATGGTAATGTTATTGTATGAATTTGCAATGCTCATATAATTTTTGCTTGCTTACATTTAAACTTTAATGCATATAAAAATTGAACCAATTTGTTCTGATTGAATTACCGAAATACTATGAACGCTGTGACCACATATCATCCGCTGATTGATGTAAACAATTGCAAAGGCTACACATATATAGAGTCATGTGTTGAATAAAATTGTACTTGGGCGCCAATGACCGATTGACGCAAGATCCTTCATTAATCCTCGCGACGAGTCGCCGGGGGATATAGGATCTGCCCCCATGTAAGTTTATTTGAATTCAATCTATTGCTTTTATTATTATTGGTCAGAGAGAGAGAGAGAGAGAGAGAGAGAGAGAGAGAGAGAGAGAGAGAGAGAGAGAGAGAGAGAGAGAGAAATTCACTTACTGGTAGTCCGTACTCGTCAAATAATCCATCACACATCATATCTCCATTTTTCTTCATGATATTGTTAATTATACTACGACAAAGGGGTAGAAGGGGTACAGATGCCTTTTTTAAAACCAGTTGCGAACCCAAACCGGAATTAATCAAACCCACAACAAACTGAAAAATGAAAGTAAAAACTATGAAATTAAATGAATATTACATACAAGTATAAGAAATCAAAACTTTTCTTCTTTACATCGATCTTTTTCTCGAAAGTTTATAGCATCTCACTGGATTGTTGACATTCGTTGTCCTTGTTATCGGTTTTATGACCATTTTATAAAACGTTTGAATTTCTAAGACTTGGTCTTGCGCTTAAATGTGCCTTACAAAAATTAAGGAATTGTTGTTTTACTAATAAAACAGATCCCAACACTATGATTACCTAAAAGCAGCGTTTGGTCTGAAAATTGAATATCGCTAACAATTAATTCCTCACCGTACGTTAGAGTTATAGGACAAAACGCTATATATGCGTCTCGCTAAACTTACTAATTATACGGAAATATATACACGGTAGTGTATATTCCACAAGAAAATAATTCAGCATTTATGATATTCCCTTCCAGATTTCATTACATGTCTAAGGTGTGTATTTATATTTCCTTTAAAGGTATAATGACAATTTCTGTTGTTGAAAATAAAAAGCTATCGAGGATTTAAAAATTATTTTATAAAGATAAAAAATATTTTAGGTGCTTAAGCTAAATGAAAATATTAAAAATATAGTTAAACTATTTCCTAATAATAATATATTACAGTTCCGCTCTAATCTAATAGCGCCTGATAAATCAAACAGTGAAACGGTGATAGCGGGGTAATGCTGATGGTGAACAGGAAATGAAAATAAATTGCTGTATTTTGGGGGTGTTTAATGAAATTGAATGAAATTATATTATTATTATTATATGATGTTGATAAAATTAATTGCCATTCCGTCTTGTAGTGATATACTCTATAATAAGATTCTTTGATATTTATATTAATTAGTTGGCATTGTATGATACAACTTTCCCTTTGGAAAATATATTTAAAACTGGAGCTCAATGATGAAGTCTAATAGACAGAAACGATAAAAAAAAAAAAAAAAAAAAAAAAAAAAAAAAAAAAAAAAAAAAAAAAACGATTGTCTTGAGCATTATAACTTAAGTATTATGTTTATATTACATAGTCCGAGAGTGGTGTTAATTGCTCATTTAAAAATTTATATCAAAGACAAATTTAAATACATAGAAATGGGGAAACATGTACAAAGATTAACAGATCGTCAGTCTTACAGGTTAAAGATGAGTAAATGATAATACATTTGTGGATATAAAACTGCTATATGATACTTATTTTTATTTTGATATTCAGATACGAAATCAAAATGATTATTATGTATATATAATGTATATAATACCGCTATTGTTAAACAAAATCCAAAACAGTACCCAAAATGATCGAATCTACCTTAGAAAAAAGTCATTATAGAGTATGTCAATAGAAAATGCATTTATGAACGTTAATTTATTCTTAGATAAGAACAAAAACTTATAAGGGATCAAAATATTAACTAAACATTAAAATGATTAACATATTAAATTTTACGGTGTTTTGAATGCTTCATTCTTTTGTATTCTAGAATAACTTTTTCAACAATTTTGGTGTACAATATGATAGGTGGTTACATGTTTATAGGTATTTAATATACCATATGTATTGAATATACTAAATATCTGCATGCCTTGTCCATTAACATATTTCGGACCTATGACTCTTCAAAGTGCAGTCATATTTTAATGTTTACGCGGCACAGCATGCAAACACAGTACTTCATTACCTGCAATCTAACCGCTCACTATATAACATAAAAACAGAGGATATGTTTTGACTGAATAACCTAAGAGTTTATAAGATGATATGGAGCTTAATGTATAGTGTTGACTACATGCTGACTATTTTTGATAAATGATCTATACCTTCCCGAAGTTAAGAGGTAAGAGATACGCCAGCTGAACTAAGGTCGACAACACCTTTTTGAAAAGGTATATTACTGCTTGATGGTACCTAACTTAGAAATAGTCCCCGAGTATCACAAATCAGTGTTGTTACTTATGATGTATGTATGTATCTATGTATATATGTGTGCGCGTGCATGCGTGTATATATACATGTATATATGTGCTATATTAAAAACTCTGAATTGTAAGAAAATATTAATGTTACTAAATCTCCGTGTGTGTGTGTGTGTGTGTGTGTGTGTGTGTGTGTGTGTGTGTGTGTGTGTGTGTATTATTAAAAACTAAATATTAATAATTATTATAAATATAAATGTTATTAAATCTCCGTTTGTGTGTGTTTTATGATTTTCTACAGTTTTCTATTCAAGTTTTATGCAAAACCTTTATTTCTTATTAATTTTTATCTTTTAATTATTTATATCTTATTCATTATTTTTTAATCTTATGTCAAATTATGAAGTATTGTCTTCCTCCTTACCTTGCATGGTCTGCAGAAAATACCAGACGTGATGTTTAATTTTCCACTGAGAATATTCCTATCATATCTGATGGATGATGTCGGAACAGTAAGAAGTCCAACAAAAATTCCAAGTTTCAGAAGCCCAGTCCATGAAAATCCATCCATCACTTAAGACCTGCAAGCCCTAAACTGTTTAAGAATACCTCTCTATGTGTATTTTTTCAGTTTACAATATCATTATTAATACTTAAGCTGTACCAGTTCGTGTTTTGTCACCTCGAACAATGCCCGAAAGACGTTCAATGACTTGATTGTATCTTGTCTCACTTTATAACTTAAAAGGGGCATGATGATATATCAACCTTCTGATGTAGCATGACAGTATTGGCGAGTGTTATTGTAGTCTCTTTTTAGAATAGTATATCTTTATTAGTAAACATCAAAAATTAACATTTATACATGGAACCAATATATACCAATCAATATATATATATATATATATATATATATATATATATATATATATATATATATATATATATATATATATATATATATATATATATATATATATATATAATTTAAAGCAGGGGAGTATGTGGGGAAGTGAATGTTTAATTACGTTTGAATACGTTTAAATATCTGTATTGTATTGATTATTGATTGCATAGGATTTAATCATTAGATCAATTATCTTAGTCAACGGTCAGTCCAATGCCCTAGAGCAAATTTTAGTTCTACTGCGCATATGGATTGAGTTGCTGAGTACTTACTTTGTAAATTCACTGGTTCTTTTATATTAGCTTTCTCATTGATTGATATCTACATGATATCAACAAATTATATCATTTCACTCCTTTTCATTTTGTGGGTAAACACCGTGTTTGAATATATGAAATTTATATCGGCGGCAACATTGGCAGAATGAGATACTGTTCCTTGCTACTACTGCTTAAGGTAATTACGTTTAGTATTGGACTTTCATTGTTATTATTTAATTTTGTCTTTCTTTTTTTGTTCTAAAATGAGATTGTAAAGTAACTCATTAAATAAGTTCATGCTATATATTACACATTACAAAAAGTATTTATCTATTTGTAATATGTCATTGATGATATCCAGTAATATATCACTGAATGATATTTATTTTGATTTAATAATTCTGATGTCTTCAAACTTGATTTTATATGTTTGTTCTTGTTTAATGTACATTATGTCAATGTTCATTGTACTTATTGTAACTTTGTCTTTATTTTAGATTAACCGCGTTTAAAATGTCAATAAAATATAGAAACAGTACCCAAGTAAAAGACCTTCACTTTGCTGCATACACACACACGCACACACACACACACATACACACACACGCACACACAAATACACACACGCACACATACACACACACACATATATATATATATATATATGATATCCTTTTAATTGCATAGCCAAAATGTCAGAGAAAAATTATGCAAATAACAGGAATATGCAATTAACAGGAACAGAGTATTTTGTTGACCATTGATGATCCATGTCAACCTATCCCTTTCATTTGTGTATTAAATAATATAATTATATACATCTTGGATACACTAGTAATGGATTCTCATTAAGTAAAATAATGTGATAAAAGCAACATTTTCATAAATCATAGTTTGCTATGTTCTCGTCTCCATTAAGATGGTATTTCCACATATTACTTTTACTGTAATCGCTACATTTTCTGCCATTTGGGGCAATATTTTACGGAATTAACAGAAATTTTATGTTTAACCTATGCAATTAAAAGGAAATTTAACATATAAAAGAAAGAAAATGGATTTGTGGTTTGAGTTCTTATGCAATAAACAGGAATATGCAGTTATCAGGTATGCAATTAAGCGGAATCGAATATATATATATATATATATATATATATATATATATATATATATATATATATATATATATATATATATATATATATATATATATATATATATATATATATAACCTTGATTTTATATAAATCAGAGAGAGAGAGAGAGAGAGAGAGAGAGAGAGAGAGAGAGAGAGAGAGAGAGAGAGAGAGAGAGAGAGAGAGAGAGAGCACTTAACCGACAGGATCAAAGTGGTCTGATTGGTGAGGCGGATTCTTGGGTCAGATTCTGTTCTTATTGAAAATACATCTAGAGCCTGAATATGTTTGGTCTGAAATATGAGGTGGTATTTTAGGCGAGGTAAATATATACTGTATTATGGGATATTAACTCATGGTATTAATAATCCCTCTATTCGTGGTGTTCAGAGGAAAGCAGGAATAACCTTTTTTGAAATTATGCATGTATGTAAAAAGTCTGGTTTCCCTTAGCACTGTCTGATGTCATTGTTAGCTGTTCCTGACCCTCGCATTAAAAATTCGCGATTTTCCCAGTAGAATCTGTGATAAATATTACGGATTCTATACGTATAAACACGGATTCCATATACATATATACAAAGAATTCATATATTACATTTCCATGGTACTGAAAAAGTGACTGGATGTAAGTGATGTCATCTGTAGTTCTGATGTAAGTGCGAGTGTTTGGATAAGAGTGATGTCATGTGTACTTCTGATGTAAGTGCGAGTGTTTGGATAAGAGTGATGTCATCTGTAGTTCCGAGTAAGTGTTTGGATAAGAGTGATGTTATCTGTAGTTCTGATGCAAGTGTGAGCGTTTGTTTAAGAGTGATATCACGTGTCGCTCCATCTTGTATGTTGTACTATATGTTAGTGTTATTCTTGGACAGTAGAGAATCAATGTTTACTAAATAAGGCATCAATATAGATTATAATATGGTTGAATGTGAAATGACCGCTAATGTAAGAAATTCTAATCATGACAACTTTTTTTCTGATAAACCATATTGATCCAGAAATCAAGAAATACTGTTACAAATGTTTATTGTTACAAATCCTCATGAAAATCTACATTAAGTATGTTCCGAACTTTGTTAAAGTACAATAAATCGTAGTGTTCTATTTTTAAAATCATATCCACAGGCATTGTGCTTTAAATAGATTGTAAATACTTCATAAATGCATAATTCTATCATCGTAATGTTTTATAAACCCAATGGTTAATGAGGCAGGGACCCGTAAACCCAGCACAGCAAAGACAGAAAACCATCAACGTTAAAAACATTTTATTGCTGAAAACATTATCTAAGGATTAAAGTTTCGTAATAAACTTTTGAACTTTCGTCACGTGAAAATAACTCCAACAGGTTAAATCAACTTCCTATGAACAGAAATCAATTGCAGGTTCAATGCGGCGGCATGTGTTCGTCTACATAGATAGTGTATTAACTTAAGCCAATGTTAACAAAGGTTTAGAGATTGTCATAATCATTCACAATATATAGAAATACATGCGCTTGAAATACATATGGAATCAAGCCTTTCTATCGGAGTTTTTTAACCTTCCAGTATATAATGGCTGTAAATATGAATGCACGTTTTAAACTTTTCAAATTTGAAATTTTTCTTATATTTTATGTTTTGTTTTGAATTGTTTTACGCCACGATCATAAATATTGAATATTTACTCCTCCATTGCACCTGATCCCACCTCTGTATCTCCGGAGATCCGTTTTTGTCCAATGTTCACTAGATTTGTATATCGTCTCTTGGACCACCTAACGATGAATAATAATATGGAGCCAGTTTCACTAAAGGTCGTAACTTTGCCTGTAAACGTAGTCGTAACATAAGAAGTAACTCGGGTTACAATTTTATTAACGTTTACGTAATATCAGTTTCACAAAAGGTCGTAAACATATGATTAATCGTTAACTTACACTAAGTTACGTGTGAAATTAATAGTAGTTTGGAGCAGACGTAGACTCAGAATTTATTCGTAGGAAGAAAGATACGACCTTTAGTGAAACTTATTTCAGACGTAAGTCTACATTTATATCTATACGTATATATACGACCTTTAGTGAAACTGACCACTGGTTTCTCTGCTTATATAATTAATTAATCACAAAGTCTTACAGTTTCATTTAGTCATTTATATTTACATACCGTCTGCATTTTCCTTCATTGCAAGTATATAGAGCGATGTGTTGGATTTGTTAGTACACGCAGTCACGTGACCCGAGTGTTAACAGCTTTACATTTTGGCGTAGGAATGCATGAATGAATCAATAAAGAATAGAATAACACATATTTACTTCTTATTTATTTTTCTGAAAAGCCATACATTACCACAAAACAAAAATATGTTATGACCAGAATCACAGACCACAAAAATGAAAGTTCGCTTCGTAGTTACAACAGAAAAAAGAGAGTTAGGCCTAGTGCAACTTTGTCAAGCATCTCTGACAAACAGGTCGATTTGTTTGCCTTCACCGGATGATATACCTATCAGAAACAATTCGTCACTTGCATCGTGTGAAATCATGCCGTGTGAAATAGGCCTACTTACGTAAGTTACGTACCAATCAGTCATCATGGTTCCCAGCTGATTGGTAAAAAAAGTCAAATAAAATGGCTACATAATGGATATTAGCCGTCTCCATTCTCGTAAGTCACACTCAAACTTTCTGTGGTATATATCCCATTAATAATATACCAGAATTCAAACGCAAAGTCGTTGTAAATACATTATACAGCATACTCATGGGCGCGGCCATTTGCATTTTCAATTCTCTTCTGACGAAGCAGACGAATATTTCAAAATAACTTCAAAACAAATCTGACACTTATTCAAAATTGTCCATATCACTAGTTTCTTTCAAAATGATATGAATATTTAAAAATAAACCTTAATTCCATTTAGTATTTCCGGACAGAAAAGGGAAACCACTCCTTGTCTCACTCAGCTGTTTAGCTGTTACGTCATATGAAAAAACTCCCACCGCAAAGTCAATTACATAGAATGAACTTCGTAACCAGCTGACTACAGATTCACAGAAAAGGGTAATATATATAAATATGAGGATTGTTTTTCATTTCAAAAAATGAAAAACAATCCTTAATTCATTTTCAGTTTATCCATGTTATGAAAAATTACTGAATCCACAATCATGTTTGAAAATAATTTCTTTTCTGATTATTAGTGTTGTCCAATATTTCACCTTTTTTTTCGCCATGCAGTAGGATCCTAATCCGAACTTACAGTTAGCTGGACAATGGCGTAAATTGTTGGTCAATTTGTTTCCGGTGTCTTCCAAACCTCAAATGTGTACTAACTGAATAATGGATATACACTGACTTCTTATTGCATTATAGAGACGGTACATTGACGGTATATTAAACATTTCATATAATTTCCCCATCGAGGGACAGCCTGTACACTACCTACCATTTCAATACTTTGTTTTCCTTGGTCTGCATGCACTGTGACTGAAATGGAGGCGGAAAGTGTTAATAAAAAGCATGAATATGGTTTATTATGGACTCACTGGACTTTCCTTTTGGACACCAATGTGCATTCTAGAAAAACATTCAGCAATGTCTTTGTTTTTATTACATCATGACGTTAGTTGTAAATATTGTAAGGTTTTGTGATGATTCACAAAATTATGTGAACATGTTCACTCAAAATAGAAAAAAAAATTACATTCCTCAGTAGATTCGATCTTTTTACACTTTAACGTGTATTGACTTATCAAAAGTCTTTAACAGTGGTTACTCATAGACGGATTTGGCAATACATTTGGCCTTTTATGATGTCCCTTCATTTTTCGGAACTCTGAGCTCAACTGATGAAGTCTTATCAACTGAAACTATCGTCTTTAGCGTCCGTTTTGCATTTTTGTTATACATTACTACAACTGGTTATAATATCATCAACCGCTGGGACTCTACTACTGCTGGAGAAATGTTGAAGTTCAGAGGCTACTTTAGATAAATCCAGAAAATATTATAAACATAATACCAAAGTTATAATGCTCAAGGCGATCGTCGCTGTTAATTTGATTACAACAGTTGAGCTGATTTTTCGGTGTCACCCGCTGATTATTTTATGCTTGAATAATATTTCTAAATTCCTAAAACGGTAATGATAGATATATTTCATGGTGGTTACTCTTCAACGGATTTAGCAATACACTCGGATTCAGCATATGACCTTGTATGATACCCCCCTTTTTCGGAACTAAATTTTTATTTTGAATTTCATCTTAATTGGTGAAGTCTAACTGCCAGAAACGATAATACGTACGTTATGGCTTTTTAGCAAAACTATAAATTTTGTATTATATTTATGTCAAAATATAACTTTGGCATTGTTTACAGTATTTATAACCATTGGGTCGTTGTCACGGCTGGTGACCGTATGAAGTGAGAATTACAAAATATTCAAGAAAAGATACTTAAACACAAAGATTGGATCTACTGCTTTCTTCAAATTGAAGCAGAAGGAAGTTTTAATAGCCTCGGAAACAAACAGGTGTTGTATGTGACAGATATGCTGCAATGTTACACTTAAATGTGATGCTACATGCCACATCTAAACTGATAACAATATACATACCAATTACTAACAAAGAGATATTAAGCTCTTGATGACTATCCGAAATGTGATTGCCTGAATAATGGATGTCAGCGATGTGGCAGAAATGCAATAAATAGTCAGAATATATATACCACAGAGTACCATACTAAACATATAACCTGAAAAAAAATCAAAAAAGATATGTGTAGCATATAGTGGCTTATTTGGGACATCGTAATATCGCTGCGTTTAATACAACGCGATATTACGATACGACATCACGAAATCATCACTACCATGCCTAACCATGCGCCGTGAACCTCGGTTTGAAGCGACGCATGTGTGGACATGGTAGTGATGATATGTAAAGTACTGTCGCGTTGTATTAAACGCAGCGATAAAACGATGTCCCGAATCAGCAACCATAGTTGCCTTTGTTTTTGGAAACTGGGACTTTAAAACTTGTATAGATAATTTTCAAATTAAAGTCATTTGGTAGAGCTTTTTGGCAGTTAACACAGAGCTCTCTATCGTGTAAAGTGATACTTCTTTAAGAGCCTGACTTGCAGATTTCAAAACGAAGTACAATTAGAATTCTGGATTTCAAACAGGTTAAGATACATCCGATGTGGGTGTATAATAAAGTAAAAACCCGTAATATTGGGTAGTTAGGAAATATTTAATTATTGATATTATACTAGTAGAAATTATTCTGATACTCGTGCAGTCCATCAATTTACACACACAATATGAGAAGTATGGGGCAGATTTATCTACATATCCAAGAACCCTCAACTGTTTTGTGGTGGCTGCAAAACAGAAACAGTCTGAGATGAACTACACAGAGAGTACGAAACCTTGTAACTGAATTTTGTAAATTCCGAGGGTATACATAAAGCCAGTACCTCGAATTTCGGCACCGGGTGAATATTTCATAATAAAGTAATATTGCGAATTGATAGCATCCTTAAATTTCTAAACTCCCCGAAAGCTAAGACACATTTGTAGTCATGGACCAGTGGCGTAGCTAGGTCCAGAAAAGTGGGCGGCACAACCGTTCAGAATATTGAGAATGAATTTTGCAGTGGTGTAGGAAACAAATCAAAAGGTGGTTTTAAAAAGGGTAAGGTTTGAGGCTGGTGATATTAATTAAACTTGTTTATAATTTTAAAACTTCAACTTTTTAAAACTTTTTATGCAATGCATACCTCATCAACAGTAGAGTGATAGTTTCAAGTTGGAGTGGTGTAAACTTTAATGAAAGTCGCCGAGCGGAGACTAATTTTTCGACTTTTTATAGAAAAATGAAAGGTTTTACACCTATTTTATCAACTGCACATATTTCTAAGTGTTTGATTAATTGTGGGGCAATATTTCATTAGAGGTAGAATTTTACACATCTTTCAGATATTTTCTTTTTTAATTTGGAATCCCTTTTTGCATCCAGACGCGAAAATACGCATAGAAATCCACTAATAAACCACTCTGATTATCCTTCTCAAAAGAAGGTAGGATCAGCAAAAAAAGTTACTAAAATCCGGACAGAATTTTGGCCTTGTATCCTCCAGACATTGAATTATGACCTCTTTATCGTTAAAAATATGGATTAATTCGGACGCCCGATGCGGCATCCTCTAGTTTCTAGACACAAAAATCGCCATTTCCCCGTAGTCCAGAGTATGCTTCCCAGAAATGTTCAATTATTGAAGCCCAGAGAGTTAATTATCACATTGCGACTCGTTTTTATTCCGACAAAATATTGCATTAAATTGACATGCGTATCATTTATCAAAAATAAATTAAGTATCAGCAAACACTAATGCATGCAGAGCATGATGAGGGAGTCCAGAAAACTGCTGATTTTTAAAAGTTCTGATAAGCCTTTTTTCTGGATTCCAGACGTGTTGATAATGTATTTTAAAAATTGGTATGTGAGAAAATATTGGGCGCCCCGGTATCTACGCCTACATATAATGTGTAAATAATTGGTAAGATATAACTTACATTTTGATATAATGCAAAATTTGCCAAATTTACAAATCAATTTTCATATCCATACAAACTGAGGAATAGAAAACGTAAATTTCTTACCGAAATGATGGACAACAGGGAAGGAACCAGTATATATAATTTAATTGTTTGGTGGAGCGCAGCGAGGCGCGAAAATTTGGGTAAAACTAAGAACAGATTCCGGAAAGCCCAAGGACCGACAACTCTGTGCAAGAGATTGACCATAACGACGTACAGTGCCAACAGGGAAAATTCTATTCAAATGCGATAAGAAATGGCTTCTCAATATATTGTGGAAAATGTGCTTTTATATTTAAAAGGCCTATACAATAAAAATTATAATGTCTATAAACTTATGGAAGTGGCTGTAGATTAATTGGTCTTCCTGATTTACACCGGGCTGTTCGGTGCAGATATGACGAACGACACAGAATGAGATGTAAACTTTATTGTAAATCCCAGTAGTACATCGATCTGAAAAAAAATCATTTACTTTTGTTTTGTTCAACCAATTTTAACAAATAAACGGTTTGTGAATGGTTTTGAAGATTTTTTGAGAAGTAAGGCCTATACTTTATCAAAAACTGATAATTCTTACAGAGACGGACTACCATATTTTTTTTTCAAATGTGCGGTAGGGGCTGTTATTTCAAATTATACATGCCTTAACTACACAGATTTTTCAATTGTTGAATAACCTTAATTGAATGTGATGCAAGATCCCGTCTACAGGGTTATGGGACACGCGCCTTCTCAAAAATTTCTGAAAACTTTGGATCCGCCGAGTGCACACTGCTGATCTCACAGGGCCCATTCCAAACACCAATTTATGACATTTTACCCTTCATCAGTAAAATAGTTAATTGAATTTCAGCCTAAATATAACACTCGGGAAATTGCAAAAGCAATGCATGGGGATGAGTTAACAGTGAGATAAGCTTTACGCGGCCATTTATTTGATGTCCCGAGACACTCAGTCGTAGACCTAAAACCCAAAGGGGCATTTGCTGTTTTGTTGTTGTTGTTTTTTTTCAATCGTTTGTTTGTTTATTATTGTTTAACGTCCCACTCAAGAATATTTCACTTTAAATCGTGTTGTTTTGAAATATATATAATATTTAAGCAATTGCAAGCCTCTGTAATTCGCAGCTATGTATAAAACAAACGAAGAAAGAAACTGATAAATTAACAAATAACAAAACAAACTAAAAATGGGTGCGAATAGCCAATCCCAACCAACTTGGCATGTCAGTGAGTATTGGGAAACTGACAACAATCAAGTACTTAGGCCTACTGAAACGGTGAGTCTGTGACAAATGCAGCAAATTATTGTTTTTTTTTTTCTTCTTGCAAAAATTTGGTAAAATTTAAAAGTTTGAATAAAATTTCTCGTCTGTAGTTTAGAGCCAAAACATGTATAGTCTATACCGGTATAGGCCTATAGACATTATAGTACTTTGTCTTCGGCATTATTATTACTATTAGATTCTGTCAATATCATTATTTTGATCAGCGATGTAAATATCTCAGATCTAGACACTATCGCTGGTAGTAAGATTAACATTCCACTCCCCTCGATCCGCCATCGTATCGTATACCTTATTTTTAGAATGCCTAGATCTATCGCCAGTAGGCCTATCGGCGGTCTACTTCTTTGAATCTATTGTCCAGTGAACCCCCAAATACAAATAAGTTTTGAAATTCATTTATCAAGCATCAACAGAATCGCGAAAGTTATCTAATCAAACTTTAACATTCCAAAACATGTGTTGTCTTGAAAATACTGTTCCCGCATTCCTTTTTCACGCTTGTATTGACAGGTAGAAGTTGCTACATGTTTGATGTTAATTCCAGAGACATTCCGATGTGCAATACTTGATCCACCATAGTTGAAATGGCTTCCCGGGAGTTCATTCAAATTGAAAGAAAGGCGTTAAATCACGAAGAAATGAAAAAATCTTCAAAATTTTTATGATTTGTATCTTGGGTCATAAAGATATCAGGGAATGTATCATATCTAAAGAGGCTCGATCGTGTTGCTACAAGCCAACAACAATTTAAACCAATCAAATAAATGTATATGTCATCATTTGACCAATGAAATTGTAGCGGCATATATTTGAACGAGTTCCGCAGTGAATAGAGTTGGAACTCTCGGGCAGTATGCTGTGAAAACAGGCAAGCGGACGCATCAACAATTTTTTGCAGTGTTTTCACAGCTGAACTACAATTTACGAAAACGAGCATAAGGACAGAATTTAAAATGGCACTTAACACACGTGCTCAATCTGTAAGTATCCTGAAATCATGGTTTTAATGTTATATTTTGCCAAAAAATTACACGCTTACATTATCCTATTGTAAACAAAATCCGACATGTTTGGTAGTTGCTCGATTTCCCCGAGTAATAGTTTTTGCTCTTACTTATGTTATTTTGATATATTGACATATGAGATGCACTTAATTTAGGCTTTGATTAATTTATTTATGAAATATAATATGATTGGATGTGCATTTTCATTTAAATTTCGTTAATTTGCAATTATTTCGGAGTCAAAACATGTATGAACCTGTTTCTGTTAATTCTAATCCCATTCAGGAATCCGATTGGTTTAATTTTTCTTCATTCGGGTTAAAATCAATTTTGATTCACTTCTAAATAATCCCAAAAGTTGAATAATCATGTTTTTTTTTGTCTGAAAAATATATGTTATCTATAAAATGTGTGATTCTAATTATCAAGACTGAAATGGAATAGATTAAAATCAATTTTTGCATGCAACAACAATCATGCCTTCATGAAGGTTAGGATAGCTTTGCCTTTGGTCACTTACAGCTGCTATTTTCAAATATGACCACAATACAGTTCATGCAATCATGGGAACATTTTATTATAGAAAAGTGAATGATAAAAATGAAAGGACATCCAGTATAAAGATCATACATAGTTTTTCAATGGGTCCAATTCTAAACAATGTTTTATAATTATATTTAAAAAAAATATTTCACTTGCTGTATTATGTCTACTGGTCACCGTCCAATTCTTGCCAACTTATTTTATTTTTTCTTGATATTTTCTGGGTTTCTTGGATTTTTCTTTCTGTTGGGTAATCAGAATAGTGTCTTGTCCAGGAAACATTCCAAAAATCAGAGTTTCCACATGTTTGCACGTTCAATACCAGTTTAAAAACAATGGGACTAATTCATTTACCATGCGATAACAGATAACATTTGTGCGATACTAACATTTTCAATGGTGATGGAACATAATTGTAATCTTCCCACTAAAATGACCTTGGGATATTGTCTGCTATAGTAAATCCATATAACCTGGTGGAGTGGAGTGTTGTGAATTCTTTTTTGACCTGGGCGAGCTTTAATTTTAGGTGATAAAGCATAACTATTAACATTACAATGGCTAGAGTCCTTTTGTTTGTCACTATACATAAGAGAGTATTCAGTGAAGAATAAAATGTTTTTCCTGTGCAGCTTTTCATAAACGAATCTGTATGATAATCAAAAGGTTACTCCACCCCGCCATTTTATATGAATCAAACTATAGTTTCATTCCATCACTAATATAAACAATAGTCTGCCACGAACGATATGGGGTATCACATGAATTAGTCCAATTGGTCACTTGTCAGTACCTTTTCATGATAAATTTTTTTTAAAATGTCATACCATCAGAGTTTTTGAAATTCACCGGGCTTACCAGAAAAATCAGTAAATTTTGCAAAAATCTGTAAAATCTATCTGATAACTGGTCCAAATGACCAGTAATTTTCCATTTTGTTTCAATTGTGTATAAATACAGGCCAGTAAAAAAATTCTTAGACCAGTGAAATACCTTTATTCACTGGTCCACTTGACCAGTAATTTTGTTTTTATTTCAAAATGTCTGTACTATGGTAGATATACATGTAGGAGTATGATACAGGAACCTAAGGCTGATGGGAAATTGGTGTTGTATTCCCATCGATGACAGATTCAGTATCAAATTTTTTCAAATCTCCCATAGTAAATGTTGAGAAAAAATCAAGAATTTTTTTTATGAGTCACTGTAATATAAAACACCTTTTGGTAAGTTTCCAGTTTATCGACCATGAGTCTTCAGTAATCTAAGGACCATTCCAAATGATCCAGTGTTAATGGAGACATAATGAAAAGGCGTGACAGTGCATAAACATAAGACATTTTTATGTTACATTACACATTGGCCAATTAAAGTATATACTTGCCTACTTGGTAGAAGACAAGTTATGAAATGTGGTCCGCCAAGTAGCATGTCACTAATAGTAATATACAGAAATTGGTAATTTTCCCTAAATAAAACAATTTTTGCACTGCATTTCATAAAAATAACTGACAGAATTTGTCTGCTTGGTGCATCTATTAAATGTAGATTTTAATTTAAGAAAATTTACAGGTGATATATATTATACATGTGTAAACCAATAAAAACAGTATTGAGTGTTTTAATTTTCACCCTATTAAATAGCAATTAAATTTTGATTAACAGATGTCTTTGATTAAGACCTTGTAATATTTCTAAAGCAAGTAAAGGCAAATCACAACTGTTGTTCTATGATTTGAAAAATGGAAATTGATTAAGTACATAATTAGATTACTGTTTTATTGTTCTTCAGCAGAACTTAGTTAAATAATATATAGCACTGCTTGAGCCATATTGACACATTAATTCCCAACATTTATAGGCCATTTGTGAAAACCATGCTGTCATTTGAATTTGATAGGATTTCTGACTCATGAATTAGGCTAATCGTCTTGATTGCAACACACTGCCCCAGTATACATGTATTTGGTGCAAATGAGAAATGATTGATGTGAATGTAGTAGTACAGGGCCAGGCCTGGCACCATAAAACATGAGAATTTTCTGTTGAAATGTGGTCTTTCTAAAGGGATATTATTTACATAATTATTTAACTGCATGGTTCCATTGTAATACCCTTACAGTTACACTATCAAGCATCACTTCATTTAGTTCATTTTGTCCTGTTAGTAAAGTTCTGAGTCTGGTTTCATATCATTTTCTGCATCTTAATAATATTATGGCGCTTAAGTTTTTTACTACTTTATCTCTTTCCTTTAGATAAATCCAATATTATCTAAATTAATTTCAGATATTATTCTTGTCTTATTTTATTTAAATGCAGTATTAATTATGCTGAGGGTATGTCCATAGCTCTGTGTACATATGTGAATTTTAAACAATATTAAATTTTACAAGGATTCAAATCAACTTTTTTTTTTACCTGTGACAAACTCTTGTTACTAGATTCAGATGTTATTGTAGCATAAAGAAAAATTTGAGTTGAGTAGCAACAGAAGTCATGGTCAGAATAAATGGATTTCCTGCTACATACATGTGTTAATGTCCTTTCATAGATTTGATAATTGACATTCAATCCTAATTGAAATATTGTCAGTACAGATGGCTATTTGGATGACCGATAAAAACAATGACAAATTAAAAATGATCTCAGAGTTTACCTCAGATTTAACTTGTACTGTATGCAGCTGTTATTGTACTTCATGTAAGAGCAAGACCATTGATTTAGTAAGAGTCCTTGTCATAACCTATAATCAGGGATCTCATTAGAAGGCGGTAACAGGAGAATTTAACCCCCTACTCTTATTACTAGTCTTAATTAGTAGCTGTCTACTTTTGACATTATTACAGAGTTTTATACAAAAAGACAGAAATTCTCCTGCTACTTTGACAGTTTCACCTGTTACTAAAAAGTTAATGACATCCTTGATGATAATAAATTAAATGTTAACATCTTTGTTTTATATTTTCATTTTATATGTTGTAGGCACGCCTTCATGGGCAGACAGCTCAATTGCCACTCAACAGAGAAAATCCAGATGGCCTATTACTTGTCAAAAATGCCACAGTGCGCCCAGCATCACACACAAGTATTAGGTCAGCTCTAGGAGACATCGGAAACAAAGTGTCAGCTATATCCATCGACCCAAGCAAAAAAACAAATGCCATCAAGAAGGAAATCCTGCAACCAGTCATCACCAGACAGAGAGTGCTTAATAAAAACAAAGCAACATCACAACTAAAAGCCTTAGTTGACACAGAAACAATTAAAAATGTAAGTTTCCTCAATTGTACTGCAATTATTGTTACAGTATCTTGTAATATTTTGCATCCATGTTTGTTTTGTTTTTGATTGTTTTTTTTCTCTCATAAAGTCATGTGTAAAGTACAAATTCTAAAAGATTTTCTTTGCCTTTGTTCATTCACATGTTTTAAATAGAGCGTATTATATATTCATGTATTTTCTTGTAGGAGGTGGAAGCAATGCATTTGGTGGAGCAGACAGCACCCACCGTAGCCAAAACAGCTGAAGCTCTCCCACAGCCTGAGCCAGTAATTCCACCCTCAGTCGTACCAGAATCCATGGATATCAGTGATGACAAAGCAGAAGCATTTTCTAAAGCGCTGTTGAAAGTAGAGGATATAGATGCAGATGACAAGGACAACCCACAACTAGTCAGCGAATATGTAAACGATATCTATCATTATATGAGAGAGTTAGAGGTATGTTGTACTAATTATCCAGAAATTGAATTCTGGTAAAAAAAAAAAAAAGAATCATTCTGTTAAAAGTAGTTATTGGCTGGATCTACATCTCCCAACGGTAAAATTGTGACGCACAACAGTCCGGATCTAACCCTGTGTTATAAATCGACTAGATTGATACAAATTGAATGAGTTAATTATCTGATTTTGCATCAACAATTCAGTAAAAGTGTTGGGTTTAGAGTTCTCTTGAAACTAAATAAGATTATCACATAATGACATTTACTTTTGAACATGTTTTTTTACCTTGACCTTAACCTTTGTCCTTGAAATTCAATTCAAGATTTCTTTACATTTATAAGTTGGATTTGGAATACAATGCTTGACAATTTGACCATGCTACCTTTGGCAGTTTATCAATTTTGGCAGGTCATATAATGTTCCTGTCACAGATTAGTCTTAAGATTTTCATGGTATGAAAAATTGCTTTAAATATTTATATTTTGACCAGACAGTGATATTTCAAAATTTATATCCAAACTTGGTATTTTCAACAACAACAACAAAAATTTCTTCACTTTTAATGTTTTAAGGAAATTGAAAGGATCGTACGTATTATTAAGTAGAATGAGTCAAAATTTTGAAAATTTTGCATTACTTTATTTATTTTTTAATTACAGCAAAAATATCCAGTTGCCAAAAATTTTTTAGAAGGACAAGAAATCACTGGGAAAATGCGTGCCATATTAATAGATTGGTTGTGTCAAGTTCATCACCGCTTCCACTTATTACAAGAAACACTCTACCTTACAGTATCAATAATAGATCGTTTCTTACAGGTAAGCTGTGATCACTTCATACCTATACTGGATTAAAGTCACTACCCCATAGACCCTGCACTTTCATGCTTTGATAGTATTGTAACTTTTCTTTAAAAAAATGTCAAATCAGACATCATTCATGTCTAAATGAATTGTTCATTATTTTTAACAAGGCTTGCCATCAGTGTTCCAATAATAGCTGGCAAAATCAACCCCCTATTGTAAAGATTTAGCTGGCTATGGTTTTCTACATTGGAAAAAATAGTATAATATATATTGATATCTGTATCAAATGTATGCCTATTGTGCCCCTAGACCCCTGGCCACCATTTCTGTTTCCCCATCTCAATTTTTTCCCCTCATCAAATATTTATTGAGAACACTGGCCATGATATCTATTTTTAGTTACTTGTGGCTAAAACTTCAGACCTAGGTCCTTTGTCACTGCACATAAATCCTTGCCACGTTGGTGTCTGTCCATAACACATGTCAGTATGGTGTGATTGTAAGCACTTTTCCTGGTGTCTGGCGCATTGTTATATTTTCTCTAATGGCACTAAACAGGGACCTGAGGGTACGCATATTTTACATGCAAGGTTTTTGGGGGGCACGTCCGATTCAACCCCAAGTCCAGCAGGACACTCAAGATTTTGATTTCAAGGAGATTTACACCTTTTAATCAATCCCATAATTGCTTGTTGCTTGCACACATCCTAGTCCCTGCCTATCCTTGTAATCACTGGTCATAACAACGCCCAGGTAGTTTATACCTGTGCCACAGCTTATGAAAACATGTAGGGTGCAAGTTTACCTGTTTTATAATATTGTTTGTTGAGCATCAGACTGAAGAAATATGCCAGACCTGTAGATCATTTTATCCCCAATCAGCATTCATGGACAATGAATCATTGCTGATAATCCTTTAATTAGATTTGAAACTCGCATAAGTCTCCACGCGCCAACATGTCAAATGAGCAGATGACATAGGGCAGCTTATATCATTCAATTACAAGGTACAGCTCATTTTACTGTTATCAAAACTAATGTTTAACTCATCAACCCATGAAAAACAATGGACTCTACTGTAAATCAATTACTTAGACCAGTCCAAATGTGTCTCTAGGGGTGAATGACTTAAAACAAAAATTGCATTAACAAGATACAAAATAAAAATGTCAATGCCTTTAAATAAATCAGAAAGAAAGATAATGTGGGTTTGATATCATTTGCCACATCCATAGATAAAGCAAATCACGATGAATGCTTCATTGCTTGGCAATTACAATGTTTATCACTGAAGAAAAGAAATTTATCAGCAAGTGTTGTCTCTTGAAATATTATGATGTTATGGATGAAAACAATTTGTTTGTGAATTTTAATGATTTTTTTTAGAATCGGGGAAAACAGGATTGGCAAGTTATTAACCTTATTGTGATTTGTACCCCCATCCCTTTAAAAAAAATTATCATGGAATAGAACTTCTAAGTTAATAATGCATAGCGCACATTAAAGTTGTGAAAAATATGACTCATTAGGACTGCACTACAGAATTAATGTAAATAATACAAATAAAAATACAATTAAAGATAATGAAAAAAAAAATACATCTACACATAGATCAGATATATGAATAATAGGGAAATGAATGAAGGGACAACCATAAAAATAGATTTTGGCGATGGACTTTAAATAAAAGGACTTCATTTTCTGGATGGGGTCCCAGCGACTCCAAAATTTTTCTCTACTGAGAGTCCATGGGCATATAGTGTTTGGATCGTCTGTCTGTCTGTTATTCCGCCCTGTTTACATCTACAGTGTTAATATTTCAAGTTTGGATTGATACAGTAACCAAACTTGGACTGTAAGTTAATCTAAGGATTGCTCACACTTAACTGACATCACATGCCCTTGGGGTGGGGTGAAAATATGTAGGGCATTGCACAAATTTGTTGGGACTAGGTTCATTTGTGTTCCGCAAACACATTTTGTTTGATAACCAAGTATTCAAAGCCATACCAGATCATGACCTAAATGATCACAATATATTATCACAAAAGGTTGAAGAATAAAGTAGAATATGTAGTTGCTCTTCTTTTTACTTCTTATTGTTGTACATACAAAATTATATTCAGACTATTGATTCTGAATTTTCCTGACTTTTTTTAATCTTTTCATTTATTGCTCAATTTTAGATACATCCTGTTACAAGGAACAAACTTCAATTAGTGGGCGTCACTGCTATGTTGATAGCATCCAAATATGAGGAAATGTATGCTCCAGAAGTAGCAGATTTTGTATATATCACTGACAACGCTTACACAAAGAAAGATATCCGAGAAATGGAGGCCATTATTTTAAAAGCATTAGACTTCAGCATGGGAAAACCATTGTGTTTACACTTCTTACGAAGAAATTCCAAAGCGGGACAGGTAGGTTCAACAAAAGCTTGGTATATCCTCTTGGGACAAATTAAAAGTATTTAACCAGTCAGTCCTGTGATTTTGATTAAAGAATATCTCTAATAAAGAATTTTCTGTAAAGCGGCTTACCTCATTCACCCTAAAGACACATTTGGACTGGTCTAAGAGTTACAGAAGAGTCCATTATTTTTCAGGGGTTGATGAGTTAACAAAAAAATGACTCACTTTTACAATTTTAATTGTGAGTAAAGATATGTTAGATAGTCAATATCAGTGGATTATTTCCCTTTATTTAGGTGGATGCCAACAAGCACACTTTAGCCAAGTATTTGATGGAACTCACCATAGTAGAGTATGACATGGTGGAATACTACCCCTCACAGATAGCAGCAGCTGCCCTTTGTCTTTCAATGCGTTTACTGGATGGAACAAAATGGGTAAGCACTTCACAGTAATATTTTTCTTATTTTGTTGAAATGTTTTTTGTTCCTCAAAATGCAGTAATTGTTTCAACTCATTTCAACCGTTAAGAAAATGACGGTTGATGTCGGAGAAGATGGGGGCTATGTCAGTAACGTGATCTTTGTAACCTTGTAATTTGATTAATGTATCATTTTAACTATGTAAGACATAAATGTATGTAAATTTCCAAACATCATTTTTATAGCTTGTGTGAATTAACTGTATAAACCTTCATGCTACCAACCAAATTACCATTAAATACATGCCGTTATCATGATAACACTCAGCTTCCTGTAATATATCTTTACTCTGTCTTAATTATTCGGTAGCTGTGGTCTTGTCATGAATGTCTAACAATGTACACTCGAAGATAAGTGTCCAATCGAAAACGTCTGTGTGTATATGATAATGTAAAAGCAGTTTTAAACTTTCCTACCTCCAGATATTGCCACATGGTCCTTATCAGCATAGACAGTTGAAGGACACTTTGTAATGTCTTGTAAGAAGTTTGGGCAACAAGATTAGAGAATGGATCAAAATATCCTGACACAGTGTTGAAAAATACTTATGTCCTCTTAAATCCCAATGTTTTCCTGAACAGATGAGATTGAGCCAGAAACTTGCACAACCTTTCATGAAAATAGCCGGCAGAATTTGTCAGCTTATATTGAAAGGCATTGGTTCTAGTTATCATAATTTGTCTTGTTTTATAGATCAGGATGGTCCATTTGAGTATCTTCTGTTTAAAGTTTTTCATGAAATGCATATAAATGTGTGTATATCTCAAATTTTTGTTTTCTAGACTGAGACACTGACTCACTACAGCTCATATTCAGAGAGTGATGTCATTCCGCTCATGCAGAAACTATGCAGTCTAGTCGTCAAAGCAGAAACCTATAAACTGGTGGTAAGTTGATAATAAAAACCTATACATCAGGTAGCGCTTGATATTAAACAGTATCCCATTTTTGAAAATAGTCAATGACATTTTTTTATATTAAAAGTTATAAAACTTAAGTGTTGAACTGTTTGAAATCCTAACACATACAGTGTCTTGCAATTCTGTATTTTTTAGCCGATGATCACTATTTCCCCTCGGGAAAATTACCAAAATTTTCCCAAAAATCACCTTAAAATTCACAATTAGGTAACAGTCAGAATTTAATGATAATCATCATTACATCCGTAAAAATCAGCCAGAACGGATCCAGAGTTTATTTTGTTGACTGAATCTCATAAACGCTAATTTAAATGCTTGCCTACTTGGCTAATCACGATGTTAAGTGTCCAGCTAATAAAGATGTAAGAAACGGTTCCGGACTTTATATTTTGATGCCTGAATCTGAATCTCATATATGCTTACTAAAATGCTTGGGCACTTGTGTGCAACCACGAGGTTAAATCTGAATTAGGATCATAAAAAGCTTTTGAACTTTGAATAAAAAAAATGTTTTGAACCATTCCCACTTCATCTCCCCATACAGCAGACATTTTTGTAATTGTTTCTCTGGAAAATCAAGTCCCACAGCAGGTATAAAAGGCTGATTAGTTATAATGGTCGTCATTGTATATCTATTCGCAACGTGAAACGTGCAAAGTCCCAGAGGCTGGATAAAACTCACGGACTTAGCCTTACCTGTACTTTTCAATGAAATAAACATTTGTGCCTCGAGTGAACTTTTCTGCAACATACAATCAGCAACAAACAGAGAACGAATATTTCATCCATAGCAAATCCTAAATTTCTTCAATACACTAAAAATAAAGCACCTTCCAAAACAAAAACAAAGCGATATGCTTCCTACTATCATTTGGCCACTGAGCAATGATTCAACTTCCAGTTTTTCGGAACACTTCTCTGTTTACCGAAAGTAGAAACATGGCTGAATGACAGTAGGAAGCGGACGTGCAATGGAATAAATTTTGGGATGTATTATGGATGAAATGTTCATTTTCTGTTTGTTGCTGTTCATACGTTGCAGAAATTAAAACTCCACTTCAGGCACAGATAGTTTTCGTTGAGTAGTACAGGTCAGACTAAGTCTGGGACTTCGCACGTTGCGAGTACAGATATACAATGATGCCCATCATAACTAATCAGCCTTTTATACCTGCAGTGGGACTTGATTTTCTGGAGAAACAACTACAAAAATGTCTGCTGTATGGGGAGATGAAGTGGGAACCAGAAGCAAAGTCAATGGACAAGTTAGGCCAAAATTCTACCCAGATTTTACAAAAAAAATAAATGTGACCAACTTTAAAATCGTTAAAAAAAATGTTAAAATCAAAGCAGAATTTCTGCCTATGGCCAAGTCAACCCCTACAATGATGTTTCTTCCAGTTCTAAAGACATTGTCAGTAAGATGGATGCAATTGTGATCCTAGAGAACTCATTCTAAATTACAATTTTCAATAGATTCTTTAGTTACAGCCTATTGCCAAAATTTAATAGACATACACATTTCATATAAAACCATATTTAAAAAAAATATTGTGAAGCCATTTCCTATCAGATTTCAATAGGATTTTAACTGTTAAACAGAATTGGATAGTTTTATTTTATATTTATTTTTATTTTCTGAATTAGAAATTTAAAAAATTATCAATTCAAACAGAGTTTAATTTTTGTGATTAAAATTTCTTTGTGTAAGTATATGAATTTTACTTTTTGTTTTTATCTTCATATTTTTGAAATTACACACTAGAAAATTACACCCAAATAATCAATGAAACTTGGAAACATCATCTATTTAACAGTGAAAATTCTATTCAAATGCAATAAGAAATGACTTCACAATATTTTCTGGGGAAAAATATGGTTTTATACGAAATATATAAGAAAAAATTATAATGACTAAACTTTTGGCAAGTGGCTGATAAAAACGCAAACTTAAAATAGTAATAAATTCATGTCATACACTGAATTTGACTTATATCGTGTATTGTAGCTGCAAGTTAACTATAAACATGCTTCTTGAAAATTCTGCTTTTCAGCATTTTCAGTACCTTTGAAAAAAAATGTGAAAAACACTGACATACCTTAGTACAGAGTTTTAGACATTTCAGAAGCATTATTTTTACAATGAAGTTGGCAACTGAAAGAAATTGTGTACCTACATTGAAAAAATACATGTCATGGTTTGCACAGACCTATGATTACCGACAGGTTTATAAACGTTTCCCATTACTGGTTTATGACAAAATTTAGTCAGTAATTTCCAACTGCGTCTAGGCAGTCATAAATCCTAAATCCTTGTTTTTATCAAGATCACGTGAATTATTTTGAGACTTAATTATTTTGTTTGATGAGTTAGCGGGAAATAACACTGGTATGAGACCCAATGTCATCCAATACAGACAAACCACTTACCTCCCTTTGATCGGTTAACCTAAGGGACTGTATAACGACAGATCACACACTCATCGTGTTCCAGAATAATATAGGCCTATTTCAAGAAAAAGTGCCAATCTTGTCATTTCATCTACAAGACAAGTATCATTATTAACTCTCCTACAATTCATTCCACCTTTTCTATTCGTTTATTTAAAAAAAAAATTAATTTTAACCTTTATATTCTACAAATTACATAATAGACAGTCGTAAGAAATCCCAACTGACTTTGTGAAACAGTCGTAAACGTTGACAGTGAATGGTTGTAAAATTAATTGGTAATCATAAAGTTTTCGACCTTCTATGAAATGACACCCAGGGTTATGAGAATGTTCCCATCAAAATATGACCAAGTGGCCATAATGACCCCAGATCATTCAATCCTGGTTGGCCATCACTGCTGAAGTCTACTTCGCGCAAGATTCTTCATCACTAAAAATTGATAACTCTTCTAAATGAAAAATTAGCTTGATCCGGGCCTGAAGTCACAAATTACTCAGTACTTAAGCTCAACTAACTTTTCATGATTTTAAGGTAAAACCACACAATATTTATCTTGTAACTGGACATATTTGCATATTGATGACAAATTGTAAATAGTGATCAGAAGTATTGCTCGTTTGAAGAAAACTCAGAAATATTAACGTATTCAAATTTTGAGTACCATACTCAACATATTTATTCATTTTTACAAGAAAATCCTAATTATGACGCAAAAAATTATATGTGAATGATAAAAAAAATAATATGCTTCATAATCATTCAAACCCAAATATTTCACAAACGATTTTATAGTCAAAATAATGAAATAAAAGTTGAGCTTGAGTATTGAGTAAATTTGGTGATTTGGGGCCCAGATCTGTAGAAATAAGCTATTCCATTTGAGCATGTGATGCTGTCCTACTGGAACTCCTTAGCGTCCAGTGGTCTTTTGAGGACAGTTCCAAAATTAACCTTGCTGACAGTGGATTTTGGGGTCTTGATAGCTCAAACATACCATTTGAAAGTGCTTGAATTATTGTTCCATTGGTGGTATTGAAACATCGACATAATTCTTTAATAACTTAATTTTTCAGAGCATGTTAAAACATTTTGCTTTTTTTTTTTTTGCAGGCTGTTCGAAATAAGTATGCCTCCTCAAAATTCATGAAAATAAGCACAATACCGGAGATCAAATCTCAACTTGTCAGAGACTTAGCAAGTTTAAATGAACTATGAGATATTGTCATAGTGATGGCTGCAGACTGTGTTTGACATTTTTAGTTGACTGTGATCATGTGTGACTGATGACTGGATGTGATGTGTGTGAAATAGCATGTTGTGGATATCAGAAGATCGTAAATATTCTTGTGCCGTTCTGTGGGCGTTGTCTTTGATCTGTTGTGGTCGGATTTCGGAGACCAAAAATCTTTAATTTATTGAACTGTGATGTATGAAATGTTGTTTGCATGAATGAAAATTTGTGTTTAAAAAGGGTAGAGGCTTTTAATCATGTTGATATTATATGTTGATAGTGGTACTTCTATCCTTCATGGGGAGATAATGCCTTGACCATTTTACGTCTTAAAAGTAAAAATGAATGATCCCTGAAGTACGTTGTAATATTTCATTGAGACAAAATTTGTCATCAATTTTTTCTTTTTGGTAAAATATCGTTAGTCTAGAAATATTCAGCTATATAGGATGGATTTCTTCTAAGCAGAATCTAGACTTGATACAACATTGTCTCCCCATCTAGACTTAAAGGCAAGGAATCATGACATAACATGGTATTAATTCACTCTACAAAATTACTTTATAGAGCACACTGAAATATATTGCCAACTTCATTTCTGATTTATTCATATCTAGGTTTCAGATTTAATGTACTCTTTACAAAAAAAAAAAAATTAGTTTAGAATATTGATTAGAAATTTACATATACAATAGATTTATTTGATCTGAAATTCACAATTTGATAATTCTGTTTTGATTTTATTTGATTTTTTTAACTTCTGGCACAGTACAATGTACTACCCTCCAGTTTGGAGGAGGGGGGATAAATACATGTGTATGTCATGCTTCATGTCTTGATATTCTAACATTACTCAGCTAAACTATTAGTAATTTATTTATAGAAAGCATTAGCTCAGACTTTGTAAACTCAAGTTTCTCATTTCTATGTAAGTCATTTTCTAAAAAAAAAATTTAAGCAAGGTAAATTAATCATGCATTCAAATTCATTTCTAATACTTGACATGAATTTTATTTTTACAAAAATGAAAATATTTTCAAACATTCAACAAATTTTCAAAATCATCAATTATACATTTTTTCCAACCCCCAAACATTGGGAGCAATCATTATTTACCATTTTTTAAACGTTTTTAGATAAATACTTTTAAACTTGAAATTAAATCCTAAAATTGATAATTAATTAAATAGGGTTCTTAATAAAGTGCTTTAAAGTTGTCCTTTTCATATCCTGATAAATATTTGGAATGGATTTCTTAAATTTGAATGTAACCATTTGCAATTAATTCAAATGTCAAGCATAATTTTTTTAATACTTTATAACATGTCAGTAATGATTGCTCCCTTTAGTTGTTTTCATTAACACAGTATCATTGTGACATACTTTTATACAAACTTTTATCATTTTTATTCATGTGTTTTGTACTGTCTGTATATATATACATATTGAGAATCAAATAAAGATTATTTTGTATTTGTTTCTTCTTTTACCTTCTTATTACCTGTTTCTAAGGAAACCAATTCATTCTAAATGTAGAATTTATTACAATATGTATATTCCAATATGTTCACAAAAGAAAGGATCTTTGGTCACACGCCATGATTCTATATGAAAACTATATAAAATGGGGAAAAAAATTAGATACCAATAGAGCTATTGTCATATAATTCCATTGCAATAAATTGTGCTACTTAAAACCTGGGATTTATATCGGGAAAATAATTAAAGTGCACACCAAATGCTATATACAACTTTTCAAAAATTGTTAGATTGTGATGCATTTGTTGAAAATTTGAAGTCAATCCAATGTCTCATTCCTGAAATGTTTAGCAAAAAGTGAATCCCATTTGCACACCTTTGAAATTCTCGCGAACAGCTTTGTCTGCTACGTCATTGGAGGAAGAGGTCGGGCACTATAGGGTGTGAAAGCCATGAGCCTAGAGTATTTCAAGTATAGCGAGATAACATACCGGCAGATTATTTAAAACAGTCTCGGTTAATCGGTGACTTGTAGCGAGGTACGGAAATTCATCTAAACAGGTCCTGCTGTTCACAAATTTCCAAAAGATAACATAACGACAGATGAGGACTAGATACTTAAAATTATTACTGCTGATTTTCAAATCTGTCCGGTTTCAGATGTAGTTTATGAAGGGACATGTTTAAACACCTAACAGTGAATTATTGCATTTCCTAACACATTATATAAAAAGTGTACCGAAATAAAGTAAATAAATAGTAAAATAAATAAATGATGAAATAAATAAATTTATAAAATACCAAACAGTATTTTTCTTGAATTTCCTTATTTTCGGTTCAAAAAATATTTTTATTTACTTTACTTATTACATTTCTATTCTCTTATTTAAAAAATATATTTTATACAGTTCACAAAAATTAAAAGATTAAGAAATACTACACATTAAAAATTTGTTATTGTTAGTAAGTTTGCATCAAAGTGCATGTTGTATTGTAAATTATGACAGTTTCTATTACATTATGTAAAAATATTTCATAACTTTTTTAACAAAAATTAATCACAAACATTAACCTGAATAGCAGAATTTCATTCTTAATTTTTGTAATTCCGCTAAAAAAGTGTTATAGTGCTGATGTAATGTAAAATAGATAAATAGATGTTTAAATATTTTGTAAAAGTTTCTGCTGAACAAAATGGTGGATCTCTCTCTCTCTCTCTCTCTCTCTCTCTCAACAGATAAACACTCCCTTAAAATTTGGGTATATGCAATTTTTTAATTCACCCGTAAATGACATTTACATCTTTATTTTAACAATTGATATATATTTGTTTATGACGAGAGAGAGATTAATAACCATGTAGATTTTAACACGTTAATTTATCGTGGATTTTACTGACCATTGATATGGTGTATCTTGTGTGTTACAAATTTTGGGGAAGGGATATAAACTATATAAGGCATTGCTTTGAAACGAGCGCAGCTTTGTCATTATAACATCGTTATGTAACATTAATTCAAATGCGGCCGATGTATGTACAGCTCGTTTTCTACCCTCTTACCGTTATCATAAGTCGATGAATTACTATGATCTTTTTCAAAATTTTAATCAAACTGAAAAATATTTGAAAATATGTATATTTGTAACAGTGATAGGGCAATATAAAGCTAACTTTACTTTTTAGTCGCTGATTTGTAAAATCTTCACCAGTGATAACTGTGACAACTGTTCCCTAACACCTAGACCTACATCTAATTTTCACACCGGTATGCACTTTTTGTTGCTCCTTTTTCTTTGAATTGCGGATTTCGATGTTTTTTTCTTTTTCCTATTAAGTAAAACCCACCCCAGGAAACGGTTGCGGGGTTGACCACATTTCACCAATTAGTAGGTTAGAAAAGATAAGTCGATAGATCATAAAGTGGCGTAACATTTTCACTTCATTTACGTGTTGGCCCTATTTCATTTTGTAGATCTATTTGTGCTTGCAGACTCTATTGCCCTGGTTTTTATTGTTTTTGAAGTAGATCTTTTTTATTATTTCTCGTGCTTGTATTACTACATGTATTTTACAAGTACATAACAGCAGTAAAATGAGATACCGAGCAAGACATAATAGATTCAGTTCAATATCTGGAAGTTAAACAAACCAATGTGGTACTTATGGGGCGCCGTTTTAGTATTTATTCACTATTTTCTGATATCAAAAATTCATTTTTTCTATATTAAATAATCTAATTTCTGATATCAGAAAATATTTTTTGATGTCAAAAATTCATTTTTGTATGGGGTGCCGTATTAGTAACTGTATTAATTCACTATTTTCTGATATCAAAAATTCATTTTTTGTATAAAAATAATCTAATTTCTGATTCACAAATTCATTTTTTATATCATAAATTCGATTTTTTTTATATCAGGAAATAGAGGTTTTTTTTATATATAAGAAATTTGATTTGTTTTATATCACAATGAATTATATATATCAGAAATTCGATTTTTATTATATCGGAAAATCATTTTTTTTATATCAAAAAATCATTTTTCTGATATCAGAAAATCATTATCTGGTATTAGAAAATATGTAGTATTATTTATTATCAAAAAACGAATTTCTGATATCAGAAAATACTACATGTTTTTGGATATCAGAAAAAGATTTTCTGATGTAAAAAACGAATTTCTGTTGTCAAAAATTCATTTTGTTTATATAAATAAATCGAATTTCTGATCAGAAAATGATTCTTTATAGAAAAAAATCGATTTTTTGATATCAGAATAAGATTTTATGAAATCAAAATGAATTTTTTATATCATTGAATATTTTCTTGTATTAGAAATTCGATTATTTGATATCAAATATAAATTTTTGATATCAGAAAATAGTGTATAAATACTAAAACGGCGCCCCATATTTTTGATTCAGAAAAGATATTTTGATGTAAAAAAAATCATTTTCTGATATCACATAATTGAATTTCTGATATCCAAAAATCAAAACGAATTTTTGATAGTAGAAATTCGATTTTTTATATAAAAAATTGAATTTGTTATATCAGAAATTCGATTTCTTAATATCAGACACACCTTTTCTGATATCAGAATAAGATTTTTTGATATTAAAATGAATTTTTGATATAAAAATATAGTGAATAAATACTAAAATGGCGCCCCGTATTTTTTATTCAGAAAAGATTTTTGATATCAAAAAATCACTTTATGATATCAAATAATCGAATTTGTGATATCAAAAAATAAAATTTCTGATAAAATAATCGAATTTCTGATATCAAAAAATCAAAACGAATTTTTGATAGTAGAAATTCGAGTTTTTATATAACAAAAAATTTAATTTTTTATATCAGAAATTCGATTTCTTTATATCAGATAAACATTTTTTGATATAAAAAATTGTAGCGTCATTAGGTATCACCAGCGATATATAAAGCTAATAAAATTGAGAAGGGATTGCGTAATTATCTAAAAGATTTTGATTCTAGACTAGTATTTACTTTAGTAGACCAAGAATCTAAAAATTAAAATTTGATGACACATTTCTGAGTCAATATCTAATATTTTTCTACATTATTAATTTATTTTCAGTTGTTACAATGGTACCTTATTCGATTATTTTTTAAAACTCGTGATGTGTGAAACATTTATTGTTTTAAAGTAGTAAATCTTTCCTTGCTCTCAAATTACAGAGTAACATTTTCATGATACACATACGAACGATCAATCTAGTTGTCGGTCCTTGCTGGTGCCAGCAGCTTCTTAACAATTACACGACCGACAACTCTGTATAAGAGATTTTCTCGATTACGTCCCTTCTCACTGTATGCGTGTTACTAACTGGTTTGCGCCTGCGCGGTGAGTGTCGATTTCAACTGGGTCATCATTTGCATATCAAAAGGAGACATCCGCTCATTTTTGGAAGAATCGCGAGTCACCAATCCCTATTAGCTTTATATATCTTCGAAATTTTGAAATCAAAAAATGAATCTATAATATCCAAAAATCGAATTTCTGATATATATAAAAAAAAAATCACCTCTATTTCCGGATATAAAAAAGCGAATTTCTGATACCAAAAATTCGAATTTTTATATAAAAAATGAATTTGTGATATCAGAAATTAGATTTTTTTATATCAAAAAATGAATTTGTTATATCATAAATACTAAAACGGCGCCCCATAGGTACGTGTCCAAAATATTTGGCCCCACGTTTTTAATAGCTTCCTACCCAACTGATTGTTAATTATATCATACCAGGTGTGTACTCAACGTCCCTGATCATACTGATACAATACGAATAAGTTTGTATTTAACAAAAAAATATCGGCTAAATTTTTAATTAAATCTGCAACTAGACTGGATACTTCTTTTCGGGTAATGGGAAATAGTTGACTAAAATCTTGTTGGTTCGATACTACAGTATTGATGTATGTGCCTACAGGGATTCCAATATCTCGAAGCAGCGATAAGCTTATACCTACATGTATATCACTGCTCGAACGTCTTTGATAAGATTCATCGCACATTGTCCATTTTTCAATAATTATGTTGCTTAGCAAGGGGCGTAACTAGAGCCCGAAAACAGATGATGCAGGGGCCGTTTGGGGTCGCTGACTGATGCCTCCTAATTAAGTTGGTGGGGATGTAGGGGCGACCCCCTTTGGCAAAAAATCAGATGAGGCCTTTGTTTCATCTGCCTCTTAGGTAGTTACGACCCTGACATTGGTTTATGTTGCTAACATGTGGTCATTCGAGAACTCGACGGATGATGTGATGGAAGGGGTTGCACAATTATGAAAATTATTGTAGCCATCTCTGTCACTGGGTGAGGCATAGGGCAATTCTGCCTGTCATATACATGTATACCAATGTTATAGTCTCTGTTTGTGTTGCATCCCACGCAGTTAATCTATGAAAGTATTCTGAAAATTAAATTTACAGAACGGGAAATTCACTCATAACCGGGCCCCACTTTTTTTTGCAAAGATAGACATAGGTGTTGAAAATTGGGGCTTAGCCCCAGACGTTTCTGGCGTGTGTGTGTGTTTTAAGTTGGTTTAGCCCCCCACTTTCAATTTGCTTCCGACACCTATGTCACTGATTGTCATTTAGATGTATCATGTTCCCACTTTTAAAAATTGGGAACATCACATGATAATTATGATAATCCCACTTTTTGGTAAAACTCCTGGTAAACCTAAAACTGAGTAGGAAAATAATGGCCGGATGGAAGAGAGATCGAAGTAGCTATTTATGCAGATTTTCAGCGAGTCTTCCATATTTGATCTTACAGGTATTTTTTTTTACCCAAGATGAAACCATGATTACGGTCTTTCATGGTTGATGCCATCAGCGATATATAAAGCTAATATTAGCTTTATATATCGCTGGCTTTATATATCGCTGATGTCATATTATATGAAAATAAACCTTGGTTTTAACGAAATAAAAATTGAAGTCTTTGCTTGTGAGGCTGTATATCTCACTGCTATATGGGGTTAACAGCGGTCGATATTTTATAAATCGCTGGTGTAAATATCTAGGCCTACATCCGCATACCAATGTTCCAAGTAAACAACATTTTATAATTCAAGAACAGGACCCACTTGCACAACAATTTGATTTTAATGTTAGGTTAACCAAACCGGGCTTAGCCCCCAGACGTTTCTGGCGTGTGTGTGTTTTAAGTTGGTTTAGCCCCCCACTTTCAATTTGCTTCCGACGCCTATGTATAGTCTGTGACAGAATTTCAGTGGCCTCTGGTTTAAACTTTTACACTTGGACCAAGATGCATTCAAACGGTGGGACAGGCTGGTCTGTAGGCCTGTTATTTTCCCCTAGTAATTACCTACACACACGCGTATTTCCCCTCACTGAACCTCCTTTATTGAGATGGTAAATTGATTGAATGTGGGTCACTAAAAGCGTAACGATTCATCCCGATGCTTGTCAAGTCATTTCTCGGATATTCAATTCGTTTATGTCTGTATCAGTCGTTCTATCGACGTTAATCAAGTAAGTGCAATCTGTATATATTAATAATTAGCGATACTTTACACACGTTGTTCGTAACGGCGGGAAAACTATCATCGCTACAGGAGATCACTACTTTTCCACCATACTAGTCATACGCCTTAAGCATATAGACCTATCAAGGGCGTAGTACAAGGGGGGGGGGTGCACGTGGTTTGATTTATGATTTCCTTACATTATGATCATTAATTTGATTGAACATAAAGAGGCCTAGATATACACCAACTTTTAAATAATATAAATAACAAAATAAAAAGTCCGTTTCATTTTTTTTCTGTACAAAAATACATGGTTTTTATTACACTACTAAATGCCATGACAACCTTTTGGGGATTTTTCTCCTACATGTATTTACTAATTCTTAAAAATCAGTTTTTTTATTTTAAAAAGTACAGAATAAATTCCACTTTGGCTTACAAATGTTGAGAATTTATTGCCCTTTTTTATATTAAAAATTGATTTTCTGATATTAATAAATCTAATTTTAAAATACTGATTTGTTTATATTAAAAAAAGATACTGTTTTTATTTTAAAATGTTTTCTCATATTAGAAAATTATCTTTTAATATCTAAAAATGAGACAGAACTTCTAATATTGATCAATGATTTTTCTATATTAAGAAAATGTTTTTTTTTCTACAGGTGAAGGCCAACATTTACTACTTCAACAATCTTTGCATCCCTAATACTTTTGTGTACATAAGGTTTATATCTTTATGGACAAGATGGTGCTGGGTATTGTTATTGGTGCCTTGTCAAGTCAGGTATTAGGATTCCTTTGGTATTCTCCTTATCTCTTTGGCAAAGCTTGGTTGAGAGCAGTTCATCCTGGAAAAACTGAAGAACAAGTTGGCAAAGAGAACCAATGGTCCATACCCATCTCAATGTTATCTAATTCTTGCCTTGTTATGATTTTACATTACTTCATAGGGTGAGTAAATCTAGAAAATATCAAGTATTTTATGTCAGAAGTAATTCTATAAAAAAATCATCACTACAATTTAAAGAACCATGATTGCCTATTTTTGCTGAGTTAGGTTGTCAATTTCGTATAAACTGAAAATTTACTATAGCAGAATCTGTTTTTAAAGATCATCTGTCTGTAAAGATCATACTCTGAAAACGACTTGGTTAAATAATTATTTTAATAACATCTCTTTTGTGAGACAACCTGTCTTGAGAGACGACATTTTAGTTGCAGATGGAGTGGTCTCTCAAGACAGCTTTCACTGTACATGTATTTTTTATTTTTATAAAAAAAAATGTTCCTACAATTTACACCTCTGCATATTGCTATATCTTGCTTTGTTTGTGAGTAATACAAGTGTGAAATTTTCATTGGGGTCTCACCAAAAACTAACAAAAACAAAAACATACTGGTGGATTGCTGATGAATGATAAATGATTATCAACTTTTAGCTCACCTGTTGGATTTTTATGATTTCTTTTGATTATCTCCCTTTTTCATTTTGATGCACTCATTTTTTGTTTTATTTGGAATGAGTTTGTATTTTGGTTTGTTTATTGTTGTTTAACGTCCCACTCAAGAATATTTCATACATATGGAAACATCACCAAATGCCGGTGAAGGGCTTCAAATTTTGGCCTATGCTCCGTACTTACAGCCATTGAGTAGTGAGGGTTCTTTAACATGCCGACACCTACTGTGACACAGGACCTGTGCTTTTACTGTCCCATCGGAAAGACAGGAAACCAACCTGTTGTCGGTTGGACTCAAACTCATGATTAAGAGTCAAGCACGCTACCAACTGATCCAGGTCGGCTCCTTGTATTTTGGTAGAATTGGATAGTTTGAAGTATTTTTGACATTTTCTAATAATTTGTCATTTTCATTCATTTTGTATGATTTGATTGTCACACCTTTGATTTATTTGATTCATTTATTTTATATGTTTACCTGTAATAAGGTGAAGCCAAATTTTTGTAAAAGAATTTTTCTAAAATAGATTTTTTAGAATTTTTTAAAAAAAAGGAGGCAATTATTCATATTTTCAACCTCTTTTTCCAAAATTGCTGAAAGGATTTTGATGATACTTTGCAGGAAAAAAGTACTCAACGTATTCATCTAGGTTCTATTTTCAGCCAGATTGGCTCAGGGGTGTATCCAGGTTGGAACAAAATAAGTCCCAGAGGATATCCCTCTTTGAAAATCATCCGATTTTGAATAACAAGATTTCTCTGTTTATGTTGTATATATATATATCTAACAACAGGTTTCACTGCATATACATATATATTACATCAACAAATGACACTTTCTTCTCTTTACAGAGGATACTTGGGTGTTACAACTGTGGAGAAAGCAGTGATGGCTTCCATTTTACTGTCTTTAGTATTGACAATCATTGATATACCGCATCTTCTCTTCAGCCATCGCAGTCCTGTTGGATTTCTCATTGACCATGGCTATGACACCATGGTTTTGATGACAATGATGTGCTCAATTTGCTACTTTGGTTGAGTCCCTGTTACATGTAACTTATCTATCCCTAAAATACAATGAATTCTTCTAAATTTCATTGATGATGACCAGTTTAAACGTGTATTTAGGGATGAATGGGTTAAGGACTCCGTGAAGTGCCATACTAACTCGCACCAACTACTGAAGATATCTTCCGGTGTAGGTATGCAATAGAAATACAGCTGTGTAGGTTACCAGTACCCAGTAGTTTTGTTTGTATTTTTTGTAGTTTTTTTTTTTATTTTTTTAAAATCATTCAATTGATACCCAAACAAAGTAAAATATTAAGAGGGACCAGCACAAACTGAAATCTTTAACTTAGAACAAAAATATTATACGATATTAGATTTAAATTAGTAGCTCAGGGGGGTTATCACATTTTTGTGACATTGTTCTTTACCTTTCTGTTTTCCATTATATTCAATATTTGGTACATGAATCTCTGCCCCTTTGATGATCTTGTACTAACCCCTGTGGACACAATTAGACTCTCCCAAATCAATAAATAGTAGGCCTATAGTGTTAAGTCAGGATTGAACAAGTTATTATTTCATGTGAAATGACTGTACAATTTTTATTCTAACCCATGCAACTTTCAATTTTGAAAATGGACTTTACCATTTAATAAAATAGGTGAGTTTAAATGTGGCTACAAGGGTAAACGAAATAACATTGAATAACTGTAATTCTGTATGCATAAATTTGATTTGAGAATTTGACTGGAGAATGTTTTCTCTGTTCAGCTAAATATTGATAGACTATAGAATGTTGTCTTTGTTCAACTATATGTTGATGGACTTGTGAATGACATTTTTGTTCAACTATATGTTGATGGACTGGAGAATATTGTCTTTGTTCAATCATATGTTGTTGACTGGAGAATGTTTTCTTTGCTCAACCATAATATGTTGATGGACTAGAGAATGTTGTCTTTAACAATTGTTCAACTACTTGCTGATGGACTAGAGAATGATGTTTGTTCAACCATATCTTGATGGACTGGAGAATTTTGTCATTGTTCAAGCACAAGTTGATAGATTGGATAATATTGTCTTTGTTTAACCACATGTTGATGGACTACTCATTAGAGAATGTTGTCTTTGTTCAACACTAGAGAATGTTGTCTTTGTTCAACACTAGAGAATGTTTTCTTTTTTAAACACTTGAGAATGTTCACCCATATACTTATTCTCAGTTTAATTTTTGAATTGTGTTTTTTAATTACAAGAATAAGTCACTAAATCTTTTGTGATTAAAATGAAAAAATGATTTAGAGCGATTATATTTTGACATTATGTTGCTGATGCTCACCCTGCATTTTAGTTTATCTGTTACAATTAAGTTTCGGTCAAGGTCACCTATACACCAAGTCAGATGTAGTGTTTTTGGTTCTCCACAAGAAAGGTCAATTGTGCTTTAATTTTTGGAAAGCTAATTGTGATTTTCAGCCTACATGTAATTTGGATACTTTTTTAAGGAAATACCACTTTAAAACTACTAAGACCAAAGGAGAGATTGTGTGATTTTTTGTGAAAATTTAGTCTGGAGATATTGTCTTAAACACCCATGGTTGAGTGACCACAGTAGTGACCACTATTAACAAGCTCAGTGTTGTTTTTCAAGGTGGATTTACCTGTATACTTGACTTTTGATTTGGATTATTTTGTGTCATTTATTTCTGTGCTAATTCCTGAAAATGGCTACATTAAGAAGTTCTAGTATTAGTGGAAAAGGAAAGGCCAACAGTTCTGGGAGATTGAGTGAAATTTCAAAGGGAAAGATGAACACTGATGAGAAATTGGACACCATCTGTGATATGCTTTCTTCTCTGAGAGAGGATATGAACTGTAAGATTGATAGACTCAGAGAAGAGATAAAAGAAGAAAACAAAGAACTTGTCGAGAGACTTGAAGGCCGAGTGTTTGACCTTGAAGTAGAAAATGAAGATCTGAAACAAACTGTTGGTAAACTAGAGAAACAACTTTTGGAAAGAGATGAAATATTGAGAATTCAGGAAAATAAACACAACCAGCTGGAACAACATGGGAGATTGAATTCAATCAGAATAACAGGAATTGATGACAGAAACCAAAAAGAGTCAATAGAAGAAAGTGTTCTAAAAGTGGTGGATTTCATAAATACTGAACTTAAAGTTAAAGTTAGTGAATCAGACATTGATACAGCTCACCGACTAGGAAAATTTACAAAGAATAGCCCCAGGACCATTATTTGTAAATTTGTACAGAGACGTAAGAAGCATGAGGTACTCAAACAGAGAAAATTGCTGAAGGGTAAAAACTTTCGTGTTACAGAAGACCTTACCAAAATTAATCAACAAAAGCTTAAAACAGCATTTGGATTACCTTGTGTGGAAAACTCCTGGAGTATTGATGGAAAACTGTTTGTGAAGTTAACAAATGGACAAAAAAGGAGACTTTCAGACAATACAGTGCTTTCGGAGGAATTTCTGTTAAACAATGCCAACTTTAGACACATGTGACATTGTATTGTGTGTATAGATCAGTGTTTCTGTTAAGTGTTTTAGTGCTGGACTGTAAGTACTCTAGCAATTCTTTTCTTTTGTTTTTGTCATATTTACTTTAAATGATACAAACTAAAATGACATTTTGTTTGTATGTCTATAAGTTTTGTTTATGATTATTTGATAGTGTGTGTGTGTGTGTGTGTGTGTGTGTGTGTGTGTGTGTGTGTGTGTGTGTGTGATATAGAGAGTTTTAAGCCAGTGAATACAGGTGTGTTAACTAAATGTACACGGTGCAGGTGTGGTTGGTACATGTAGATATCAGTGTGGGTCTACCTGAATTTGTATCTATCTGTAATGTATTATCTTTATTTAGGTCTGTATAATTATAAAACATATTTACTTTTAAGGTACAGACTAAAATGAAATTATGTTTGTATGTTGATAAACTTTATTTCTGATTGTCTAATAATGCATGTGTGTATGTATGTCTAGGTGTGTGTGTGTGTGTGTGTGTGTGTGTGTGTGTGAAAAGAAAGCTATATGCAAGTGAATACATGTTAACTTGTACATGGTGTACATGTAGGTGTGGTTGATACAAGTAGATATTAGTGTGGATCTACCTGAATTTGTATTTACAATGCTTTTTTTTTTCTTTTCCACTGATGCAATATTAAACCTAATGTTAAATTTTCTGAGTTAATATTTATACTAGTAATGTTTTTTAATTGAATGCTATTATGATTTTTTTTTCTGAGCTTGTTTGATAGTGGTCATTACAAATGACATTATTTACATGTTTTATTCTATTTTCCATTTCCTCTTTTTTTCCTCTTTTCTTTGTCTAAACCTTAACTGTTATCACTTGTACATGTATGTAAGCAGGAGTGAGGCTCGACTTAAAAAATTCCTAATTTACTTCAAATATGGAGGGCATTAAGATATTGTCTGCAAATTGTCAGGGACTAGGGGATAAAAATAAACGAAAAGATGTTTTTGCTTATTTTCGATGTAAAAACTTCAATATATTTTGTTTACAAGATACACACTTTACTCCAAAAATCGAAAATACAATAAGAACTGAGTGGGGTTTTGATTGCTATTTTAGTTCTCTAAATTCTAATTCTAGGGGGGTAGCAGTAATGTTTAATAATAATTTTGATTATAAGGTTATAAGACAAAAAAAGGATAATAGTGGTAATTTTTTAGCTTTGGACTTGAAAATTGATGATAATAGGTTAACTTTAATTACAATTTATGGTCCTAATATAGACTCCCCATCATTTTATGATAAAATAATAGATGTTTTAAATGATTTTAAAAATGAATCATTTATTGTTTGTGGAGATTTCAATTTAGTTTTAGATCCTAATTTAGATTATTGCAATTATAGAAACACTAACAACCAAAAGCTAGGGATAAGGTCATTGAAATGATGGAAGTATTAAATATGATAGATATTTTTAGAGAACAAAATCCTGATAAAAAACGATTCACCTGGAGAAGAACTAATCCCTTTAAACAAGCCCGACTAGATTTTTTTCTTGTGTCAGAAAAATTACTATCAAGTACTTCTAAATCTAATATAGAGCCTGGATATAGGTCTGATCATTCTATACCATCTATCACTATAAACTTTAACAATTTCAAAAAAGGTAGGGGACTCTGGAAATTTAATAATTCTCTACTGCATGATCTAGAATACTTAGAAATTATAAATAAACTTATTCTCGATGTAAAATTACAATATACTCTCCCAGTTTACAATATAGATAATATTAAAAACATTTCAGATGCAGATATTCAATTCCAAATAAATGATCAATTATTTTTAGAAATACTTTTACTTGAAATACGTGGGAAAACAATTTCATACTCAGCCTATAAAAAGAAAACACAAAACATTTATGAAAATAATCTTATAAAAAGTATACATAATTTAGAATCCTGTGAAAAACTTAATACTGAAGAATATAATGAAAAAAAGATAGAACTTGAAAACTTGAGAACAAAAAAACTTAAGGGTAGTATAATTCGATCAAGAGTAAAATGGTTACAGGAGGGAGAAAAGCCTACAGCATATTTTCTAAATTTGGAAAATAGAAATTTTACTTCCAAAATAATTCCAAAAATAATTAAAGATAATGGTGAGGTGATAACCAAACAGGAAGAAATTCTAGATGAAATTAAGCAATATTATGAAAATTTATTTACATGTTCAGATAGAGATAATAATAATTTAGGGGGTCCTGATTTAAATTTGTTTTTAGAAAATAAAGATGCACCAAGACTAAATGAAACCGAATCAGAAAACTTGGAAGGCTATATAACTATAGACGAAGCATCAGCAACACTAAAGAGTATGAAAAATGGTAAAAGCCCAGGATCTGATGGTTTTAGTACAGAATTTTTGAAAGTTTTTTGGGGACAATTGGGTTATTTTATTATTAGATCTCTTAATTATGGCTTCATAAATGAAAATCTATCAGTTACCCAAAAACAAGGAATTATTACCTGTATACCAAAGGGAGATAAACCAAAACAATTTATGAAAAATTGGAGACCTATCACTCTTTTAAATAATATTTTATAAAATTGCATCAGGTGTTATTGCAAATAGAATAAAGAAAATTTTACATAAATTGATTCATAATGATCAGACAGGTTTTATAAAAGGAAGTATATATTGGGGAAAATACTAGAATCATCTATGATATTATGCATTATGCTGAAGAAAAAGATATTTCAGGTTTATTATTAATTATCGATTTTGAAAAAGCATTTGATTCTGTTTCATGGAAATTTATGGACAAAGTATTAGAATATTTTAAATTTGGCCCTGATATAAGAAATTGGGTTAAATTGTTCCATAAAAATACTTCTTCTTCTGTAAATCAAGGTGGAAATCTGTCAAATTTTTTTGAGATTAAAAGAGGATGTCGTCAAGGCGATCCTATCGCACCATATATCTTTATTTTATGTGCTGAAATTCTCTCTATTAAAATTAGAAATAATCCAAAAATTAATGGTATACATGTTAATAATACTCCTATTCTACTCTCTCAATATGCAGATGACACAACTCTTATTTTAGACGGAACAAAAATTTCCTTAACAGAGGCAATTAATGAACTGGAAAACTTTGCAAAAATATCAGGTCTGAAAATTAATTTACAAAAAACACATGCAGTTTGGTTTGGAAACAAAAAATATAGTGATGAAGTTATCTCCCCTGAACTAAATTTACAATGGGGAAATGAATCTTTTACTATCTTAGGCATTGATTTTAATGTAGACCTTCACAGAATTCCAAAAATAAACTATGATAAAAAACTAGTTAAACTGAAATCAATTATCAAATCTTGGAGTAGAAGAAGATTAACTCCAATAGGAAAAGTTCAAATCATAAAATCTTTATTAATTTCTCAATTTAACCATTTATTTATATCTCTTCCAAATCCAAATGAAAATTTTATAAAAAAGCTTAACACTGAACTATACAACTTTTTGTGGGATAGTAAAGTTGATAAAGTCAAAAGAGACATAGTTGTGAAGAAATATATAGAGGGGGGACTTAACATGATACATATTACATCGTTTATTGTATCTCTAAAATTAACATGGATTCGAAAGCTTTACTGTACTTCTAGTAAGTGGCAAGACATTCTAAAAACAAATATTGATGTATACAAACTAGCTAACTGTGGTAGTGACTATATTAATAAATGTAAAAATAAACTTGATAATATGTTTTGGAGGGATGTTTTCAAAGTATGGATAAAAGTAGCAGAAAAATTTGAAAACCAAAATGATTACATAAATTCAGTTGCAGAAATACCAATATGGTTTAATAAATCCTTCTCCTTTAATAATAAAAGTATTTTTTATAAAGAATGGTTTAATAATGGAGTGATTTTCATAAATGATTTTATAAAAGATCATGAAAATCTCATTTTTTATAATCTGGAAGAATTTAAAACCAGATTTCAGATTAAGACTAATTTCTTACAGTATTATGGTATAACGTCAAAATTCATAAATACATTATACAAAGTGATAAGCCATGCAATAGACTTTGCTATCCTAATATACCGGTAAACATAAAAATGATATTAAAAAACAAACGCGGTGGTAAAACATTATACAATTTACTAATTAACAACAATTCTTTTTCTTCTGGAAGAAAAAAAATGGGATAATATTTTCGATTTTGATGAATTTACATGGAAAAATATATATAAAATTCCTTTTAAAGTAACAACACAATCTACTTTACAGTGGCTTCAGTACAGAATAAATATGTATATTTTAACTACAAACTCCTACCTATATAGAGCTGGTTTAGTGAATAGTCCTTATTGTAATAGGTGTAAAGAAGAAATTGAAACAATTGAACATTCCCTGTGGGAATGTGAGTGTGTTCAAAAATTTTTGAATGATATTTGTGGCTTATTAGATTCTCTTCATATTCCATTTAACTTTAACAAAGAAACTTTTATATTTGGTCTATTCAATAACTTGAATGGGATATACAACACTGTTGACAATAAAATTTTGTTAATTATAAAACATCACATCTATAAAACAAGATGTTTACAGCAGCCTTTATCAATAAGATGTCTGAGACTTTTGATAAAGGACCACTATAATGTTCTAAAATATATTGTTAATAGTAAAGAGGACAAATACAAACAACTGTTTAATAGTGAATGGTCTAAATGGGAAAGTTTACTTGAAATCTCTGTCTAATAATTTTTTTTTTTTTTTTTTTTTTTTTACTTGTCTATTTTTTAAAAGACAAATATGAGGTACTTTTGATGTAGTAAAATATATATTTTTTTCTTTTAACTAAAAGTATGTCCTTTAACAATTAAGACATTTCTTGTTAGTCCCCTCACTCCTGCTTCATCATTATAAAAATATATCAAACATCTTTAATATTAAAAAATACTTTAGACTTCTTTCACTTTCTTTCTCTATCCTCCTTTTTTTCTTTTTTTTTTTCTCTTTCTCTACCTTTACCCAAACTCGGTACAAATTTACAAAAAGACATTAATATATATGTATATATATTTAAGATATAGAGAATAAAATATGTATGAAAATGAGGTGAATATACTTGTATAAGAGAGAATGTTTGTATGCAAATGTAAATCAATATGTCAAACTATAAATTTCGATGTAATTTGTACTGCAAATACTTTCAAAAATAAAATAAATATAAAAAAAAAAAAAGTTTTGGTATTCAGAAATTTACATGAAGTGTTGATAACCAGAGTTTTTACAATAATGTTTCATTATCTTTATTCAAGTTTTATATAGTGTTTTCCTAATTCAGGATTTACATATGTATGTATTCATGTGTATATATAGGCCTATTTCAAATAAAGATTTTTTAAATCTAGACTTGCAGTATTATTGTTTATCAAAATCATATCTACTGGTACTGAGGGTTGGAACCATTGATAATTGAAAGTATAATACTTTAGACTATACCAGTAGATAAAGTAGTTATACACATAGTGTGTTCTGGTGTGTGTGTGTCTCTCTCTAAGTGTCTGTGTGCATGTATTTGTTTGTGTGTTTGTGATTTAGATGTATGGGATGACAAAGAGACTTATAGTGCTAAATGTCACTTTGTGAGTTCTTTTGTTAAACTATATCAATCCACACAGAAAAAAATGATGAGCAATATGGGTTTTATTTAGTGAATTGTGTGTGTGCTTTTTTTTTATGTGTGTGTTATAATAAAGTCTTTACCAAAAAGATAAATTTAGATATAGATCTATACAGAACTAAAATTTTGACCCAAATACTAACAACACTGAGTTTGTAAAAGAGCACCTCTAATTTGACATGTTTAACATGGGATGAGATCTAATATTTTAATATTACCCCTAAGTATCTGATTGGTATGTTGTTTTCTTTTTCTTTGATTAGTCTATTATGATACATATATATAGTGCTGAAACTAAAAGGTTCTCGAAAGACCTTTGTCCCTGGTATCTTTCGGACTATAGAATGTATTGTGTTGGTCTAGATAGTCAAACACCACTGGTCAGTCTTACAGGAAAATGTGATTTGTCAGTACTGAATATCATGAATACCCAAAATGACACAGTACCCAATCTGAAAAATTGGAAAAAATTTCCATGACGCCATGACGTTGAAAGTCTGCAGCCAGGTGAGCTATTTCAGTTTTAGGCCCGTTTGACATTTCATGATTGTTTCGTAGTGCCTTGACAATTTACACATTTGAAACTGATAGTAGAGTCAATATAAAAACTTAAAAGTTCTGTTTTGCATTAGAATATGGTTATTTAAATAAGAAGTCCATGTTTACTTATGATTTATTTATGGCAACAAGTCTATACATCACATGACATAGGAAGGTTCGGTTACCAGTCTATGATATAATGTCTAAAATTTGACCAATTATATCGAGCGATATCGTCATGTGACTTAAACACATAAATACGCATGACGTCAGGTTATTTGTTAGAACGCAGAACGAATCCAGAACAACAAGACGTACATATTTAAGAAGATATATTATTTTTATTAGACAAAGAAATGTAAGTAAACTTGGGCGTAGGTATGAAATATTGTTCATTTTGTCTAAAAATCAATTTATTTTCAATCAAATTTGGTTGAAAAAGTGATAGCAATTTAATTTTGGGATTGTAAATCGATTTTATCTCGACACTAAATTCGGTTCACACTTCGGCTGTCTTAGTGTCTATAGATTTTGTTTCTGGACTTGGTTTCTTCAACTCGGCTAAAATTTCGTACTCGATACTATACAGATTGATATTTTGAAATATCCACATGTGAGATCAAGTCAAAATCACAAATGTTTAAACGTGGATACGTGTTAATTCACAATATATACTGCCATTACTGAAATAGTCAAGTCGCCATTTTGCTTATTAATATTCATTGAATTAAGTCGGATGATCTCTTAACTTGGCTATTAAAAAGTATTTAATTTTGAATAAACAAATGTAATTATAAGAAAAATAAATCCAGTTACAATTTGTTACTACAGTACAATACTTTTTTATTTTATTTATTTATTATGTTGAAAAGGTGTCTCCATTTTGTACTTATTTTTTACTACTTCCTGGGTCCATGGAAATACCGAAAACAACAAGGAATAAGTCATATAATTAAATACGGATGTAGATCTATATGACTATCTATATAGTACATTCCACCCTTAAACTTTACTGGATAAACGTTATTATTGTTTATCAACACATATAAATATCTGCAGAATTCTATGAAGAATTTGACAACCTTCCTTATTGTCATGGATTTCACTCGAGTAGCTTGTTGAGACAACTTTTAACAGTTTTGCAGTTGATAATTCATTGCACTGTAAGTGTTCACAACTCGCGTCATTGAGTGTACATGGATACTTGCATCAAGGCAGACAAAGTTATGCTAACATCTCGAACAACCACCCTACTCCCTTTATTTTTAATCAATTTCACTCAGTTGAATAGGCTTAAGATGTGAGACTAATTACTAGCCATTGAAACCTTTATTATACTCTATGATTTCACTGAATATGAAAAGTCCTATATTTTTAAAGTCTGCTGCATTGACAGTACCTTGTTTTTATTATCAGTGAATTTCATTCAGGAAAAGTCTTTAAAAACCTAAGACTGGGGCAAAATATTGGCCTTTTTTGTTAGTCAGGTCAATAAACCAGTACATCTAGAGCTGAAACAAATTTGAAAATGAAAAGTTTTTTGATGAGTAGATGTAGTAGTAGAACTAGATCACCACTAGCTTTAAGTCCAGAATATTTCTTTTGGGGCTCAAAATATGAAAGTATGTTTAAGAGTACTTTCTGGCATTAAATCAAGTTATTAGAAATATTGATTGTTGGCAATGCGCCTTTTAAAATCACTATATTAAAAAGAATACCTACTAGTATTTGAACATATTTTATGTACAGTTGAAAATTGATGCATTGTTTATTAGTAGTGGTATTTACTTTATTTTTATTCGTCATTAACAAATCATTTTTCATGAATTGGATAATATATTATCTTTGTTTTTTTCCTCTTTCAGCATTATGCAGATCTTTGTCAAGACACTCACCGGCAAAACTATCACCCTTGAGGTTGAGCCATCTGATACCATTGAAAATGTCAAAGCTAAGATCCAAGACAAGGAAGGTATCCCACCAGATCAACAGATTGACAGGTAAAAGGAGAGGTCGCACACTCTCCCATATCCAAAAGGATCAACTTGTACTCCGTTTGAGAGGAGGTTGCAGATTTTTGCAAGTAAATCACCCTTGAGGTTGAGTTACCATTGAATGTCAAATAAGATCCAAGACAAAGAAGGTATCCCACCAGACCAACAGAGATTGATTTTTGCTGGTCAGTTGGAAGATTCGCACACTCTGAATATCCAAAAGGAGTCCACTCTCCATCTTGTACTCCGTTTGAGAGGAGGTATGCAGATCTTTGTCAAGACACTTACTGGGAAAACTATCACCCTTGAGGTTGAGCCATCTGATACCATTGAAAATGTCAAAGCTAAGATCCAAGACAAAGAAGGTATCCCACCAGACCAACAGAGATTGATTTTTGCTGGTAAACAGTTGGAAGATGGTCGCACACTCTCTGATTACAATATCCAAAAGGAGTCCACTCTCCATCTTGTACTCCGTTTGAGAGGCGGTATGCAGATCTTTGTCAAGACACTTACTGGCAAAACTATCACCCTTGAGGTTGAGCCATCTGATACCATTGAAAATGTCAAAGCTAAGATTCAAGACAAGGAAGGTATCCCACCAGATCAACAGAGATTGATTTTTGCAGGTAAACAGTTGGAAGATGGTCGCACACTCTCTGATTACAATATCCAAAAGGAGTCCACTCTCCATCTTGTACTCCGTTTGAGAGGAGGTATGCAGATCTTTGTCAAGACACTTACTGGCAAAACTATCACCCTTGAGGTTGAGCCATCTGATACCATTGAAAATGTCAAAGCTAAGATCCAAGACAAAGAAGGTATCCCACCAGACCAACAGAGATTGATTTTTGCTGGTAAACAGTTGGAAGATGGCCGCACACTCTCTGATTACAATATCCAAAAGGAGTCCACTCTCCATCTTGTACTCCGTTTGAGGGGAGGTATGCAGATCTTTGTTAAGACACTTACTGGCAAAACTATCACCCTTGAGGTTGAGCCATCTGATACCATTGAAAATGTCAAAGCTAAGATCCAAGACAAGGAAGGTATCCCACCAGATCAACAGAGATTGATTTTTGCAGGTAAACAGTTGGAAGATGGTCGCACACTCTCTGATTACAATATCCAAAAGGAGTCCACTCTCCATCTTGTACTCGTTTGAGAGGAGGTATGCAGATCTTTGTCAAGACACTTACTGGCAAAACTATCACCCTTGAGGTTGAGCCATCTGATACCATTGAAAATGTCAAAGCTAAGATTCAAGACAAGGAAGGTATCCCACCAGACCAACAGAGATTGATTTTTGCTGGTAAACAGTTGGAAGATGGCCGCACACTCTCTGATTACAATATCCAAAAGGAGTCCACTCTCCATCTTGTACTCCGTTTGAGAGGAGGTATGCAGATCTTTGTCAAGACACTTACTGGCAAAACTATCACCCTTGAGGTTGAGCCATCTGATACCATTGAAAATGTCAAAGCTAAGATTCAAGACAAGGAAGGTATCCCACCGGACCAACAGAGATTGATTTTTGCTGGTAAACAGTTGGAAGATGGACGCACTCTTTCCGACTATAATATTCAAAAGGAATCTACCCTCCATCTTGTACTGCGTCTCCGTGGTGGATTTTAAATTCTTAACCATCACGTAAAATGAACAAACAATTATTTGGATCAGTAAAACTTTAGAAAACTATTAATGAAACGGGAACAGTTTGTTAAACTTCAATTTTATCAACATTCCATTTTATTTTATGTTTAATTGAGAACACAAGAAAATGTACATCACTAACAAAAAGTTATGAAAATTTTATAAAGATAAACAATTTTGAAATCTGTATCATGGGAAAAGATAAGTGATATAAAACAGCTTATATTTTGGACTTAACAAAAGCAAAAGATATGTGCACAAATAAAGCTATCCTTATTTGATGTTATTGTTGAGAGTTGTATATGTAGGGGACAGGTGCAATGTTAAATGTCGGAGTGATGTCTTGTCTATACATACTGATACATTTTAAACATTTCGTTGGGTTTTGGTTTGTTTTTTTTTTATCCCCATTTGGTAATGATTGCATAATTTGAATTAACAGTTAAGTTTCCTGATTCTTAATGTTGATAATAAACATTCATAGAATGAATGTTCTATTTAAAATATTGCAAAATTTAAGGATTTATGAAAGCATTAATAGTTTACTTTTTCCACTGTTAACTGATATTGTGATCTTTGATAGACAGTCGTGTGTTGACTAAGGCTGGAGCATGATGCTACATCATGACAAATAATCAAAATGCTATAGCAGTATTTAATGGTACAAAATATACATATTCTGACATATTTCATTGTACTTGTGGTATGAAAAAAATTGTATATTTATTCTGATGGCAACTTGTTTACCATTTATTAATGGAACTTGTACTGTCAGAAGGAGGAAATTTTATCGGAATCCATAGGTGTAAAATTGTCCTGATTTGTTAGCAAATTTGTTTAAATGCATTATTTGCACAAATACTTTGACATTTGGCTATATCATTTATTCCTTAAATTACATTTCTAACCAAATAATTTTTATTTACCAGTATATACATTTATTGTTCATGAAAAGTTTGCTAACTTGTGACAAATTCACACTTGCAGTTTTACTTAATGAGGCTCCTGTTCAACTGAACTACTTGATTTTACATGTTTGTACAGCAACAGTTAAAATATCAGTACAACTAGGTTGAGCATGGAGAAAGTTTTAAAGTCTGGGATCACAAGACTATACTCAAAAATGTATATCTAAAATTTTATTTATCTCTCATCTATAAACTTATGTATCTAGGTAAAACCTCATTTGGGGTGTATATACACTAGTATATGGTTAGTCAAATTTTGTAGTGAGGGTTGCTCCTTAAATCTTGCCACAAAATTCAGATTTTGATTTGAGTTCAAGGTCTTTGTGATCCTGAGGCTAATCAAGGATGTTGGTTATAATTTTGTTTAGGATAATGCCATATTTTCAGTTATATAAAGGACTAGCTGAATTGTATTTAAAGCTTGCCACTACAAAGCTGGGGTGTATTTAATTGCCCTAGTGTTTATGCCAAGATAAATTGGTGCTTGTCTACAAACACAAGTCTAAATTGAATCACATGGGTAACAAACTTGTTTCCAGCGACAGAAATATTGGAGTTACAGTAATGCATGATGCCACATTTTACCTATGCATTCCTATTTTGGGAAAAAAGACCAATAGTCAGCTACAGTGTGATTTGTCTTTAGTATAAACTATGTCAATATTTTTTGTCTTCTGTTTGATTGAAATGTCTAACAGCAGATATTGAGCCAAACAAATCCTTCAAAGTTGTGTTCATCCGGGTATTGGCCCACGACCAGTTTTTGATTTTTGACAAAACTTTACCTTGGTTAATCTGACAAAACTTTACCTGCCTCCATAGTTTATGTCAACTAAACATACATGGCATACATCTTATGAAACAAAGCTCCTCCTTTGCATCAGATGAAAGATTTTAATTTTTTTTCGGTTAATTGGACGATGTTAAAATGTAGGTGATTTGTAATCTTTGGTTACTTGGTTTAGATGCAAAATACATTCACGTTTATATGCAATACTTCCACACAAACAGAACATGTTTAATCTTTTTACCCCTAAAGACATAGTTGGGCTACTGTAAGTCATTTATGTTCTCAACAGTCTTATTTTTCAGGGGTTAAAGAGTTAAAGTTCCATATAATGACCTGAATATAGAATAGTGCTTAAAAAGGCAATTGCATCAGAACAAGATTTAGTATGTATCTAAATTTAGGGTATGTGTCATAAACAAAAGCTAGGCCAATATTATAACTAAGGAAAAGGTGAAATAAAACTCCATTTGAACTATTAGATAAGGATATCAACTGATGCAATGGAGGTTCTTGGGTAGATCAGCTCATGCAATGGCTTGGGCATACCACAACTGTCAGATGTACACTCTGGTTTGAAACACCCGATCCTCTTTATGATGAGACTTTAAACATGTTGCAGGTAAAACAACCCTCGCTGCATTGGCATCAGTTCCAAGCACAGTTTAGAATTTGTGACATTTCACCTAAAGATGGTGACATCTCCCTGTAAGTGAAAAATTCTTGGTCGGATATAAAATAATCAAATCACCCTTTGCTGTGGTGAAGAAAGAAAGTTATTATCTGTGTGAAAAAGTTCACCGACTGAAAGTAGAAGAGTAATCAATTATCTAAGATAAATTTTATTTCTGATTCTGCATTGCCGTGTGTCTATATATATATATATATCTTTAAAAATCTTAATGTTTCCTGCTTACAATATTTTCAGTCACATTACAAAATTTTAGTGGCAACTACTTGACAACATTGTTAATTCATGTAGTAATAAAATAATTATGATGACGGGTGGATCCAGCATTTCAAGTTAGAGGGGGACATAGATAGCAAATAAAAAACCTCCAATTACATGTATATAACCGGTGTCATCTTCTGGTTTCTTTTTACTAAAAATACTTAATATAAATATATATATATATTAATTCTATATCATCAGCATATTTTTACCCATTATTAATTGTTAAATATGACTTGTTTATACAATCATTTAGAAATAGTAAAAATACCGAAGAGTATCATGAAAAGGATACCGGAATGCACGATTATTGATGTGCATGAAAATAGATGGTCGGATGATATACAATTTGTGTGTATGTATGTATACACGAAATGTGGCCAAACAACAGACTTGAGCCAAATGTGGTTACACCCAATGTATACATGAGGATGAGGATGTAGCCACCTTTGGGTTAAGTTGTTGTTTGGCAACATGACAAAAAATGCTTGAATATATGTTCTTTGTCAAAAGATCACTAACGATTAAAATTGAAAACAGGATAAGAAAAGGGAAGCATTACGTCGTTGATAACAAAAAAAGGGTGTTCCGGAAAATAGAACGTCTGATCCTATATGACTTTAATTTTTTCGTTACTCACTTACTTCCTGTTTGGATTTTCTATATTTGTTCCAGGAAAGTGGTATCATTGAGTAGTGTTTTCGGTTTTTGGATGCATGGTGTCATCAACAAATTTGTTTTTCAGCGTATTATTCATTTGTTTAGCTCAGGTCAGTATATACACATGTAGTTGAAACTTTAAGAATCAGCGGTCGATGAAATTAAAGCGTAATGCCATAACTTGGTTTATGAGCAATCGTTTTTTTCTCATTACTGACATTAGCCTGATTAGGCCTACTATCTGTCCACAGGCCGCTGATATTACGCATTAAAATAATATGTCACTCATATGTTCTTAAATTTTTACCAATTATATTTGAAATACATAGAGATTGATCTCATAGTAATTTTATTTGAGCGTGATTTTTAATTAGGCTTGAAAAAAACTTATAACTGTCTATTCTTGCATATGATTTCTCTGATTTGGTACGACTTGATTTCCATAATTGTTTTCTTATGTATGCCTGCAGCCTATAAGAGACTGAAAATTAAATACAAATGGTTAGAACCCAGCAAAAAAATTTCAAAAAAGGTCACATTACATTGTAATGGGAAATTTATTTTTGTTCATAAACTTTTGGCACTGTACTATAGGTCAATAAATACTGATTTGTAAACACTGTAAATGAAATATTTCACTGTATAACAGATCAAGTAGAATTATCTTATTTGGGCAGTTTAATTTTCATTTCTAAACAGTACTGCATTCACCATTGGTTCTTTTCATGATTGGTAAATACAAATTCCAGATTTCCTGTCTTTTCAATTTTAAATGGATCTAGGGTTTGTGACTCTGGGAATTGTCATGTTTAAATTTGCATACTTGTAAATGGGGAAATTAATTATAATATACTGCTGGACTCTAAGTAACCAATATCAGTGCTCAACCAGTTGAACTGACAAATACACATAAAGTTTGTTATGATTATTGATTTTGAGGTTCCTAGACTCTTTTCCTAGATATTTTCTATTATTATATTCTAAGTCTGGTACATGTACTTAACAATTTATATTGTTTGAAAACGTTCAGTGGAACTTGTCTTGAGAGACCAATACATCTGCCACTGAAATGTGATCTTATGAGACAGGTGGTCTCTCAAGGTTTTATTTAAAGGATAATTTAACCAAGTGGTTTTTACGAGGTGACGTATGTACATCACTCTCATTTACATGTAGTTGGGATCAAAATCAAGATGGCTGACTGAAGAATAACTGTATTTACCTAAATATAGACAGCAATAATTTGCAAAGTTCACCTACAGGTGATTCTAAGCAGCTCTAAGAAGCTACGTGAGGCGATAAGAAGATAATTACTTAAAGAGTGTTTAATCATTGAAGTTTATATACATGTAGAACAAAAATGCTTGAAAATGATAATTGATAGTTTAAATTGATATATATATATATGTATATACACATTGTAGTCTGGGGAGGGGGTGAACTATTGTTTTGTGTTCAGTTCTTCTGTCTTTCCATCCTTTTGCTTTGTCTGGCCCATATTTTTCTTATTTCTTTAACTTGGCTTCCCATATTTGATATGCATGTAAGCATACATTTTAAGTTTTCCCTTTTGTTTACTTTATTTGCCCAGACCTTATCTGAGTTATTTTTGCACCTAGGCTTCTCATATATGGTATAAATATGCATCTAAAGAAGACAGAGTGTTGCATACAAAAATTGTCTTTGTACATGTACCACCCATATATCTATGATCTAGAGTTACTCCACTTTGTTGATTTTATTTGTCCAGACCATAGCTAAGTTATTTTTTCATTTAGGCTTCCCATATTTGTTGCAAGTATACATCTAAAGAGGACAAGGAGTTGCATACAAACATTGCACTTGTACCACCATTATTTTTAGATTTACTCCCCTTTGTTGATTTAACTGATCTGGGCCATGGCTTAGTTACTTTTTCACACAGGCTCCCATATTTGGTGCAGATATACAAAAAAAAAAAAAACCCAAAAAAACCCTGATTGTCACATACAAAATCATAGTCCTGCCACACTAATTTTTAGAGTTAATCCTCTTTGTTTATTTTGCTTGTCCAGACCATACTAACTTATTTCATCACTTAAACTCCTAATATTTAGTACATGTGTGTATACATTTTAAGAAGAGAGAATGTCACATACAAAAATTGTATGCCTACTACACTTATCGTTATAGTTATTCAAATATTTAGAAAATTTTTGTGTGTGCCATATCTAAGTTATTTCTTCACCTAGACTTACCATATTTGGTTCAGACATATTTCTTAGGTAGATGGTTGTTTTTGATAATTTGTACATCTTTGCTATATGCCCCAGGTAAGTAACCATTAATACTTAACTATGAATTATCCTTCTTGAACAAGTCATGTAGAAAATTTTTTTTTACATGGCTTGGTAATGTCATATTCTGAAATAGGTTTTACATATTTACTCCCCTATTTACCTCTTGATGTTTGCCAGCTTTTGGACAGTCAGTAACATTGGGCATTGCCTCGGGTCATTATTGCTAACCTCAGACATATTATAGGGTCATCAGACATTTTGAAAAAAATACTGGGCAACTGGACCAGTGAATATAGGAATTTCACTGGTCAAAGATTTTTTTTTACTGGTCTGTACTATACACAGTTGAAATGGAATGGAAGATTACTGGTCATTTGGACCAGTTATCAGATAGATTTCACCGGACTTTTGTAAAATTTACTGGTTTTTCTGGTAACACTGGTGAATTTCAAAACCTTGGGTCATATGAAATCACCCATTTATTAACAAAAATAGTAAAACTCAACAATCACTAAAAGCATTGAATGCCCTGAACATTGAAGTATATCTTTGCTAGTTGATCTTGCAATGATGCAATGTTCTTTGAAAGGAGCATTCCTTTATTGAAGATAGACATTTTCCACTTTTTGATTGTTTAAAAGTTTGTTCTGTTGTTGATGTTCTCTTTTGTTTTCTGTCAGTAAATGATTATGTTGTTGTACTCTTGTTTTGTTATCTTCATTCTGAAATAGTCAATAGAAAACACATGATGGTTGACCCCTGTTACATTTAGGAACACCAGAATTGTTGAAACTTGCAAAGGATGTGTGTTTGATCTAGGGTAGCTATGAAATATCATGTGTAAATGCTATAACTGATGCAAGGGTCAACAATAACAAAATTTTCCACTTGTCCTGCAAGACAAGTAATGGTAGTAATTGAATGTATTTGTCTGAATGTAAAAATTACTTGTTTCAAAAATCAAGTGTAACTTTCAGAAATATGATTTTGTGTTTAAACAAGAATAATTTTTTATATGAATTGATTTTGTCTTCATCTTTTTCACTTGTCCTTTCGGACAAGAGAGAAGTAATACTTGTCCGAATGCAAAATGGACTTGTCCCTGACAACTGGACAACCTTAATGTTGAACCCTGCACTGACAGATTCCAGGTGTTTGTATTATTAGAGCACTGTTACATTGGCTTTACTTACATGTATATACTGGTGGTCCATTTTATTGTGGTACTTAACAATTTATGTTGTTTAAATACAAGTACAGTGGAACCTGTCTTGATATAAGAGCATTTTTGGTTAACGTCAGAAATTTCATGGGAACAAATTTACATCCATGTTAATTTGTTTGATATAACAGCATATTTGCTTTCCAGCACCAGCAGTGATTTTTGGCGACAAACATGCATTTTACCTTTAAAATTGACTTGTTATAATGACAAAACATATCAAATATGAAAAATTGTTGCCATAATTTATTAAATTGATGGAATGAAAATAACAATTAAAACAATTTTATTTATTGTAGTCATTTTATTTCATTCACACAATCATATTGAATTGAATATTAACATTTAATAGGGGTTTAACAACAAAAGATGTTTATTCAATCTTATTTTGGTACCAAGCCTGGAAATTTGATATAACAGCATATTTGATATAACGACAATTTTACTGGATACCAACCTGGCTGTTATAACAACAGTTGACTGTATTATTAAATTTTTTTTTACAAGGTAATGTACATGTATGTACATCACTCTCGTTTAGTTGGGATCAATTCAAAATGAAGATGGCTGACTGCCGAATAACTACATTTTTCAATTTGTAAGTTTTCTTGAATGTAATAAATGCTACAAACTTTCTATCATTGAAACATGGAAGAGAACTTCAGGCTACTTAAATCTTATACATGATATAGTACCCGTGTTAAACTGCAAATTCAGGTTGAAAATTTGTGGTCTTTGATTTGTTTACAGACCTACTTTCAGTCAATTCTGCTCAAACAAAAGAGTTCACAGGAGAATGCAATGTTTTCTTTTAATGTTAAATCTTTGCATAATGAGAAGATCACTTAGTTTATAAATTGTGTTTTATGAATGATTGTACAGAAGATGATATTGATAATTATACTTACACGACTTAGGTAATCCCACAATATCCATAGGAAATTCATAAGCGCCTGGTTGTTTTGATTAGGCTACATGTGGAATCTCTGATATAGACTGATATATATATACACCATATCCTGTTATTCTCTGTGTATTCCAGAACGTGCTACACTTGCTTCATTTGATGTAATAGGTATTACATACATTTTGTAATCAAAGCTGTATCACTGGTCACCTCATTGCAGTACATATGCATGTACTTTCAGTGCTTTGATTAGAATGTGGTCTCGGATCTAGAGGACAGGTGGTCTTTCATGAGAGTGGTCTTTTAAGACAGGTTTCACTGTATATATAATGACTTGTCTAGCACTTGTTGAGTTAAGACATGTATAGATTCTTATTTTTCTTCATTATTTTTGCAAATATTAAATATAACAATATTTTTTTACAGTATATTTGTTTGAAAGTCTGCCATATTACTTAAGTCATCTGAGGGGATTGGAATAGACTCTATGCTATAAGTCCATGATGATTAAACTGAAAGAATTTTGAAATTCTTAAATTCATATCCTAAATAGCAGCATATGATGAAAAAAGCTATGGACAGTAAAGCCAGTGCATAGAACCACCAAAATGTCTTGTAAAAAATCTTCTTTTGATATGCCCTGACTAGTAGTTTTATAAGATAGTTGTTCCATAGGCAAAATATAGTTTTGACCACATTTGATTTACTTATCAAAATTCTTTCCATTTTGCATATCAAGATTTAAAACAAAATTAAAAATAAATTTTCCCGCATACCTTTATGGGGTACTAGTACTTAGTTTAACATTGAACCCTGGGAAATGTGTGCAAAACTCTTCTCTCCATTAAATACCTCTCAACAAATCGATGTCAAATATTGTAGATATGTTGTTACTTTCATATCCATCAACATTGATTGATTGGGGGTGCTAAGTTTGATGATGGATACAATGGGAAGTACATGCATAAACAGTATTTGAGTCTCTTCTTTACAAGAACCATTCAGCATATTGCCTTATATGACAAATATGTTGCTTTGTACATGTGGCAGATATGATTCTTGGTACATATACATGTGCACCAAATGCTTTTCATCGTTATCTGGTGTAGACCCCCCAGTTTATTGGTCTGAACTTGGAAAGTGTGGAAATAAAAGTACTGTATATATAAACCTTGGTCTTAAAACTAGTTGTTTATTTTTAAACCAGGTGAGATATGCAGGCCTAGGTGAGCCACTTGTTTTATTTTGGGCCTTAGTACTGTATATTGAACCACTTTGTTTAGCTTAATGCAATTCATGATATTTATGTATACATGTATGTGCTTATTGGCAATATAACTTTTGTTTTACAATGGTAATGTAAACTCTGTTTACTAATTGTTGAAAGATAAAGTGCAAAAAGGATTTTTTCTTCATTTTTGTAGATGAAGTGTAGATGGATTATATGTTATTCCACAAGTACCAGTAACCATAAACATTTGATGCATTATGGGAAATTTTTTAAGGAATCTTAAAAAGGTACTTGTGTTTTGAATATTTAATTATTGCTTCATTACTTATTTGCAATTAAGAAGAAATAACACATACATATGCACATGTATATCATAACTGCCATATAAGTGGAAATTTTAGTGAGATGTAGATTTAGCATTTTGTCTAAAAAAATATGATAAATAATTTTAGCGGGAAGTAATTTTTGTGACTTAATGATTAAAATAAGATAAATCTTACCTAATATGAGGAATGAATTGTTAATGATATTCAATTTTCATGATCTTAACAACCTCGCTAATAATGCTAAAATTGAATCCTTGCTAAAATTTCTGCCTATACAGTATTTGTTTCCTATTTGCCATATCTGTCAAATAATTACAAAACGTTTAAAAGTACTGTTTTACAGATTTTGGGTATTAAGTTCAAAATTTTAGTTTTACATAAATTTATGTTTGTTTGTTTGTTTATTGTTGTTTAACGTCCCACTCAAGAATATTTCACTCATATGGAGACGTCACCAAATGCCGGTGAAGGGCTTTAAATTTTGGCCTATGCTCGGCACTTATGGCCATTGAGCAGTGAGGGTTCTTTAACGTGCCGACACCTACTGTGACACGGGACCTCCAGTTTTTACTGTCTCATCCGAAAGACAGGAAACAACCTGTCGCCGGCGGAACTCGAACTCAAGACCTCACGATTCAGAGTCGAGCGCGCTACCAACTGAGCCAGGCCGGCTCACATAAACTTATGTTTTGGGGTTTTAACTTGATGAGTTGAACATAATGATGTCGGATGATATCAATTGGAAAAAACAAAAATCTTTAAACTGGACAGTTTTGGGATTTTGTGTAAATTTATGGTATATATTCAGACCACTTTATAATGGTCATCATTATTCCATTAATTTCATATATGGATATTATTTTCCGAGAATAAATGTACGTGTGAGCATAATGTTATTTACCATCAATGTAACATTATTTACAACTTCTGAGATTGACAGTAAAAAATCCGGAATGCACAGTTTTGATAGAATATAATGTGTTTTTAGTGCATGTGATATGAGCCGTTGACTGAGAAAAGGGACCTAGGACAATTATGGGGGGAAATGATTATTTTTGACAATTTGGGGAGAAATTGTTATTTTAGAAACATGAACATGGGTGAATTAAAAAACTATGATGAGAAGGAGTGCAGACGAGGCCCGTAGTGACGTCAACTCTTTTTGTTTCCAACATGAAAAATCTACAAAATTGGAATTTTATGTAAGGCTTAATTCCATGGTTTTTTCACATTACATTGGCTATGTCATAAGGACAATTTTCTCACTTGCTGGCTCATATATGTTACCATAATTTTGAGATGACGTAGAATTCATCTTACGTTTATTCTATTTATCGGCTGCCTGTATCTATCATAGCCTCAGTTCTGTTTGCAATGTGTTTGTTGATAAGAGCAAATTCAATACAAACACAATGTCTCGAATCAATAAACATGATATAAGTAACTCGCAAAATGTCCTAGACACTATAGAGCTTCTTTGTTTTTCTGTGGTCCACAGATTTTCCTTCTTTGTTATGGGAAATGATTTCCAAGTCAACCCCAAGGGTGTTGACAAGCTACATGTGTTATGACATCACAATACAATTTATGACATAGAACTTCTATGGCTTCTGGAATGCAGTACATGTTTATGTCAGACTTGACATACAGACATAGATCTTCTCAAACATGTAGAATTACATGGACATATATATAAGACATGGGAGAAAAATAATCAAAGGAATCTCAGTCCTCGGGATAAGATTCTTGAATGACATACCCTCAGCAAGAATCTTACCCTCGGATTTAGATTCCTTTGTCATACCCAAAAGAGTAGGGTAGATTCTATTATTTACCCCATGGATCTTAATGGAAAATGCAAATTTCTAAACAGTGCGGTGGGTGATTATTTTTCTGTAGATACTTGTAGAAACATATATGAGACAGGCCTGTCAATAGTTTTGGAGTAGGAGACAAGTTATATACAGTAATACATGTACCTACTTTAGCGACCAACTGTATAAAGACCACTTTTGTGGTATAAGACCAGTCTTTTGCTGTCCCAAATAGTACCATTTGTATACAAATCAACTTCTGTATAAAGACCACCTCCTTATAAAGACTGTCCGTATGGGGGTCTTTATATACAAATTTCACTGCAAAATATCCAGCAAAAAAGATCAGTGGAGTTCATGTGTAGATAGAAATTGGCTATATTTTTCTGAATAGAAGAGAAAGTTCCTGACAACTTCTTTTTATGGTGAAAGTTTACAGAATTTTTCAGCTGTTGGGTTTTATTGAAAGACCTGATGGTAGAAAAAGATAAGAAATTTACATAACAAATACTCTTGAAGTCAAGTTTTATTGGACCCTATAACAAAAGTTTGGAATAAAATACCAATTTTCGCCTTCATGGCCAAGTAGTTTGGGCATCACACATTAAATCCACACTCTCACTTCTGATCAACCTGGGTTTGCGCCCTGCTAGAACCTAAGCAGATTTGACAAGGAAGTTGGCCAATTTACTTGCTGAAGGCTGGTGGTCTCTTCCAGGACACTTTGTAACCAGGTTCACTCCTCGATCATTACAAAACACAAATAACACAAATTGATTGTTGATCGTAAATTTGATAAAGAAATTGTGGTCTTAGTTGTTTGTTGGATCTGTTTCTGTCTGGGATGAAGTAATGTAGATAAAATCCTAATTAGGCTACATAACTGGTGTATACACTTCATCAGTAGTGGTCTTAAAGATGGGGGTCGTCTAGTTTTATGTCAAGAATTGGAGCAAATTGTTTATCAAGTAATCTGTTTGTTTGTTTGGTACAATTGGTTTCTATAAGATAATTTGAGTTTTTTTTTTAAATTGTACTCAAATTTGGTGTGCAACTCTATAAATGTGATCAGTGATGGATTAAAATATTTCATACTTCTGGCAACATGCACCATAGTCATGGGTTTTAAAATCATCACAAGTGTGACCTACTTGTAATTCTCAGGGGCATTCTGTAAATCTGCAAATTTTTTAGGGACTTTATTTTCGTAATATGCAAGTTCTAAATTTGCCGGATGGTAATTTTACAATTTCCAATGCCCAGTTTGTCATTCTTTTATTATACTTCATTATGCAATGAGTGTTTCTATTTTCAAGTGATCGAGAAACTCTTCATGAAATCCCTTTGATTTCATTAATGAACAAATTCATAATAAAACTACGAAACATTTTAGTATACATGTTTCTCAGACATGTATTGAACAAGGAATGAATTATCATAACACCTTTGGGAAATTAATGTTGATTAATTTGTCTATAAATATTTTATTGAAGCACAAAAAATGTGAAAGATAAATTGATTTAAATTACTTTTGTATAAACATGTTATTGTAAGTTGATCTGTAATATTAACATATATTCTATTGTAAACATCACTGTATAAAAGAGTCTTACATGTAAATACAATATATCATGACACCAAGGCCTACATAATTGAAGTGTTACACATAACACCTTTTGGAAATTAATGTTGACATAATTTTGTCTCACATACACAAATATTTTTGGAGAAGCATACACAAAAAATCTGAAAGATACATTATTAGATTTAAATTACATTATTGTAGTCTTACAATACATGTTGGAGTTGTACATTATTGGAGATCTGTCACAAAATATTGGAGTCTTACATGTGTTATAGTCTTACATTGTCAAACATTACTTTACACATAAATCATTGGAGTCTTACATGTACATACACAAAGACATTGCACATTATAGGCCTACATAATTAGAGTGTTACAAACACACATATACATGTACATTATTGGAGTCTTACATACACATACATTATTGAAGTACATACACATACATAAGTCTTATTCAATACATTACATACAGTCACACATTATTGGAGTCTTACATACACATACATTATTGAAGTCTTACATACACATACATTATTGGAGTCTTACATACACATACATTATTGAAGTCTTACATACACATACATTATTGGAGTCTTACATACACATACATTATTGGAGTCTTACATACACATACATTATTGAAGTCTTACATACATTACATGGACATTTACATACAGTACATTATAGAGTCTTACACATACATTATTGGAGTCTCACATACACATACATTATTGGAGTCTTACATACACATACATTATTGGAGTCTTATATACACATACATTATTGGAGTCTTACACATACATTATTGGAGTCTTACACATACATTATTGGAGTCTTACATACACATACATTATTGGAGTCTTACACATACATTGTTGGAGTCTCACATACACATACATTATTGGAGTCTTACATACACATACATTATTAGAGTCTTATATACACATACATTATTGGAGTCTTACATACACATACATTATTGGAGTCTCACATACACATACATTATTGGAGTCTCACATACACATACATTATTGGAGTCTTACATACACATACATTATTGGAGTGTCACATACACATACATTATTGGAGTCTTAGGTTCACTTACATTATTGGAGTCTTACACATACATACGTTATTGGAGTCTTACATTCACATATATTATTGGAGTCTTACATCCACATACATTATTGAAGTCTTACATACACATACATTATTAGAGTCTTACATACACATACATTATTGAAGTCTTACATACACATCATTGGAGTCTTATTGCATACATTATTGAGTTTATACATTATATTGTAGTCTTAGGTCAGGGATACAGATTGGAGATGAATACACATGATGAGTGGTTGCCAGACTATGATATATATGTATATTTATCAGGGAAAGTTTGTTATTAAATCATTGTAGCATAATTCATATAATGAAGTTTTATCAAAGTTTTTATTGAGTGGCATTGTCTATAATTTAATCTAATGTCCATCTAATTTATCTAAATCATCTGTCTATCTATTAATCTATCTGTCCATCTATTTATCTAAATCTATCTGTTTGTCTATCTACCTATCTGTCTATCTATCTATCTATCTATCTATCTTTCTATCTATCTATCTGTCTATCTATCTATCTATCTATCTATCTATCTATAGACATAGAACAAAAGTAATGGAAGGCTATTATATATTTCATATAAACCACATATTTTCAAAAAAAAATATTTCGAAGCCATTTCTGATTGCATTTTAATAAATAATTCACTGTTAAACAAAGAATTAAATCTAATTTCATTATATATTTTGTTTTTTAATCTCTAAATTAGAAATTTAAAGATTTATCTGTTCAAACAGATAGTTGAATTATTGTGATAAAAACTCCCTATAGGGGTAAGTATAATTGTGATGTCTAAGATTTTACTTTCTGTTTGAGTTGTCAATTGTTTGATATTACAAATTAGAAAATTACATCCAATTAATCAATGTGTCTTGGAAACATTCTCTGTCTGATGGTAAAAATTCAATTCAAATGTGATAAAAATTGCTTCATAATATTTTTTGACAAAGTGTGGTTTTATATGAAATATATAGTAAAAAATGATAATGTTCCATGTCTGTATCTATATATTTTTCAACTTTCCCGCCTGTCTGTCTTTATTTTCTATTTATCTGTATGTCTGTCTGTCTGCCTGCCTGCCTCCCTGTCTGTCTGTCTGTCTGTCTTTCTATTTATTTGTATGTCAGTCTGTTCACTCATTTGATTGTCCACTCATCCACTCCTCCATCCATCCATCATGGATCCATTTCTAAATACCCCTTTAGCAGGAGCTTCGGATAACAGTTACACAGGTTTTTTTCCATAGAAATATTCAATAAGGAGTCATTTGAAAATTCTGTAATGTCATTGATTCTTTAAGAGTAAATTTGGAATATATATCACATTTACTTTATGTATCATTAATTTGTAATCATTACACTTATGTACAGTAACAGTAAACTACAATCTGTAGGAAGATTTCATAGATTTCATAGATTAATTTACTGAATTTTTCTATCTAACAAATAAGTTTATCTTGCACCCATTATGACTCAATTGATTTTTATCTATTTGTCATAATACAAATGTGTATAATTTTATCATGACAATCACAAAGGATTGTGTTCCAGGGAAAAACATGGTAAAGTTTTATGACTTTTATGCAAAACTGATTGACTTTCTGTATACAAAGATATGTTAGATAGTTTATAGGAATTATCTAAAGGCCATTGTGACAAAGTCTCAAGGTCATAGGGTCAAAGTTCATGGTCACAGGCACTTTAGTAAATTAAGATTATTAGTTTTTCATTAATTTATGATATTTTCAACTTAGAATTGAAAATCAACGATATGAATTTAACGAAACATGACAGGAACTATATCCTCATGAGAAGACGCTTTTAAAATCTTTGCAAGTTTAAGGGGACTAGGACCAATAGGGCCCCCAGAAGTGTAAAAACTTTGTACATATTCAAAAATATTCTTCTCATAAAGAAATGATAAAATTTCTTTCAAATTTGGTATGCATTATTTCTGAGTCAGCATCTACAAAGATTGTAAATGAAATTGAAAACTGTTTATCAAGCAAACTTTAGCTAGAACTTCAAATGACATATGTTACAGTTTATACACATGGCTCTTTAACTCAGAAGTGTTTGAGTTTTTGTATACAAAGACATTTTAGAAAGTTGTTAGAAATTATTTAAGGATCATGGTGACAAAGTTTCAAGATCATGGGGTCAAAAATTCAAGCTGACAGGTACCTAAGTAAACAGAATTTCAGATTTTCAGAAAAATTTAGACATTTTCAATCTCTTTTTGACCAAATTTGCTTGTTAAAAGTAATAAGGTCCCTAAGAAGGCCACAAAATAACAGAAATCATTGCAACTTATTAACAGGTTACGGTACAAGGAATGACCATAGCCTGCAGGTTACGATATCAATACTGAAGACTTAAAATTGAAATTCATCGAGAACGAAAAGGCAGTTATGTGATTTGTATTTGTTGACTAGCCTCCACGTAACCTGAACCTCCATATTATTTTGTAGTCTACTATGGCATCTTGTATCTAACTAATTTTTATACATGACTTATCATGACATATGCCAGATAGTTTATGACACTCATCTGATTATACATGACTTATCATGACGTATGCCAGATAGTTTATGACACTCATCTGATTATACATGATTTATCATGACGTATGCCAGATAGTTTATGACACTCATCTGATTATACATGACTTATCATGACATATGCCAGATAGTTTATGACACTCATCTGATTATACATGACTTATCATGACATATGCCAGATAGTTTATGACACTTTATATTGTTTTGATAAAGTGTGGAATTATTTCCGTATGACATTCATTTTTTTCAGGTACGGATGAATTTCCAGCAACTCTTGAAGGCTTTGGGTACTATTTTAATGAAGGTTTGTATACAATGCAATCTATAAAATTGTTGATCTCTCATCACTCTTGTTTGTTTGTATACAATGTAATCTATTAATAACTGACCTCTCATCACTCATGTCTTCTGATACGTCATTTAACAAAATTGCTACAGGGGACACATCTGAGTGACCTCTTGTAGGTGTGTCATGTTCAACCAATGAATATGTGACTTACAGGATTGTGAAATGTAATCCAGGAAAACTCGGAAACTTTCTCTCAAAATCAGCTTAGGTTCCAGCAGGGCTCACTCTAGCACTGATTAGAGGGGAAAAATGCCCCGGTTTAAAGTTTGATGCTTGAACTACATGGCTAAACAGGCCCTGCTTTTGTCTTTATAGTATACATTAAATGTGGCACATATTACCATAAGATTATGTAACATTAGCTGGTTTTTTTTTCTTTCAATATTATGAAATTCTTTATTTTGTTTTGTAGAGGGGAAAATGAGAAACAAAGATACAGAGGAGCCATTTGAATTTGTTGTAAAGAGTGAAAGCCATTCATATAACCAGAAGCGCTATGAAGCTCTAGGAGATGTAAGCTTTGATAACTTAAAACAACATTAACAAAATAAAATGGCTTTTACCAACACTTTTACTTTGTTTTTTTGTGGCATCTGTGTTGTTATTTTGGCAACTAAGACACTTACAACTCTCTCTGTTCATCAGTCGATTTGACTTTGCCGCCATCACAACCAGAAGTCCTAATGGATTATAACTTATCAACCTTTGTTCTCATATTAAGACTCACCCAAATCAGTAAATAGTATGTTCTGTTTTCTGCTGCTATAACTGAAAATGGAGTTAACAAGTTATAATAGAAAAATATCATTTTCTATTACCGTAGTATGTCCTTTTTACAGAGATTTAAGGGCGAAAATTTTGCCAAGATATGCATGCAGATGGCCATGTATGAGTAAATTAGAGTCATTATTGAGGTGTAGAAAAACTCTGTAAATTGGAAATTAAGTAAATATTTGTATTTTTCTTGGTACAGATGTAAGCAATATGATTTGTTAATGTATTATGAACTCTGGTGTATCATAATCTTTGTTTTTTGATAACACAATATATTGTTACTCATATGTATTTATGCACTGTATGTTATGTTATAAAAATTGTATTTTGATGAGCTAAATCCATAATAAACAATTTTTATTCATTAACTTTATATTAAATAATTGCTATAAATCAAGTAATTAATTTATTTCAGGTAATTACTGAACACATTTACCAGATAATGACAGATAAATATGAACTGAAGAAAGAGATACTACCGGTAAGATATACAGTAGAACCTCACTAATTATACCACCTAACTCACTGATTAGTGAGATGGTCTCTAAAGTGAGGGTCTGGACTTATTTGATATTCATTAAACAATTTTCAAGTGATGTAATATTTAAGATTGGCAATATGAGGTCTCCTGAGCAAGGTTATTTTTAGGGATAATTCCATTGTACCTAAAATGTACTATAAATGATATATCTATGATTTTTCTGTATAACATTTACCTTGATTTATTGTGATTTTTTTTATGACTTTCCTATATATCATTTACCTTTTTACTGTATATTTTTAGCCTACCAAATTGCCCTGTGTCCCTCCTGAACAATTTTGCTACGGCTATTTCTAAGAAAGTAATTAAGGGATCTCCATGAACTTTGACCTCAAGGTTCCCCTTGAGGTTTAGTTGTGCATATTGCATTTTCAGAGAGATCAGAATCCAGTATGGTCGCAGGGGACCATCTTGGATCTTGACCAAAGGAAGTTTGTTACCACTACTTCTCAGAAAGGACTGAAGGGAAATTTGACAAGAAGGTTCCCTTGAGGTCTAGTTGTGCATATGACATTTTCAGAGAGATTGGATTCCAACATGGCTGACAGGTGGCCATCTTGAATTTTGACATTGGAAGTATGTTACACATATTTCTCAGTAAGTACTGAAGGGATCTTGTTTAAATTTGACATGAAGTTTCCTTTTGAGGTCTTGAATGTACTGAAGGAATCTTTTCAAAATTTGATGTTGAGGTTCCCCCTGAGGTCTAGATGTGCATATTACATTTTCAGAGAGATCAAAATACAAGATGGACACCTGTCGGCCATGTTGAATTCCATTATCTGAAAATGTAATATGTTCAGTTCAAGTTCAGTTTCGCTATAATCTTGTGAAAAAAGTGTTTCACAGAAATATGGATTTAAGTTCAAATTCAATGTTGGGACACAAAATAAGAGAAAAGAAGAGTAAAGAACAGTTTGTCATAGATCAGACACAGAACATTCCATGGTGGGTGCCAAGATCCCTTTGGGATCTCTTGTTTAGATATCATACATAACTTCATGGGCTGAATAGGTTTTTGAATGCAGGCCACCATTGCTATTTTCTTGTTTTAGTAATAATACTGCAAATGTAGTTCACCATTTCTAATATATTGGCACTTTCTTATCATGCAAAGTGTGTTGGTATACTGTAGATTTCTAATGATACGTAGTATGTTTTAGCTTGATTTGGTGGTTGTACTTTATACATATAATATGTACTTTCATTCCGAGACTTTATACTTATAATATGTACATATGTACAGACTAATTCACTTGCTTTGAGATAGTGCACAAAAAATCTCACAATATTTGTGCACTTGCATGATCTGAAGATGAGAGAAAACTCATTTTGTAAATGTTTTTAAGATGTTAGTTAGCATGACAATAGTTTTCATTTATATTATAAAACCCTTATGGTCCGCCTTGTAGTGGTAGTGGCGGGCAACAACAATTCCATTCCTTGTTGCGATAACTTTTGTTCTTAAATGCATGACATCAAGTGAAGTCCTTACCAGATCTGAGTTGCCATTTCATGTTCTTCCATTTCAGTCTTCTCAAAAAATCATATCATTATGCATCTCCATGTGTACCCTTGTACCTGTATATTATAATCATGTACTAATCTCAACACAACTAATATTCCTTTTTCACACCCCAATACTGCATGCTTAGTGTTAATGGCTTCCATCAAATAAACTGTTCAACGCTTTTCATCGTGGGTGTATTATGTAGCGTTCCCGGTACTCGTGTTCTTTGTATCATTTACCGTCACAGGGGTTCAAAATTCTTTTGTAGATACTTAAGTCCGGGACTTAGAGAGTAAATTTCTGGCAAGTCTGGCTGAGATATTTCAAAGTTTGTGCTGAATTTTATTAATAAGTAATACAGTAAAATTATAAATGAAATGCAGATGAGGCTAGTCCTTCAGACTTTGGGTATTTCTAATTGCCAAGTCTGAACCCGAATTAACCTAGTCCCGGACATGGGACTTGGGGAATTTTGAACCCCTGCTTCATCATTGATGTGATCGGTGGAGCAATAATAAAGAAAGTGTCGCAGTCATGCATCTTGTAAATTTCATTTAGCAATTTAAAAAACTTATTACAGATTGCTTTGATATTCAGGTTGATGCAGAAGATGAACCTACAACTTTTATATATAGATCAGAAGATGCGCTGTCCAATCCAGATAAATTATTGATTTTAATTCATGGCTCTGGTGCTGTGAGAGCTGGCCAGTGGGCTAGAAGGTATAGATGTTATGTTCTTAAGTTTTGTAATGGTGGAGGAAAGAACCTGGTCACAATTAACCCAGGAGGACCACCAACCTTCTGCAAGTAAACTGTCAAACTTTCTCACATGAATCAGCTCAGGTTCCAGCAGGGCTTGAACCTTCAATGACCAAAGGTCAGAAGCCTCTTTTATTTTGAAAGAAGCCATTTTGCTCCTTATTGAAAATTGCTTGCAACAAGGATGATAAAGATATATATATATACATGTACTTATCAATTTGTTTTTTATCAATGAAGTGTTTGATGGGATATTAGATAAAATGGTCATTTATTCTCATATTTTTATATGCCCGTCAAAGAAGGGTAGTATTAAGCTTTCACATTGGCAGTCGGGCAGGCGGGCACATATCACTTTCCGTTCAATAACATCAGTAATTTTCAACGGATTAATCTGAAACTTTAAGAGAAGGTTTATTGCCATAAAAGCTCGGACAAGTTCCATAACTAAAATTTTTCGCCAGATGTTTATGGAGTTATGGCCACTTCAATATATGCAGAAACAGTTTCTGCTCAATAACTCGCATTATTTTCAATGGATTAATTTGAAACTTTATGAGAAGGTTTATTGCAATAAAAGCTCATCCAAGTTTCAAAAACCAAAATTTCTCACCAGTTATAAACAGAGTAATAAACTGCTTTTCAATCCATGATGGGCGTATTTTGTACAGCCTTTGTGATATCCTTGTTCAATTATATGTTAGAGGCCAGGACCCATTTACATAACACATTGTTAAATTTAACATACAGTTAGCCCATTGGTTGAACATTGGTTAACTTCACGTTAAATTTAACAATGCATTGTGCAACTGGTTCCAGTCTTTTATAAATAGAGGAGAGAACTTGGTTACAGTAAACTTACAAACTTTCTCACAATGTCAGCTTACAATCCAGTGGTGTTGAAACCTGTACTGGCTACAGCTGAGAGACTTCATCCTCTAACCACTCTGCCGTAGATGTCCGTCAATTTATTCGGGTTCAGAAAGGACCTCAGTTGTGACGAACATTTAAGTTTACTAATGAATGTTATTAAAAACCATAAGCAACGACGGCTAAATACCTTTGTTGGTTTTGTAGATGTGAAAAAGGCCTTTGATAATTTTAATAGGAATATGTTATGGTACAAACTTATGCGATCCAGAATACATGGAAAATTCATGGGTGCTATAAAATTGCTATACGATATGATGGAATTTTCTGTTATAGTATCCTTTCAAAGTAAACAAAAGAGTGAAACAGGGATGTAAAATTTTGCCAAGATTATTCTCCATATGCTTAAATAATCTTGTAAATGAAATTAATGAGCTGGGTGCTGCAATAAGTTTTAATGAAAACAATTTATCATTGTTACTATACACTGATGATATAGCGCTCATAGATCCGAGTGAGGATAATCTCCAGAAAATGTTAAACATGCTAAGTAATTGGTGCAAAAAGTGGAATTTAAATGTCAATAAAGATAAAACAAAAGTTGAACTGTGATCTCTATAGTGATATTCACTTCAATTTATTTTTTTCTATAGTACATCGTTTGGACACTTTCAATATCTTAAGTGATAAGGAGAATTTTATTTGTATCATACAAGATGATATAATACAGCCGATTTTAGCAAGTGTTTTTTATATCAAATGTTTAATAGAAGAGAATCTCTCGGATGATTCATTTAGGATAGGTAATTACATTATTATTTCATGATTGGCTGGGTGCTCTGGTTTTAATGGTGTATTTTATATTTATAATGTTTTTAAAAAATTGTATCAGAGTGTGTGACACTTAAATAAAATATTTTACTCCTATTTTAATGATGAAAAAAAGGTTACTCATTGATTAACTATTAGTGACATTAATTATCAATCAATTATCAACTACGGATTACTTATCAATTAATTTTTAATTACAGATTAATTATCAATGATTGTCTGGATTCTGGTACCCAGCTTCCCTTCATTGATTGGGGATTGAAAAATAAGTATGGTATAATCGTTGCCAATACCAACATCAATGAGATAGAATATAACGGGAAAAAGAGAGATATCAGGGTAAGAGATCTTAGTTACCTTTAAACTCTATGCATAGACTATAAGAATATACCAGATAGATACATTGGGATGAAAAGGTTAAGTTAGTGTGTCCTTAAAGGGACATAATCTGTGTTTTCCCCCAAATTGTATTTCTATATATTCTGTGAAAATAAGATCAGGTCCAGTGTTGTATGCATATACAAATAGTAAGGTCAATGCAAACAAATAATTGCCAAATTTGGTTGCTCAAGCAATTTTCACAAAATATTTAGGAATTCAATGATTTTTATGCTTGTGTATATCTTCTTTGTTATTGTACATCAACCTAAGTACTAAAAAAAGAAAGAAAAATGTTTGGAAAAAACAGCTACCTGTAATGTCCCTTTACATCTAGTGTCTAGGCAGTATGTGAGTTGCAATGGCTGACACATGTGCAGTCATGACAAAATACAATTATCAGTCTTCAATGATTTTTATCTTTCATACATTTGTATTGTACCATTGATAATACAATAGAACCTGTCTTTAAAAACTTCCCAATCTGCAACTGATATGTGGTCGGTCAAGACAGGTGGCCTCTTGAAAGAGTTTTGATTTAAAAAATGATTTAACAAAATGGTTTTCAGATGTGGTCTCAAAAGACAGGTGGTCTTTTATGACATTGGTCTCTTAAGACAGGTGTTTGTTGTCATGCTGACTCAGGCCAACAATGTCGATCATCAATTAATAAGACAGCAACACCGCTCAACAAGATGGACGCATCTATTCAACTCCAACACATGGTACACACTACATTGTACATCAAAGGTGATGACGTAATACACTTAGTGCACACGAGCATCAATAAAGCATACAGACAGGACAGGAGAGATAACTCTAACAAACTTAACATTACTAACTGTACTAACAACAATTTAACAATAAGAGGGTCATCTGAGCTCTTGCCAATACTTGGCGTCTCTCTGCCGTCCATGCATTGTCCATCCTCTGTAAACGTTTTAAAAAATCTTCTCTGAAACTACCTGTCTAGAATCAAAATTGTATTCAGTATGCTTGTCTACCATCCGACATAGCTGCCATATTTATAAATAGAACATAGCGGTAAAGCTGCCATTTTTGCTAAATAGCTCAAAAAGGAAACAAAACAAATCAAACTAATTAGCCAGAAATGATCAGCAGGACAAGATCTATCTACTCTGAAAATTTCAGACCCAATTTTTTTAGGTATTGTCCCTGAAATGCAATTTTTTCCAAAATGATTCAAAACTAACTGGCTAAAATTAATCAGCAAGATAAGATCTACCTGTTTTTAAAATTTTGAAAGAATCTAATGTACTGATTTTGAGTAATGGCCCCTGAAATGTCGATTTTTAGAGATTTTCATAGTGTTTGGCTGTTATCTCCAAAACTATAATAGATAGTTATATAAATTAAAAGTATAAATTGCATATATGATCAGTAACACAAGATCTATGTGTCCAGAAAATTTCTGAAAAAGCTTGACTCCAGGGTACCTGTTTTGGAGGAAAATGCCCATGAAACATTGATTTTTAGTGATTTTCATAGGTTTTGGCCATTACCTCTAACACTAAAATAGCTAGATTAAAAGTATAAATTGCAAAACATGGTTTAACATTGAACCCAATGGGGATACACATTTAAAGATTTTCTCTGAACTCTGAAACTACCAGTCCAATTGGAACCAAACTTTGTCACAATAGTCTTTGGTTGGTCCCCTGTAAAAATGTTGTTCAGCAGGTCCACATCCCATCCAAGAAGGCTTCCAACAGGTAACATAGTTTAACACTACGAGAAACACATCTGAAACTGCTCTGCAAATTGAAAGTAAACTTGGTCATAGCTCCATGTGCGCTATACAGGCTCCTAGGAGCCTCTAGATTTTATTCTTTGTTACATGTGATACATAGGGATTGCCTATTTTGATATCATACTCCTCAGCCCTCAGGTTGATATTGGGTTTGAGGGCTGAAAATACAGACATATGATAAATATATTTATCATATGTCTGTACTTGATATGATTACATTTGTAGGTATTCTCATCATGCACCCCTGTTCAGAACTTCTCTATTTATATTGGGATCAATGAAAAGAAAAAAGAATTTCGAGTGTCATTTTGTTTCCAGTACATTTCATCATCTGCTCGTTCAATGTCATCCTTAATCATATATATATATTTGTATTTAACAGGGCAGTTCAAGCCCAGAAGAGCACACAGAATCCATATGGACCAATTTTGTATCCAATGCTAAAGCTAAACACATAGCAATTGTGGCTCACAGCTATGGTGGAGTCTGCACTTTAGAACTGGTACAGTACATTTATAGCTTTTTAACATCATGTGTGACTAGTTTGGCTGTTTGTTTAAATGGTGTTTTAATCCACACTCATACCAGGTTAAAAATTTCCAGGTATACAAAATGGTATGACATTGTACATCCATCTGTTAGCTGTAGTTTTGATGTTCCAGAGCTGTAGTTTTGATGTTCCAGGACATATAAGTCTATGATTCTTGAACAAAGGCTCAACATATATAGTACATAGTCATAATGGTGGGACGAACTGCTGTGTACCAAAACCATTCCTATCTGCCCTCTATTTTCAAAGTTATGCCCTTTTGTTGTTGTTGTTTTGTTTTTGTTTTTTGTTTCTTTTTTTTTGGGGGGTGGTTCATTTATATGGTGGCAGCCAGATTTTAATTATTGAGGAGTGACCTAATATGGTCAGTTGTCATCCAACATTATTTGTTTTAGCATTGTGTTAACATTTTGACATTGTAAGATTTGTGAACCACATAACATCAATCCTGTACAAATGTGGTATGTAACAACTTTTGTTGTGTAAACAAGAAATGTTCTCATTATGAACTTTGTGTCACAAATACTATAGTGATAAAGTTTAAATCATTCTTTTTTTGTGTTTGGCCCAAACAACTGATAATTACGAAACCTGAATGTTGAAAACCACTCATATATCAGGATAATTGTCTCTAACAGTTAAATATTGACCTTTAAAATATAGAACTGCTAAGTTTTCATTGTAAACAGTAATTGCCGACAGTTTGTATTTTATTTTTGTATCTGTAAATATTTTTGTCAACAAAGCCTTTTTTTTACTAGATATATTGGTATTAATTATGTATCTTTTTTCATTTTAGTTTTTTCACTACCTTAAAGAATCTGAGAGTCATTTCTTGTTGAATATACAGCAACGTGCCAAAATTGATACAACATTTTTATTCCTCTATATGTTTCATATAAATTCATGATTTTTTCATGGAAACTCCCTTCTAAAACAGCTTTGACAAAACTTATACCATAAAACTCAAAATATCTAATAGTGTCATAGTGTTCAGAATTTCTGTTTTCAAGATTAAATTAACAATTTTAAAAGAAAATGAATTTCTTCACATCCCCATTCTGTATTGAAACATAATAATTCAAAAGAGACATATTAAGATTTTGTATACTGCAAAATTCATCAGTAACGTAAATCCAAGCTAATGGAAGTGATAACAAAAAAGAAACAGTAATTTTTATAGGGAAAATTTGTATTGAAATTGAATAGGAAATTACTTTGTAATACTGATTTGAAAAAAAAGTGGTTTATATGAAATATATGGGAAAAAACAAAAAGTTGCATTAATTTTGGTACATCACTGTAGATATCATTTATGACTATTGATTTTATTTTAGGCGATAAACCATGTAGAGGAGTTTTGGAAAAGAGTATTTGCAATCGCGTTGACAGATTCTGTGCATTCCCTTTCACATCAACAGGCTCCAAAAAGTGTTGAAAAGTTTTACTTACAGGTATGTTTTTAATTTGTTTTAATGTCTTTTTACACCACACTTAACAATTTTTCAGTTATATGGTGGTGGCCAGTTTTTAAAACTGAAGGAATGGGAAGGATCATCCACAGATTTTATTAACAGAATTGCCTTTGATTACTCCAGAATTTTCTTCAACTTTCCATCAGCATCTTCACATTGTTTTGTTGTCTGTTTGAACCATGTGTTTGTCTGGATCTTTCAACACTACAAACACTCATGAATAATTGTCTAATTACCCTACAAATGAATCAATGCTGGCATTTTTGTATCAAAAAGTGTGACCTGGTGATTTGAATTGCATCATGTGTTAATTAGTGACATCACACCAGGGAAGCAGTTAATCCAACTGAAGTGAGGCAGTTAATTGTTATCCAATTGTTAACCAATCAATTTCCCTGGTATTTAGTTGTTTTTGACACATATAACATCAATGTCAATGCCTCTGTCATTTCAGGACCTTGTTGATACACAATTGAATAAAATTTGTCAGACATTTGTAATGTAAATGTAACAAAATGAAACTGTTGCTATGTAGAATTTGTTTTTTTTATAATGATCAAATACTTTAATTCAGTTTTAATTTTTGTTTGTATTCAGAGAGTGATAAACTGGGCATCAGCATACGAGACACCGTTAGATGAACCACTTGAGTCACGGACAGCCATCTGTAGAACTCTGTCTGCAGGTAAAATATAGCTGAGCCCTTGACACATATCTTATGTTTTGCAAAAAAATAAGTTTTGTTACTGTGGTTTGTACATGTGCTCATTTTCAGAGAAATCGAAACACCCAAGTGACATATTGCGATCTTTTGCTGTTGATTATTTCACACCCTGTGGATATGTGTCGCTCATAAGCTTTTTAGCATTTAAATTGTCAAACTATTTTATTCTAAAATATTGTTAGCTTCAAATTTTGTATTAAACCTCTAGCAGGTAACAAAAATATTGTTACTTTGAGTGAGGGGATTTCAGTGTGAGTAGGACACTAAATTCTGGGATTTTCCACACTCTTCTGACCTTTTGAATTGGGGGGTTTTGGATGTAGGACTTTATGACCCTGTGGAGGATATGGATGTAGGGAGGTATCTGTAAAAATGTGATGATGGTCAACATTTGCTGATAATTGCTTGAGTTATGGAACCTTGAAAGCATCAAAATAGCAAATATTGTTGATTTTGTTAGTTATGATTATTTTCCAGTGGATTTCAATATACCTAGTAGGTAAATATTTGTTAGAATTAGGAAATTTTTATATTTCTCCTTTTTACCATGCAGATTTCAATAATATAGTAATTCATACTACTAAAATGAGCATTTTACTAATGTTTGGCTTCAGGTGACATGTAACGATACCAAAGAATTGTTGTTGTTGTTATTGACTTTTCATGTATCACCATTTATGTCTAAATTGTATTTTAATTTTAGGTACTGATCGTCATGATTATACTAGTTACTCCAGTATGAAGTCGATTTTCAAGTTTTTTGATAAAGAATATTCTGACAGACAAAAATGTAAAGATGACTTAGAGTCAAACACACATGAACAAGAAAGCCATGATGTGAGTGAACAAACCTGTGGGAAAAACGATGATACAAAGCAATCCAATGAAAAAGTCATTGACTCATCTATGGAAAAAAATAAAAGTAAACAAAACCAGGAAGTTCCGCCAATGTCGAAGACTGATGATGAAGTTAAAGAATCCGGGCATTCACAAGACAAAACTAATCTAGAAACAGAGTTGTAAATTATGATGGGGTAATACGTTATACCTGGAAATTTTTGCTGCCATTTAATTTTTGCTAATTTCGCTAGATGAGAGGGCAAATTTTAAATGAAAGCGAAATTTTCAAGCTTAATAATGTAAAAACGGACATATATGCCACATATGAGTCCGGTCAATTGGTGCAAATTTATGACACTGTGAATAAATGTTCTGTCATAAAAGGGCGAAAATCACCAGGGGGGGAAATTTGCCGGTATCCGGTATATTGTGTGACTATGTGTGGAATTAACATAATCGCGCCAAGCACCGATTATTCAAACTGCAAATTAGAAAAAGAAAAAGTTAAGATTTCATTTGTTGAGCATGATCAATGCTCATCATTTGATAAAAGACAAGTCAATAGTTATAGAATATCTGCTTTTGTTCAGCATTTATCACTAGCATTATTCATAGAGCTTAAATTATTACATCAAACTGGAGAGCTATGCTTTCATTTAATGTACATGGGTGTAATTCCATTGGATGTAATTTTCATGTTTTTTTGTCTCCTGACAAAATCACAGTCTTTTGTATTTGTCTATCAGGAGTAACATAAATAGAAGCAGGTCCTGTAAAGGCAGCCTGTAATATATTATGTATACATGTATTTATCATTTTATTAAAGACTTATACAGCATTTGTTTACTTCACAGACTTATAAACACTAAATATCGCAAATTTTAACACAGCATAAGATTACATTTTTCTTTGTGAAATATATAAAGGATTTATCAATTAAATAAAGTTGTTATTTATAATTGTTATTTCCATTGTGAAAAATAACACTCCATGCAAAATCAATGTAAACTGTTATTTTTACTCAGCCAATCAAAATACTTTTCAAATTTTCAGACTACGTTTTCTTGTTTTTGAGAATTTTTTGTAAAATGTAATAAATAGAATATTTGCCAATTTTTGATGAAAAACATTTTGAGTTCATCATGAGAGGCAGAAGGCTAATATTAAACACAAGTGCATAAACATTTTCTATTTATTTTCTTCATGTACAGTAATATATCAAGGGTGAAGGATATGCACATGTACAAGTAATTGTTTTATTTAGAGGTGTCTTTTTTCATAGGATTTCTTGAGATCTTATTATTTTTTTATAGTGTCTGTCATAAATTGTTTCTATTAACTGAAAATGTGTAGTTCATTGCATTCCATAAATAAATAAAAAGCTCTCTAATATGCTCTCAGAGGTCTTCATAAAACTTTATGGCAGACAATTTTCTCTCCTGTTTAATTTTTGCTATTTTTGTTCCTAGATGAGAGGGCAAACTTTTGAAATGAATACAAATAATTGAAGCGCAAACATACGTGCCATCCATGATAATATGATGATTAAATGCGAATTTAAGTTGAGATGAAAAATTTTTCTGTTAAAAACCGGCAAACATATCCAGATGTGAAAATTTGCTGGTACAGTGAATCTTGTATATTACGATTTCCTTAGGGACACAAGAAAACCAGTCTTTATAGGAAGGTGGTCTTTATATAGAGGTTGATTTGTACACAAATGGTGCCATTGGGGACAGAAAAAACAGTCTATGTGTCTTTATGCACAGGTGGTTGCTAAAGCAGGTTTTACTGTATACAGTATATAAAATAATTTAATGCTAAGTCAAGTTATCAGCTTTTTTGATTAATTACTGTATATACCATAGTTTATAGTTGATGTAGTTATTAAGGCAAGGCCTTATTGCTATGACAGGATCAAAACTTCTAGGGGTTTTCCATGTACTCAATTAAGCATCGCCAGCAACTCCGTTCAAAATTCAATGTGCCATAAGACTCGATCATGGTTCTGGGCGGATAGCACAAACATTAATGCAGATAGCGATTGCATGATTCCTGCCAGTAATAGAGTTTTTAAGTCTAGCCAGGTGGTTTTAGTTGATGCATTTACATTGGTCATTGTTACCACGGCTTTTTCGACTTTAAATTGGTTCGACCCGATGTTTAAACTTTTTAACCCATTTCATATTCGAGACATCGATCTACATTTATTACTCCGTTTTTACATACCAAATAACAAGGTAATTTTAAGGTTGTTTAATGAACATTTTTCTGTTAAAAAATTGGGGAGTTAAGGGAACTGAATAATGCAAAATTCTTTAAATCTGTTAAAAGTCGTGATAGATCTACAACCATGGGACATAAATATTTGTCACTTATGTTATTTTCTACTTTGTTTTATATAAAACCAACAATTTTTAAATGCACACAGAATCCACTAATTTATGCAATATTTCAAATATTTTGATTTTACATGAAGGAAATTGAATAAATATTTTTAATCATTTTGAAATTTAAATATACTTTTGTTTATTTTGAGAAAATAATGACTCTTTGGAGGATAAAATTACTTCAGGTAAATTTTGACATATTTCATTAGACTGAATTTACAAAATTATTCTATGAAAAAATACTGTCATTTCTGTAAATAAACATGATAATTGAAAAATGTATATATATTTTAGAAATATGAAATTTGTCCTAGATCTACCATAATTTCTACAAATTTGAAAAATTCTGGGTTTTACCACCATTTAAAAATTATTGGTTGTATATAAAACAAAGAAGAAAGTAACATAAGTGACAAATATATATGTCCCATGCCTATACATGCAAATCAAAGTCCAACTCTGTATGTCTGCTGTTTTGTAATGACTGTGTAAACATATCATAAAATGTATAAATTTCTACTGATGCATAATCAAAAATAAGTATCTGCTAATTTCTTACATTTCAAATAAATGTTTTGGTTTAAAGATGTACCATGGTATACAACAGCCTATACTAATTTCTAATTTTAGTAGATAAAGGATGTATATTTCCAGGTTAACAGTAACTGCATGTACAATGTATGTACAGATATATATATTTTTTTATAAATTCACCAATTCAGATTTGACAAAGGATTTGCCTTTCAGGACTTTCAGTCCTTTGATGTTTAAACTAATTTTGTTTGTTGAAGTTTTGTTTTACGTCACATTCTACAATTTTTCAATCACAAGATGGAAGCCAGATTTTAATGATGGTGGAGAGAAACCTGGTTACATTATACATTTTTTAACACAGCAAGAGACCACTGACCTACCACAAGTAAACTGGCAAACCTTCTCACAAAATTAGGTTACGGTAGGTTCCAGTCCCTACTGGAACCCGAGCTGATTAGGGAGCTGATTAGGGATGAGAGACTTCATGGTTAAATGCACAATGCTCTAACCAATCAGACACAGAGGCCAGCTCTCAACTTATTTTGATTTAGATTTTTGAGTTATATGGTTTTTTCATAATTTTTCAGTTATATGGTGGCGGTCTGTTTCTAATGGTGGAAGAGAGAACCTGATAACAATGTACCCAGGAAGAGACCACCGGCCTTCTGCAAGTAAATTGACAAACTTTCTCACAAAAAACAGCTTGGGAACCAGAAGGGCTGGAACTCACTCTGATTAGGGATGAGAGACTTCATGGTTTAAAGTGTGATGCTCTAACCACTCGATTCCTGTTCACCTGATCAAATAGTTACTTTAGTACACAGGATATTCCAAGACTATTTTGGGAATTGCTTTCTACCTTAAATGAGGAAAATTGATGACATATGGCAAATATATTAGTTTTGAACTTGGAATTCGACTGAATAGGGCCACTATTTATATGGTGAGGAAAACCGCTGGTGTATGTCTGTCAAAATAAAGTGGTACAACTCGGATCTATAAAAAAAAACAAAAACAAAAAAAACAATACTGTATTTTCCCCCAAAATTAGGAGTGTACATGCATTATTATTTTTGTACAAAAAATTAGCCCTGTTTGCATTTAATTTTATTTTAGATTTGTTGTGTTTGTAAACATGTTCTTTTATCTTGGTAGAAACTTACCTACATTCTTCTCACAGGCATTTTTATATACCAGGTATATACATTTCTGTGTTATTATGTACAAGTTCACTGACAACAGTGTTGTCACTGGTTTTTCTTTTGAACAGAATCATGACTTTAGATTTGAAATAAAAATCCACAACTTGTATACAACTGTATTGGAATTGCTTTTTCCTTTTTACAAAATTTCATATTAAAATACTGATCTGAATACAACAGTTGTCATTGGTTTTTCATCACTGTCTGGTGGCAGAGTGTTACACTCTTAAATGGAAGGTCTTATGTTTGATTCCTGGTATTGGGTCATACCAAAGATTTCAAAAAATGGAACTGGGTTGTGATGGTACCTTTCCAAAGTACTCGCAAGTCTTTTTGATGAGACCAAGAACTGAGGTCCCAAGTTACGTTAGGCATGGCACACAAAAAGGTGCATTGGTGTCAGTCCACACCATAGGTCAAAACTTGTGGCACTTCATCGAGAACTGGTGACATCTTCATACAAGTGAAAATTTCTTGGCATGATATTAACTAACAATAGAACCACAAAAAATGTTTTCTTTTTTCGTTTGAACAGAATTTTAATTAACGGATATTAATTTGAATCAAAAATCTGCCTGTATAAAACTTTATTTTCATTGAGGTGGCCTTTAATGCAAGTTTGACATAAAAAAATGGACCCCAACACAACAATATATCAAAGAGTATTTTAAAGCCCCATGACAGCCCATTTACACTTGTCATGCTTATATAAAAATAAAATGTTCTCATAAATTACACGTCTATATGTTGCTTTGACTGTGAATAATACGAGTGTGAAACTAATAAACAGCTTTCAGTGAGGTTCATGAGGTGTAATTCATTGAAACATTTCATTTTTGTTGTATATAAGCATGTCGATTAATATCCAATATTGTATAGTTGTTTATATTTGCTGGGATTTAACTTAACTATACTGCAATCAAATGAAATACCACAAAATTACTCAAGGGAACAGGCAAAAGTAGCTGTTACAGACAGGCAACCTTTATAAAGAGGATTATTCACTATAAAGAAGTAACAAAAGGTTATGTGTAAGTGGCCTTTATTGGCAGGAGTTCTTTATACAAAGGTGACCATTTTATGCAAGTTTGACTGTTTTATGGTATTGAATTATAACCATATGAAATATCATCAATGAAACCCTTTTACACTTATTTTTCTGGAAATTGTGAGTTTCAAAATTTAATATCTGCAATCTAGTTTCAATCAGAAAAATGCAAAAATAAAAATAAAAAAACAAAATCTGAAGTGGTATACACCTATTTTATTGTCATTTCACTGTATGTAATATTTTGCTTAAAACAACTTTAAAGTAGATTAGTGTACTCAAGGGGCATAATTCAACAAGGCTAATTTGTAGAATTTATTAACCCCCATCTGGGGGATATCTTCAAGATTTATGAATTGACAAAAACACCCATCTACCCAAGAAGTATGTCTGAACCAAATGTGGTAAGCCCAAGTGAAGAAAAAACTTAGATATACAAGTATGACACAAACAAATCAAACCAAAAGAGGGGAATTACTCTAAAAATAAAGATGCTAGGCATGTAATTTTTTAATATGACACTTTGTCTTCTAAAGACATATACCTGAACCTAATATGGGGAGCCTTGATGAAGTAATAACTTGGATACTGCACACAAAAATAATTAAAAAAGGGGGAATAACTCTAACACTAAGGGCGGTAAGCATTCAACTTTTGTATGTGACATTCTCTTGTCTTCAAATGGGCGTCCAGGTGACACAATAACTTAGATATAGCCCAGACAAACAAAATAAAGACAGGGGAATAAATCTAACAATAAGGGTGGTACATATGCAGTTTTTGTAATGTATACCAATGCTAAATATTGGGATTTAGGGTGATAAAATAAGTTAGATAATATTGCCTGGACAAACAAAATAACCAAAGGGGAAAAACTCTAAAACTTGGGGGGAGGGGAAGAGAGAGGAATACAATTTTTGTATGTGACATTGTCTTCTTTGAGTGTATGACTTGACCAAAGATGGGGAGCCTGGGTGAAAAAATAAATTAGCTATGACCCAGACAATTAATATCAACAAAGGAGAGTAACTTTAAAAATAAGGGAAGTATGAGTGCAACTACTGTATATGACACTATGTTTTCTTTAGATGTATACTTGAGGCAAATATGGGGAGCCTGGGTGAAAAAATAAATTATCTATGACCCAGACAATTAATATCAACAAAGGAGAGTAACTTTAAAAATAAGGGAAGTATGAGTGCAACTATTGTATATGACACTATGTTTTCTTTAGATGTATACTTGAGGCAAATATGGGAAGCCTGGGTGAAAAAAAAATTAGCTATGGCCCAGACAAATAAATTCAACAAAGGGGAGTAACTATAAAATAAGGGTGTTACAAGTGCAATGTATGTGACATTTAATTTTATTTAGATGCATATTTGTACCAAATATGAGAAACCTTGGTGAAGAAAATAACTAAGATATGGCCCGGACAAATAACAATATCAAAGGGGAGTAACTCTATAAATACAGTGGTAGGAGTGCAATTTTTGTATGTGACAAGATGTATAGCAACAAATATGGGAAGTCGAGTTACAGAAATGAGGAAGATATTGCCCAGACAAAGCAAAAAGACAGAAGGGGGACAGACACAATGCAGAACAATAGGAGACTAAAAAGTACCAACAATCCTGAGCCATATTTTCCCTGAGTTTGTATGATGCGACATTTAACTCTCATTTTTCCTTTTATTTACATCTGTTTTAACAGATGATGGATCTTTACATGACTGTGTTCAGAATTAGTAGTTCTTATAATTATTACTACTGAATTCTGAAAAATCAAAGTCATTTAACAATGAAAAGTCATTTTCGAATGAGTCATCAGAATCAAATTCTATACTCATACTGAACTTTGAACTTTTTTGTTCAGTATCTTGTCTCTTTGTCCGATTCTGATTAATTGGTTTTACAATCGGAAACGTGTTTGAAAAACCAATGTCTGAGGATACACTTGACTTACTTTCTCCAGATTCTAAACGTTTTCTTTTGAATGGTGATCCGATATTTTCAGATTTTGATATGACTTTTGGTGTTTTTATCAGTGTAGGCCAATCTTTTGAAATCTGATCACCGTGTCCACAATCTAGACTCTGAGTGTCAATATCTGTATCAAATAATGAATTGCTGTCACATTCTACTCTGGTTTTTATCACAGGAGAAAACATATTTTGACCTTTGGATCTTTTAGGAGAATCTTTAATCTCTGGAAATTGAAAAGTCTGATTATCTAATTGACTGATTTTGTTTCGTGATTGGCTGATTTGGTTTTGTGATTTACTGCTTTGGTTTCCTGATTTTCTTACTAAATTAGATGGGCTATTGGTTGGTTTTACAATCGGAAACATGTTTGAAAAACCAATGTCCAAAGATACACTTGACTTACTTGCTCCCGATATTGAACGTTTCCGTTTTAATGGCGATCTAATATTTTCTGATTTTGATATGGCTTTCGGTGTTGTTATCGGTGTAGGCCAACCTTTTGAAATCTGATCATTGTGTCCACAATCTAGACTGTCAACATCTGTATCAAATAATGAGTCACTGTCACATTCTACTCTGGTTTTTATAACAGGAGAAACCTGATGTAAATCTTTAGATTTTTTAGGAGAATCTCTAATCTCGGGAAATTGAAAAGTCTGACTTCTTTGTTTACTGACTTGATTTCCTGATTCCATGATTCGTTTTTGTGATTGACTAATTTGGTTTCCTGATTCCCCCATTTGATTTTGTAAGTCACTGATCTGGTTTCCTGATTTACTGATTCCTGATTCACTAATCTGGTTTCCTGATTTCTTTATAAAGTTAGATTGACTATTAGAATGTTTATGACTTAGTTGCAGGTCAGTTAAGTTGAGCTGAGCATGTTTTCTCGTATCCTCAGTTTGACCTACTAGACCATGTGACTGGTCCTTAACAAAACAGTGCATTTGACCATCAACAGATACCACAGTGAAAGCTGATTGTTGTGCGTCACTTTCACTTTCACTTTGATCCTGACATTCCATAGCTGATTGGTCACTCTCCACAGTGTTGAATTTAACTGGTGACTCTTCATCATTTTCTCTTGACAATTTTGTATTCTTCCTCTCTTTTCTCTTTGCTTTAATTTCCTCATCCTGGAACAAGACAGATTTAAAGTAGAACCTTTCTATTATGACCACTTTGCTGACCTACCCATGTTGGTTTGATAAGTGATCTAGATCTTATGTTATGGTCTAGAATTCTTTAATATTTATCAAGAAATGTTCACTGAATGTTAATGGCTTTTAATGTGAGGTGACCTCCTGTGTGTAGCAAATGGAAACTGAAAATTCAAGATTTATAAATGCTCTACATTCACTTTAATGCCCCCTGACATCCAATCTAGTTAAAAACTGATCTCTCATCGCTCTGATTTTCTGTGTCCTGTTTGACCCATGAAAATGTAACTTTGGTGATCTTGAAAGTTTATGAAATGGTTATCACATTTTTATTGAATGAACATGAACAGGACACCCATACGAGGTCACCTACATGTGACCCTTAGTCAGTTTTTGTTAGATCAGAAAACGGGCACCATTAGAGATTGGTTTTTAATTACATTGTAATGACAGTCCATTTAAACTTTTTTACACTAATATTACTCATTAACAAGGCAACATACAGAGGTATATTTTATGGAAAAGTTTTATCTTTATTTGAGCATGATGTATCAATTAAAACAAAATTGACAACTATCTGAGCACCAGCTATTTGGCCTTAATCCACAATGTAACTCATGAAATAACATACCCTTTTAATGAGAAGGTCACCTATATCATTGTTGTCATTCCATTGTCTAAGAAGAATTTGAGACAAAAAATCTGACTGAGGAAGATTTTCCACTGGTTCAAGGTCATTAGTGTGTTTTAAAGGGTCCACTTCAGTCCAGGAGCAAGCAAGGTTCTGTAAGAAAGATTCATTTCTATTGAAAGAACATCACAAATATCATTTCAAGTTGCAATAATCTGAAATCATTGATATAATTTAGGCATTGCTTTTAAGGAAGCACAGTTCAGGGTATATCATTATACCTCATAGATGACACACAGTCAGGGATTGGTTATGAGCTGTCACGCACAGCCCCTTATGGGTTTTTACACAGAGTTGCCATTCACCATGTTCATGATCAGGAACTCAATGGTGTTAAATACCACCTGGTACACCTATTTTTTATCTTGTTTTATACATTCATATTACTGATTCATCTGCATGTTGATTTTTTTATTTTTATCTTTTCTCATTTAATGGGCGAAAAACAAATTACACATTGTATTTACAGGTGAACAGGTATTTTATACATTACATCACAGGTAAGTTCCCATCAAAAGGCCTCTTAACTGCCTAAGATAATTATTTTGTTAAGTTTTAGTTCCTTGGCACACAGGGAATAAACCAAACTGACAATTGAGAAACAAAAGAACCTACATACAAAATCTCAACGAGAAGAGATAAGAGTTTTGTGTAACATTTATATAGAAGTTCTGCAATTGAAGTAAAAAATTTGTTTGGAATGAATTATGCTTCCTTATCAACATAATAAAAAGTTGATTTACCTGTGTTTCAGACTGTAAGAGTTGTCTCCCTGTAAAAATGTTTTGACAACAGGAATTACAAAGTTGATTTTCCTGATTTATTTTAGAGATTTCACCTTGTCTGTTTTCTGGGTTATCAGCCTCACTTCCACCTTTGTTATCATCAACCACACACAGAGTACAGGATGAATGTGGAGGAATATCTGAAAATAGTGCTGTCAAAACAAAAAAGAAAAAAACACTTTAAATCTTCACTTTTATCATTAGTGCTGTGTGTGTGTATCACCATATGTCACGATACATCATATTGTAAGTAATATTAAGTGTAAGTTTGGAAATGGTAGTGTAAAACAGCAAATAAAGAACTACTTACTCTTTATTACACCTTGTATATTTGTTTCTATGAGTTTAGGATTGCTAAAACACTCCTCTTATATGCAATGATTAATATAGTGCTAAGGTGACACCATCACACACTAATATTCTAATAAAAGAACCAACATAATTCTGAATTTTTTTTTTTTCAGAAAACATCAAAAACATTTTCTTATATCAATATATATTGAATCGTCAGAAATAAAATTGCAACATATCATTGTATTGATGTATCGTTACACCACTATTTATCATCAATAATGTATATAGGATTTGTGAGTCAATACCCTCAAAACACGGCACAACAGGCATATCACATGCAGTGTCGCACCCAATTCTACGTGCCCCCAAGGCCTAGCTGAAACATTACCCAGGGAAAATCTGGTTAGCCAATTCTGTCCCCATAATATTGAAAGTTTCTTCAAGGGAAATAATTGTCTGCTACAGCTTCCCTAGACACCTGTTCTAAATGTACGACTGTCATTTACAGTGAAACCTTATATAAAAACCATCTTTCTTAAGAGACTGTCTCACATCTAAGACCATTGATAAAAAGTCTTTTGAAAATCACTAATAAATGTAAAATCAGTCCATACTCTCACTTAAGAGACCTCATCAATAATCAGACCAATTTGTGTTAGTAAGATAGGTGGTTTTACTAACAAGATTTCACTGTATTCTCTTAACGTCAAATTATAAGATTTTCATACTTCAACTTCTACTCAAAGAAGAGTCAAACGAGGTCACATAAATTTTAAGTGTTAAGCAGATGATGCAGAACCTTTTAGAAATGACCTGGCTACTAGATGGCTTGGTGGATAAATACTCAAGAGTCAAAAACCATTCTATGAGTAAAGTCACTGTAAATCAATTAAATTTTGTGATGACTTTATTTTGTGCGTCCATGAATTTTCAATTTCAAGGCTGCAAATATTTTATTTCCAAATGTTACCAGAGGTAAAATTGTAAAAGTAAAATCAAAATTGCATTATAGGCCACCACTGTATAAAGTGTACCTGTATGTAAAGGCCACTGAACCATAACCTTTGTTAATATTTTTATTAAGGTCATCTGTCTTTAATGGCTGCTTTTGCTTGTTCCCTCCAGTGACCTTTATAACTGGGTTTCACTGTATATAACAAGAGTAGTCAGAGGACAACAAAGCTCGCCGAAATGGGTGTGAATTTCAAAATAGATATTTGACCCACAGCTGTCAGGTTTTAAGGTCAAAGGACTGGTCAAATCTTGATTCCTTCAGCTCAGTTTAAAATATTGAAAAGTAGGTCAAATTTCAAGGTCAAGGTCACTAGGTAAAAAATCAAGATACCAAATGAAAGTTCTGGTCATTAAGAAATCTATATGTGAAATATCAAAGATGAAGGTCAAAAGTCAAAGTACCAAATGAAAAGTCTCGTCATAAGGAATCTATATGCGGAATATCAAAGCCCCATCTCTCATGATTTGCTGTATATAAATCACCTTGGTGTCTATTGCTCTCTCTCTCTCTCTCTATATATATATATATATATATCACCTATCTGTATATTGCTATATATAAATCACCCATCTGTATATTGCTATATATAGATCACCTTTGGGTCCATTGTTATACATAGATCACCTTTGGGTCTATTAATATATATATATATATATATATATATATATATATATATATATATATATATATATATATATATATATATATATCTATCACCTATCAGTATATTGCTATATATAGATCACCTTTCTGTATATTGCTATATATAGATCACCTTTCTGTATATTGCTATATATAGATCACCTATCTGTATATTGCTATATATAGATCACCTTTTGGTCTATTGCTATATATAAATCACATTTGTGTCCTCTGCTATATAAAGATCACCTTTGGATCTATTGCTATATAGATCACCTATCACATTTCTGTATACACTGTACTGCTATACAAAGATCATGTTTATGTATGTTGATATTTAAAAAAAAACTTAACACAATTCCCAACATTCTACCCCAATATGGACTAACAAACTTCTTTACAGTATCATACCATTAAGTTGTTTTAGATCCTTATTGATGTTTTTATTTTGTTTGGTCTCTGAAATTTTTTTTCGTTCCTTCAGTGTATACTGGTGTAACTTTTGCATCCAGGTTCTGCCAATATTCAAGGTCACCTCATCTAGTTTTAATTCATGTGACTCTGGACCCGCAGCAAATGTCTTATCTTTCTTTTGATTGGTTAACTTGTACTGTTGATAGAACATGTCTCCTTGGCTGTCAACCTACAGATCAACAAGTGTTTTAAAGTAAATTACCATATTTCTCATAGTTTGTTTAAGTATAATCACATCAAAAGTGCAAATGTTGCTGTACCAGTAAAGGTTAATGGTGTCAGTCATGTATTCTTAGCATACTGATTATCACAGCTATATAATATCAAATTTCTATGTAAGCAAACAAAAGCCACATTCAAAAGTTGTTATAAAAACATTAATTATCTTGTTATATCAACAAAATAATTAATGTACTAATACGATGGACCTTTTTATGGGTTGTTCCATTCTGATAAGTTTTGTCAGAATAGTTTATATTAAGATCATGTGATGTCAACAGAAAGGTTACATTGACAACATTCAGTGATATCATGTTTAAGTTCATCTGCGAGGAGTTTACAGAAATATTCTAAATTCTATATTTGTAAAGATGACTAGTACCATCTTGTTGTTTGCTTTTCTGATCTAGCAATTATCGTTGCATGACAACAATATTCCAATGTAAATGATAAACTGCTCAACCGGAAGTGCTGCTGTCCTACATTTTCCTTGAAGCAGCTATCATGATGAAACATGATGGAACAAAACAATTCACAAAAGGTCTATTGGCTTAACAAAAATTTCCCCTTTTTATGAATTGGTTGGCAAAAAGTTTCAAAATAAAATAATAGGGAAAGAAGTGGCAAGCCAAGTTCCCTAAAAAACTCACAACTTAAGTGGGAAACTTTTGGCTGTGACACCAAGGTTTTTTTTAAAAAAAAAACCGAAATGAATGCACTAACAACTGAACCATGGCAAGGGGAATGTGTGTTTTCTTTACCTGTATGGAGCAGAAGCCATCTTTGTTGTTTAGTGTTGTTATTCCTGCCAAAGATGTTTTGAACCTTTCCTGTGCCAAGATTGGAAAAGACCCTGTACAAATTTCTGACCATTTTGTAAAGTCACTGAAAATAGAAAATAACATGTACTGACAGAATACAAATGCTGACTGTGAACACAACATGCCTTGACAGAATGATGACAACCCTGTGTATACACAACATGACTTGACAGGATGATGACAACCCTGTGTGTACACAACATAACTTGACAGAATAATTAAACCTTGTGTGTACACAACATGACTTGACAGAATGATGACAACCCTGTGTGTACACAACATAACTTGACAGAATAATTAAACCTTGTGTGTACACAACATGACTTGACAGAATAATGACAACCCTGTGTGTACACAACATAACTTGACAGAATAATTAAACCTTGTGTGTACACAACATGACTTGACAGAATGATGACAACCCTGTGTGTACACAACATAACTTCATAGAATAATGACAACTTTGTGTACACAACATGATGTCACAGGATAATGACAACCATGTGTGTATACAACATAACCTGACAGAATGAAAGTCCTGTGTGTACAAAACATGACTTCATCGAACAATGACAGGTGTTTGTGTAGTACACTTATATTTCAATACTTAATTTTGACATTAAAATACCCACATTAATACTTGAGAACAACATAAGAAGAAAAATAATAATACAGATGCAGAAAAGTCAATTGTTCAAATACAAACTGAAAATGAATATTCAAATACAAATATTTGTTCTCAATTTCAGCTCTAACATATACAAATGATATCAGTAACAACTGCTGGATAATCTGCAAGAAAAAATCATTTAAGTACATAACACAAGACTACTTACTCAATTTGAGACAGTTTCCATATAGATCCTTGTGTCTGAGGTGGATTGCCATCTCTATAGTCAAACATTTGACAACAAACTTCTGTTGGACTCTGACTTGCAAAAGACAGCAATGCATGACTGGAACCACCAACAGTAGCCACTGATGATAGATATTGTGGTGGTGTTACCAATGTATGAGGCCACTGTAAAATCTAAAATTGAAAACAATAATCTCAACAGTTTTGTCTTAAAATCAGATTGAAACATACTTTAAATTAGTATCTAAATTATTTTAAATTATTAAATTATTCATAATTTAAATTATTTTAATCAAATTAATGAACAAAGTTTGTGTGGTTCCAACAGGTATATGGTTATACTGCAGGAAACCACTACTGGTATTTTCATGGCTCTGCTAACACGTTATCAAGAAAACTTCAGTTATAAATGCAGTGAATCTGTCAACTCCACACAAACACTTCATATCTATCCCTGAATTATAACTTTGTATGCAGTTTGTTTCCTACATTCAGAGTAAAGTAGTTTTTTAGAGATAAAATCTTTTGTTTACAAATACTGGTCTCAACTTTTAAGACCTACTGAAGCTGAGGTAATGAAATTAACACAGGCTGATGACCTTTACCATTTGATGTCTTTGCTACATAAAAAATGTGATAAAAATGTTCAGTCAAATTTTATTTGTTTGATGTGCACTAAACAGTAGTTTTAGAAGTGTGTCAGTTAGTAGGCTATTTTTGTAAAAAATTCTTTTGAATTTTGATAATTTGAATTGGACAAAATTTGAAGATTTTTGATAGAAAAAAATATAAGAAGGGAAAACTGCTATAAAAAAAATAGGTCAGAACTTTTTCATGTTTTTAGGTCATATTAAACAAATGTTTTTTTTGTTTGTTTTTTTTTTGTTGGTATTAACAGGTTTTTGAAACAAAGTTAAAAATGTTCAAAAACAACACACAACACATTACAACCAATGGCAGTGAATGACCAGAGGTCAACTGAGTCACTCAAATGACCTAGGAATGCAACTATACTGGTAAACGAAGAACGTACCGGTGTTCCTGGAAACCTCTCATCAACCATTAATATCGAGTAGTCTGTAGCGACTATAAAACAGTGGGATGATACAGGCGTCTGTTCTATTACCCTCACTCTTTCGTTATTTTGTAGAAATTTGCTGGGAAGAGCGAACAAATCAATGCCACAGGACATCACTTTTTTCTGCAAAATCAAAATGTCAGTAGAATTATAAAAGAGAAGTAGAGGGGGTGTTGAAGATAAATTAAACAGTTACATGTACCGTATTTTACGGCCTATAGGTCGATATTTTTTTTCTCCAAAGTTGTGACCTCGACCTATTCGCCGCATCGACTTATCTTTAAAAAAAATAGTGAAATATTTAACTTGTATCTGCAATTCCTCATTTTAACATCGTAATTCAAAATTTTCCATGGGATAATCTAGGGGCTACTCCCAAACACCCATTTGTATTTACACTTAATAGGACTATTAAATGTGACCTCGTGTGCGTAATGCACTGTGTTCATAATCAAGTGACAAAATAATGATCTTTCAAGTTACAATATCATTGGGATTCAAGACTGTGTCAGAAACTGCGTGATAAAAATACATCGTTTACATTATATTTATACCGGACAGTTTATACTTTTGAATGATTCCCTTATCTCGGCACCCCACTGTGAAGTTGAAGTCTTCATTCAGACTTTCAGGACACTACAAGCTGTGTTCACTGGAACGTGACCTTCAACTGATAAGGATCGCGCAGCAATCTTTGAAGTTGGGAAAGTTTTGGAAAAGGTGTTACATAAATTAATTGACACTAAACCTTGAGTATTTAATTGTTTGACAATTGCAGTAGCATAATAATTTAGGTCAATGTAAGGATAAGACAAGGATTGAGGTCGCTTGTGTAAACAGCATAAAGAATTTAATGATGATTTGACAGGTAACATAATGGCGATGCTTGTATACATAATCAGTACACACGAGTAACATAAGTGATGTTAAATATATATATGATGCAACTTATATGCTTTTTAATCACTCCTATTTAATACTGTGCCGTAAAATAGGCCGATCACTCTGATTATTTTAATAGACTACCATCGTGTTAGCACCAGTTCTTAAACATAAACGATGCAATTTCTGTGTTCTCCCATTCATGTTTCCATCTTTGCCGACATCGACCTATCCTCTGTTTCGACCTATCTAATACTTAATCCTGGATTTTTGCCAAAAATCGGCCATTCGACCTATCCCCCATATCGACTTATAGGCCATAAAATACGGTACATTATAATATTATATTCATGTAAAACCTCAACCTCTTTCATCCAACAGAATAAATTTTAAAATCCCTTTTTCAAGTTAACTCAAGATTAGAAACAAACAACTATTATGTAATATGAAATCATTTGAACTTAGATATTTTGATGAAAAAGGTAACTAAAAAATCTATCTATCTATCTATCTATCTAATCTGTCTGTCTGTCTATCTATCTATTTTTCTTTATCTATTTATCTCCTGGTTTCTTTCACTATCTATCCCATGGTCTCTCTATCTCTCATTTCACCCTAAAGTCAAACATTTCTACAGCTGTGTTATCTTTCAGCCTGTCTGTATGTCTGTCTCTCTGTCTGTCTCTCTGTCTGTCTCTCTCTGTGTCTCTCTCTGTCTGTCTCTCTCTGTGTCTCTCTCTGTCTGTCTCTCTGTCTGTCTCTCTCTCTCTCTGTCTGTCTCTCTCTCTCTCTCTCTCTCTCTCTCTCTCTCTCTCTCTCATTTTACCCTCAAATCAAACATTTCTACAGCTGTGTTATCTGCCACTATAACATGTCGGGGATGAGCACCATACATTGCTTGTCGCCATGTATCATGGCACGTAAATCTATGACTTTTTTCGGCAATGACAATCTCTTTCCTGAAAATATAGATAAAAAAAAATGAACAATAAATTAGGATGTATTTACATTTTTTTTTACAACACAACAACTCTTAACATACAAAGTATGCCTATTTCTCATTTATTCATGGTTTCTTGTTGGTTTGTTGAGTCAGAAATAGTCTGTATAGATTTTGCTTTGCACATTTGTTAGAGTTTGTTTAAAGGGACATTAGCTGTGTTCACCTAAAAAATAATTTCTATTTTTTCTACTTTTACTACTTGTACTTGATGTATAATAACAAATAAGTGCTATATACAGGCATAAAAAAATCTTATATTCCTATATTTTGTGAAAATAAGGACAGGTCCAGTGTGGTATTCATATACTATACTAAGTAAGGTTGAGTTAATCAATTGCAATTGAAAAAGTGCCAAACCTGGGTTTCTCAAGCAATTTTCCCAAAATATATAGGAATTTAAGAATTTTTATGCCTGTGTATATCTCTTTATTTTATTTTATATCAATCTTAGTGGTAAAAAGGAAAAACAAAAATGTTTTTGTTACAACTAATGTCCCTTTTATATTGAAATTTGTATAAAAAGACCCCTCCTGACTTCCGATGCTGCAGTGTGTGGGATATATGTCAGAAGAATGACAGAACTTGTGTATATGTCAAAATACTGTATCATGTGCATCATTTATTACTTACAGTACCATGACAACAATGTGTTTTGCTCTAAAAACAGTCAAATATATCAAAAACTTGTAAACATGAACTACAGAGCATTTGGAACACTCAATGTTACTATTTTAACAACAAATCAACAAGAATGTCAACATAAAAGCAAGATGGAATACCATCCATGTTTAACCCTATCCAAATAAAAACCTGGTGGGCTATGCAGTACATGCATTCTTTTTTTGTTTTTATAAAAGTAAGGCTGAATGATTTGATTACCAACTTGTACACTTAAATCATCTAAAAGTAATTTCATTTGTTGTTTACCCCATAAAATCTACTTTGCACCACATATTAATAAGAATCAAGGATATCAGGTCTTGGGATTGCCAGGGGGTTACAGTTACCGTAATTTATCTAATTAAGGCGCCCTTTTTGGGATATTTCAGATTTATGGGCGCCTTAATTTGTGTCAAAAAACTAAATTTCAGTTGATAAGGCGCCTTAATTGGAGTTTTGTCGATCTCGGGTTTGAAATCAACCTCAAAATCCATGCAACATGTCGATGATAAATACAGTCTAGATGTTGTTTATTTATTTGTATTAATCAATCCAGATCATTATCAGCTACAAACATTTATAAAAGTGTAAGATTTCTGTGAATAAACATTTCTTTTATGTTGTTTATTTAGTGTACCGCATGATGAAAACGACTCTCGAGTCCACGCTGTCACTCGGAATTATACTCTGTTCTTAACAAGTACTGATCCATAATCAATCAAGTTTGTCATAATATAAATACTCTTCTTTATCATCATGCTGGTGTAATTAATGTAGCAAGTCTTTAAATTCATATTGTTGTAAATTATATCAAGAGGAAAGCTGATTTCAAATTGAAAATGAAATCCCGGTAATGTACGAAATTATTTGTCAGACATTCAAGAAATAGACTTTAACCTGTGCTGCCATCTCCTAACTGCTTAGACGTACCAGTTAGGTGGTAAATCAGCCAGTTACTAATTAGGCATGCCCTAAATAAACAATCAATAATGACTTTTGGTATCAATTATGTAACTGACAATGCTGAATTAAAAATGCCGATACGGAAATGTTAAAACACGTGGTTTTTGGAAATCGGGATCGAAGTACCGACTAATGTCTGCTGATTCACCGACACGAAGTTTAGAAATCTATATATCAAATACCAAGGCAAATAAATAAATGTCTGAAACCAATACAAAGTCAAGACAGTATTACAAAACAATTATAATGGACGCTTTAACACCACAACTCGGATTAAACTTAGTAACTGTACTCTGCAATCACATAACTGCCCGAGGGAAAATAAGTTCTGCTTTCAAACAAGCTGAAGACTGAAGTGAAGATGTTGTGAGTCGATCTAATCAGTCTCTGTTCGTATCTAAAATCTGTTCGGTATGAAGAATTAATCGACCTGAGGTTAAAAGATCGTCTGATTTATTTACTGTATGTTTATCATTAAAGCTGTCAAAAAAGTTTCATTTTTCATTTTTTTTGGGGGGGGGGGGGGGGGGTATTTTTTTTTTTTTTTCGTTTCAAAGGGCGCCTTTATTAAAATAAATTAACATAATTTTGGTCTTGGTGGCGCCTTAATTAGAGCAGCGCCTTAATTAGATAAATTACGGTATGTCAGTTGTCTGCCATGGTTCACAGAATTTTACTTCTTTATTAGGGTAAATGATTTCCATGTCAAACCCTAGGATATTGACAAGCTACACACAATGTGATGTTACAATACAATTTATGACGTAGCTTCTATGACTGTTAAGTCCTATGTAGGTGTAATGAGAATGAAGCGCATAAGTAGTAATGTCCGACTTTATTGTGTACATAAACATGTACTTGATGTATGGGAGAAAAATAATCAAACACAGGTGTGTTGAGTGAAAACAGAAATCTCGACCCTCATAGCAAGAATCTGTAAGTCCTATCCACAGGAGACCCTCTGATTGGACAACCAGATTCTTACACTCAGGTGGAGATTTTCCTTATCCACTCCACACATCCATGTAAGATTCTATTAATCTGTTCTACTGTGATACGGTATACAACACTGGAATCTTACCTCCCATCCACGGTCCACATTTGTACATTTCCAGTATTGGTTGCCACAACACACTCACATGGTATAAAAGGACTGAAAATATAGTACAAACGTAAATACAATGGAATCTGATAAAAATTTTAACATAGAGATATTTTCTCACCAAATATTATATGGACTATTAAAAAAAACACAAGCTTAAATAGATTACAGCAATTGTAACTGGTGATTGTGATCCCTGTTTTGGTTCTTGAATTGGTTACAGAAACCTGACAGATGTGACTGGTAGTCAGGGGATACTCAATCCACCATGACACCCAATCCCATCCCTGGATTTCCATAAATCTATGACTGACACCTGTTGATAGGGGATACTAAATCCTCTGTGAAATCAGATTATGTTCTTGCATTTCTGGAAGTCAATGTTTGTCATCTACACCTTGTATTCTTACACTGATGATGATTATATTACTGTTGATATTTTAACACTTTACATGTAGGGACCTCCATGGCTGAGTGGTTAAAGCATCATGCTTAAAAACAACAGTCTCTCAACTTTAGTTAGCATGAGTTCAAGTCCATCTAGAACTTAGCTGATTTTGTAAGAAAGTTTGCAAGTTTAGTTACGGAAGACTGGTGGCCTCTCCCAAAGTACACTATAACCATTAAAATTGGTCACCACTATATGACTGTTGAGTGCAGCGTTAAACAATCAAAATTTAAATTCAAAACATTACTGGATATAATTATATAGTCCATGATTCATACAGGCACTTCAAAGTCAAATTCAAGGAGTATCAGAAGTGCCAACATTTGAAAATTAGAAAGAAGGTGCTGAACATAGCAAGGCAAACATTTTTATTTACTCTTGTGTGTCTTAATGGGGATGCAATTTTTACATTAATGAAATAAATGATATTATTTAAGTAAAATTTCATATTTTCTGATTTTATATGGTATTCTGTGAAATAATAGCATTAAACAGATAACCTGGACATTTTTTTTCCTGGTTACTTTTGCCATTTTATGAAAGAAAATATTTGCCTTAAATCACCAGTTTCAGATGGCATATATTTAGCTTGAAAATATAGCTTCTTTTTTAATTGGTCCTCTCATCTAAGGAAGAAAATAAGGGAAACTAAAAGGGAGTGAAAATTGCTACCTATATCTTGTTTCAAACTAATATTTGTTGTCACTTTAGATAGAAAGCCCTTTCTCTGGAAAAACTACACTTAGTCTTACCTAAGACAGATAGAGGTAGGCACATCAGTATCAAATGTTGCTTTACAAACTGATTCCATGGCAACACACTTTGCATTTTGGGAAGTATTACTGGTGTTTAATCTGAGTAATTCACATATAGATTTCCCTCTGACTGCAACTAAATCTGTAGAAATAATTGTAAATATAACAAAAGGCCCATGGGCCTTAATGGTCACCTGAGTATGCACATTTTTTTTGGTCTTTAGAAATCATTGTGCCAACTATGTGCTCTTTATACTTCATAATAGATGGATATGATGGATATATAGATTTAACTATCATACAATACTGACAAGTTTCAATCCTTTTATAGGATAGTAAGTTTAATCATATAACAGTGAGATGTGATTTTGGTATATCCGGATTAGATAAACAAAAATAAAAATATAAATCACTTTTTGTGCCTTACCGACCAAAATGTTCACGAATTTCACAATCATGGTAAAGCGTTTTGCTCTTCTAATCATGCATTCAGTCTTCATATTGCACAAAAGTGAAGATTTTGTACAATTATGTTTATTTCCACAATATAAAAAATTTTGGCACTGCCCTGCCCACACCACCCCAACTTTTCATGTAACCCAGTCCATCTAGGTGATCAGAGAAACTTTAGTTTCACCAAACATCCAAAAAATTGTAATATACAACTTATCTAGTCATGACATGTTTAGTGGTAAGGTTCACATTCAGATGATTTAAGATTTCTAAAATAAGGGGTAGGGAATGGCCCTGGAGACACCCAGACATTTTACCCTGAAACTTGTCATGGGTAATAAGAAAATATATGGTTTAGGGGTGATGATCTCAATAGTTTTTGAAAACTGAGATTTCTGAAATTAAGGGGTGAGGAATGACCCCAGGGACCACCCCAAAATATCACCCTCCAACTTGTCTTGTGAAGAGTAATAAGAAAATACATGATTTGAGGGTGGGGATTTCAACAATTTTTTAGATAATTGAAGATTCTGAAATAAGGGGGCAGTTTTTCAGATAATTAAATATTTTTGAAATTATGGGGTAGGGAATGGACTGGGATTCCCCAATATACCTCCATACAACTTTGACTAATCATGGGTAACACAAGAATATATGGTTTAGGGTTGGGAAGCTCCAATATTTATGAGATAGTTGAATATTTCTGAAATAAGGAGGTGTGACCATAAAACTAAACAGAAAATACATGGTTTAAGGGTGGGGACCTCAACGTTTTTTTTAGATAATTGAAGATTTCAGAAATAACGGTGTGGGGAACGATCCTGGGGATCCCCAATATACATGTATCACCATAAAACTTGTTTTGTCATGAGGAATAAGAAAATATATGGTTTAGGGATGGGGATCTCAACAGTTTTTGAGAACATTTAAGAGATTTCTGAAATAATAGGGCAGTTTTTCAGATATTTGAATATTTCTGAAATTATGGGGCTGGGAATGGACTGGGATTCCCCAAAATAACTCCATACAACTTTGTCTTGTCATGGGTGACAAGAGGATATATGGTTTAGGGTTGGAAAGCTCAAATATTTATGAGATAACTGAATATTTCTGAAATAAGGGTGGGGGTGACCCTGAGGATACCCAAAATATCATCATACAACTTTTCTTGTCATGAGGAATAAGAAAATATATTGTTAAAGGGTAGGGACCTGAATGGTTCTTGAGATAATTGAAGATTTCTGAAATAACAGGATGGGGAATGACCCTGGCGATCTCCAAAATATCATCATGAAACTTGTCTTGTCATGAGGAATAAGAAAATATATGGTTTAGGGGTGGGGTTCACAACAGTTTTGAGATAATTGAATATTTCTGAAATAAGGGAGTGGGGATGACCCAGAAGACCCCAAACTTGTCTTGTCATGAGGAATAAGAAAATATATGGTTCAGAGGTGAGGACTGCAATGGTTTTTGAGATAACTAAAGATTTTTGACAAAACGGGATGGGGAATGACCCTGTGGATTCCCAATATATCACTCAACTTTTATTTTAGATAATTGAATATTTATGTAATAAAGGGATGGGGATTACCCTGGGGACCCCAAAGTATCACCATTAAACTTGTCTTGTCATGAGGAATAAGAAAATATATGGTTTAGGGGTGGAGATTCCAACTATTTTTCAGATAATTGAATATTTCTGAAATAAGGGGGTGGGGATGACCCCTGGAACCTCCAGAATTTTCCATTACAATTAGTCTTGTCATGAGGAATCACAAAATACATGGTATCGGAGTAGGGAATGACCCTGTAGATAAAGCCTTACATGGCAATGAGCCCCATACATCATGTCATCAAAAAAATATTCAATTTGAAGTACTGTACAGTGTAATGATTTTTATCAGTTAAAATGCAAGTAAAAACTGAATGTTTAATTTTCCTGTATGTTTCTATAGTAAACCCCAACCAGCCTATAAAAATATACCTTAGATCCCCCTTGTGAAAACTTCTTGCACAACTAGGGATATAGGCCTACAATACCCTGAAGTTTCATGGACTTTTACTCCATAGTTCCTGAGAAACGCTTAAGTAGGGAAGATTTTCTAACATTAAGTACATTTTACTATATAGTAAATGTAGCTCCACTCCAGGGGCAGAACCCATACACTCAGGGTAATAAATATTACAATATTGGTAGAGGGCATCATGCTCTTTCTAACCATAAATTCAGTTTTCCTTTAAGATGTGCAGGAGGTGAGAAGAAGACTTTTGAAGATTTGGCTATTTTTACTATATACTCCAGGACATTACAAACATATAAAGCATTTGTTTCAGTAAGGTACCCCAGTAGAGAAGAAGATTTTTAAAAATTGCCCTATTTTTCATGGTTTTTACCCCCTCCCTATTGCCTCTTGGGGGTGGTGACCATGAATTTGCAAATTTCATGTCCCTTCAGGTATTGATGCTAGTGACCAAGTTTGGTTGGAATTGGCACAGTGGTTCTTGAGAAGAAGCTGAAAATGTGATGGAGGACACACGATAGACGACAACAGACAAAACACGATTGCAATAATATTTTATGTGCACTAAAGTCAATATGCATTTAAATACAGTAAAACTTTGATGAGTTGAAGTTCAAGGGAGCACCTACAAAAGTTTTATTGGGATTTTGACTCATCAATGGTACATATAACAGAGAATCATGGAGTTTTAGTTTCAAAGGTTCTATAAGATGTATTTAAGTGCTTCAAATCTGTATAAGACATATACTGCCATGAATCAACTTAATTTTCTGGAAATTGAAACACTGACTGTTTGTAAGAAGAAGAATTGTAATGGGGCACTTTCATACACTTATAACTTTTTACTTCGAATTATTTATAGGAATTTTCAATGCTATTTTATAAATGGGCACAAAAAATTATTTGAAAAATTGAGAAATTTGACTCATAAAAGTTTGAATTATGAATTGTTTATTAAGCAGCATTAAATATCAAAATTAATCAGACGTTGTCAATAGTTAGAATCATTGAGAAATTTGTTTCATTGAACTTTGACTCATTTGTAACTTACGTTAGAAGCTCTACATATAAACATTTGATGTATCATCTGCCATCTTGACTTACACTAGCATACTATACTCTACCTTCATACATTACTCTTTCAGCTTTCACTTCTCTGATTTCATATCCACACGTGTATGACGTTGTGTTTATAATACCCAAAGTTCTGTCGGCCATTTCACTGGTTTCTGTGATATCTTTTAAACCATAAGGAACACAAACATCAGAGTACCTGTATCTGTATTTACTGCGAAACAAACGATTGAAGAAAAATGGTTTTTTTTACTGCAGTGGAAGCTGTCTTCAGAGATGACCCCATCCGCCACTAAAATGTGGTTATTTAAGACAAGGGGTCTTTTAAAAGAGGTATAATGAAGTGAGAGGTTTTCAAAATGTGGTCTCAAAAGACAGGTGGTCTTTCATGACAGTGATCTCTTAAGAGAGGTTAGACTGTTTTATCAACAAACCTGACCCAAATACATGTATAATTATTGTGAATATCAGAATGTGAATTTAAAGCAATCACGGGTATGTAATAAACAAAACATATCTAGTAGATGTCACTTGATAAAAGACTATGTTGACCAAGTGCCACGAGTGGTATCACATTTTAGATCACAAAGTCTCTCACTTTTTATCACTACACAGCACTGTATAACTGAAAATTTGCTGAATGTGGCTTAAATGGCTATCAATACAATGATAATAACAAAGGAAAACAAGCATTCTGAAAGTAATAATCAATCAACGCATGCCAAATTTTAACCAAAAACTTCAACTGAGAATTGAGCAAAGAAGTCCAACATGTCTAAATCATGACAAAATAAAAAAAGGGGTTTTCATATCTTACTCCAAATATCATCTGTGCGAAAAATCAGCATATTATCACCGTTATTAGCTAATGGTGAGCGATTACAAAACTTGAACCTAAATCTTAACAACATTACGAATTACAAAACCAATAGTCCAACGGTTTTCACTGTTATGGAAATCAAAATTAAAAGGATACTCAAATCTTGAAAATGAGGTGCACTTGGTGTGATGAGGAGGTTCCTTTCCTGTGTAGACTCCACAGTCAAATGACACATACAACCACCAGTGAATGCAGAGTTTATTTTCTGAAATTATAATCAACAATTATTGCATTCTGATAGGTCTTTAACTTCACAGGTTGTGCTTTTAATTTCAAATTTTTCAATTTCCTTAAACAATCGGTATGAAAAAAGCCCATTTAAAAATTTGTTCACTGTTTCGTTAATTCACAGCTTTATCAACATCATGAATAAAGAGAATATCAACACAAGTTACTGTATACAGTACTGTTATATAACTCAAGTCCCATGCCGTTATAATACCATAATTAACTGACTATGATAAAGATGATAAAACAGTATTGATAACAAATATTTAACAAAAACAGTACCTCAAACAAAGTTGTCAGTATTTTAAAAAAATTATAATCAATACAGAAGCAAAAGAAACAACAAACAATTCAAAATAAGACACAAAAAAACAACAAAAATCAAACCACAAGCAACAGAGAAACAAGAGTCAGAATCCTTCTTGAGGTGGTAGGGCAGAACTGCAAAGCACTGTTTTTCAATGGTCAAGGTTGAAGATGAAGGTCATGGCTGAACATGTAGGTCAAAGTCAACTAAGGTCACCATGTTTTATCATCATATGACATTACAATGTAATATTCTGAATGGTTTTCTTACAACAGAGCTAAACACAAAAGCTTTAAAATCAAATTGTTGATGTAAACAGACATACAGTCAAAATTGTATATAATGGCCTCCTTAGGGACACAACAAAACCAGTCTTTATAGGGAGGTGGTCTTTATATAGAGGTTGATTTGTACACAAATGGTACTGTTGGAGACAGCAAAAAAGGTGGTCTTCATACACAGGTGGTCATTAAAGCAGGTTTTACTTTACATTGCAGATTCATAGACTGGTATTCACTTCACAAGATATCAGACAAAAATATGTGCATTAAAATAGCTGTGGAACAGTTTAGAACCATCAATGTACAATGTATCAGAGGAAAGCCCATATCACAGTTCAACATCAATAGCTGTGGAACAGTTTAGAACCAACAATGTACAATGTATCAGAGGAAAGCCCATATCACAGTTCAACATCAATAGCTGTGGAACAGTTTAATAGCTGTGGAACAGTTTAGAACCATCAATGTACAATGTATCAGAGGAAAGCCCATATCACAGTTCAACATCCAGCTGTGTGACAGTTTAGAACCATCAATGTACAATGTATCAGAGGAAAGCCCATATCACAGTTCAACATCCAGCTGTGTGACAGTTTAGAACCATCAATGTACAATGTATCAGAGGAAAGCCCATATCACAGTTCAACATCAATAGCTGTGGAACAGTTTAGAACCATCAATGTACAATGTATCAGAGGAAAGCCCATATCACAGTTCAACATCAATAGCTGTGGAACAGTTTAGAACCATCAATGTACAATGTATCAGAGGAAAGCCCATATCACAGTTCAACATCAATAGCTGTGGAACAGTTTAGAACCACCAATGTACAATGTATCAAATGTATTCAACATCAATAGCTGTGGAACAGTTTAGAACCATCAATGTACAATGTATCAGAGGAAAACCCATATCACAGTTCAACATCTGTGGAACTCCACATTTAGCTGGTGACATCTATGCACAAGAGAAGTTAAAGAACAGTAAAACAAAGATGTGTATGAGAAACAATGATGCCCCTGAAAAGCCATTTCTGAAAAGTCCCAGAATTCTAGCAAATATTGCTTCATGTCGGCTACATTCAAATTCACACAATATCTTACTGATAGAAAATTTCATAGTTTGGTTGAAATTTGGTAAAAGAGTTATTTGTAAGAAGCCAAAATATTGTAAGCACATAAAAGGCAAAACAGACAGAGCAAAAACAATAGGAACCTCACCACATCTTTGATCTTGAAGCATGAAAATATGGGAAAAAAAAAACAAACATCCACAAACAATATGCCCTGATCACATCATTGATCTCTGGCATGAAGATACAAACAAGCATCCAAAAACTAAAATTTCATGCATATCAAGTCAGGGGACTTTGGTTCTAAACTACATCCGAACAAAAAGGAAAACAAAAAATAGAAAGAAGATAACAAGTCTGATCCATGAAATTTCACAACTGATACTCACTGGTTTACCTGAAAGGTCTTTGACCTCTTCATATTTCTCCACACATTTATCTAACCATGATGGAACCTTCATGGTCAGTTCAGTTAGGTTTTTCTTGGTTTCTCCTTCCCTCTCTATTTTTCTTAATTGCTTCACTACCTTTTCCAGATCTGTTTGGAATTTCGTCTTACCTTTCTGTTTATAAAAGAAAACCAAAACATTAAGGTACAAAGGTGCGCTGCTAAAATTAGAATTTTTATTGCCAAATTCATTTAAAGAATAAACCTTAACCAACCAATATAAATTTACCCTTGAATCATCCACAAAATATAGTGGAACCTTGCCTAAAGACCACCTCACTTTGGAGACCACCTTGCATCTATTTAAGACCTTACCTTTTCAGTCAATTGAAAACTTCTTTATAGATACTGAATAACATCAGATCCTCCCCTAAGAAACCCCCACAATAATCAGACCACTTTGAGTCAGTCAATTGTGTGTTCTTATTGGTGAGATTCCAGTGTATATCATTATCCGATTTAAAGTAATTAATGAAACAAATTTATCTTTAAGATATTCTATGATTACTGTAAATCTGGATATTTTCCTGGGACTTTATTTTCGCGAAACACAAATTCTAAATATATTCGCAAGATGATATTTTCAAGATTCCGAATGCCCATTTCATCATACTATTATCATACTTCATTAGGTGATAATTTCATTTTTGCAAGTGAGAGCTCTCGTGAAATTACGTGTAAATAAAATTCTCGCGAATATAACCAGAATTATGGTGTAAAACTAAACCTTTTGTTTTGCTGAATTTCTATAGGACTGTGTTGACAAGATAAAGTTTCCTGCTGCTGCTTCCTTTCTTCTTAATTCTTCCATTATTCTATCTTTGAAAGGAAAAGTAACTGCAATACAAATATAAAATACAAAATAACATGAATACAGTTCACATGTACAGAACTAATACTTACTGATATTTTTATTATTCTTCTTTCTTTATATTCTAAACTACCATTGAAAATTGAAATTCGCCCTCTCAAACAATTTTTTTAACCGAACACTGATGCCAGAGCAATAGCATAAAACACCCATCAACAACATAGATGTGAGCTAAAACAAAGGAAATCAAAGAGAAAAAAAACAGAACAGGAAAACAAAGAAGCCACATAAACAGGGCTCACCTCTAGACAACTTGAAGACATCAGTTAAGCCAGAGATATACCCTTTGTATGTGTGAATGGTAAATCTGATTTTAGTCTGATAACAATTGACCTTTCACAAGAGGCCCAACATGGCACCTTTTGGCAGACTTTTACATTCTGATGTCACAATTAAATGGGCTATCGAATATTTGAGTGAATATGACATCACAATTCAATGATATCATGTGTCGCACATTTGGTGACATGTCACAGAGGAAATTTTTATTGATCTTTAATTTGGTTAGTTTTGTTTGTTTAAAGGTAAATGCAGTTTTATGACACATTCAATAATTGTTCAGTTTTATGGTGGCAGCTAGGTTTAATGGTGGAGGAGAGAACCTGGTTACAAAGTACAAATGTCTGTGGGAAGAGAGCACTGAACATCCTCATATAAACTGGCAAACTTCTTCACAAAATCAGCTCAGGTTCCAGTAGCTCAAACCCTTTGATCTTCATGAATAGTACCAAAATGCATGTGATTACCTGTATTTTTAATGTAAAACCTAACGTTGTTGTGCAGGAAAAGTACAGTGTATTGTAACCCCAGTTATATTACTATATTTCCACCTTACCTTTAGCCGGCTCTAAGGATAATGGCAGACTTGGTCGTAAGGCGCAGAAACTTGGTTCATTGTTCAAAAATACACATGGATTCTTCTGTGACATAAACTTTGTGGATGAAATGTCTGCAATATCTATATTTCCATGACAACCAAAACCCTCAAATATATCTCTTTTCTTTTGTTGGTTGGAGGACAGGTGATATGGAAAGGTCTTTGATGGAAAGTCCATTTTAACTAAATGACGTAAATGCTCATTCAAATGTCAACGTAAAGATCCAGTTGCTTTTACTTCCAGTTACCATTCTAAATGATCCAATGGTATCTGAACATCTCCATTTTCTATAGAATAGTTTTGGAGTCACAAATGCATGTATCATATTTTTGGTGTTGTGTACTAATCATAACAAATTATTTCAACCAGATACAGGTGTATGTTAGAGTCTATGCTTGCAAAAAGTAAGCAATAAATTAAAGTTCATGTAATGAATTTTTTTTTTTAAACTAGTATATCTCCCCGCCTTATACATGTTACATACATATATACTTAAGTGTCAAATAGAACATAAAAATAAATAATTTCCATTCAGTAATTCTAATAAAATGTTAAATCAAACTACACGTACGTGTATGTGGTTTATCTAAAGAGAGAATACATGTAAGATTTCTGTTGGACAACTCTATACTGGTTCAGGTTTGTAAATACAATTATAAACTTATTGTTGTGACTTGGTTGTTAGACAATTTAGATTTTGTGTATATAATACATGTATGTGTGGTCTAGTGATCCTTAGCTTGGTTTATAATAATACATGGCAGAAAAAGATGATATTGATCTGTCCAAGACTGTAAACTGCTGGAATCCTGATAAAGATGAAATATGTGAATCACTGAAAAAAAAAAGAAAGAAAATCAAAATTTTGAATTTAAGTCAAATAACAAGTTTGAAATACCATCAAATTTCATAATCTTGGACATACAAAATATAATGTTCATACATGTACCGTGTATATGACTATCAATTATCAGATTATATTTCTCGGGCCTTTATCTACAGTACCCACGGGGTCAAAATTCAGCCCCATTCCCAATGCAAAATATATGTGTTTTTTCCCAATTTGATGAAAAAACTTCCCAATTTGGTGTTCAGACCATGACCAAAATGAAAAAATACATTGATGTAAGGGATATTGCATTAAAATTCCCTATCGTATTCACCAATGGCATTTTCCAAAAATTGACAGAAAAGGCTGTTTATTCAAATATGGTCTTATTGGGAATACAAAGCATGCCAAAGTACTGGAGAGTGAGTTCATAGCAATTGACATAATTACATACATAGAGCATAATTTTAGCATTCCAAATTTTTGCAAAATGTTTAATTTTGTTAAATGATACTTTATGATTAATGTTAGATATTTACAAACCATTCTCAGAATAGAATTCTTGTGAGTATATAGTTTCTGATATGAAGTTGGTGGATGTTCAATATGAATTTGTGTAATGTACAGTTAAGATACAGAAGTAGATCTATGACAAACTTCCAAATAATTTGTGACTTTTACCTTTTGAAATTTGGTTTTTAATTGTAATTTTTTGTTTTTTAATTGATTACAAGGATGACCAATCTATTCGCACATAGATTGTGCTAACATATTTACATTGGATATATTTTATAGAGAGAGCGAACAATCGAAGTCCATTAAACTTAATGGTCATTTCACTAATTAGTTTTTAATTAATATCCAAAATGCAATTCTATATTTATACTATTTTTCATTTACTTTCTCCATGAATACTGAAAATGTCATTTTCTAAAACAGTTTGGAAACAAAGTACTTAACTTTTATATATGAAGCAAGCAAACAGTGATTGTATATAATTATGGATGAATTCCAAATAAATTTCCAAAACGAGACCAAAAAACACTACAATTATCGATACCGAAACAGACAAAAACACACCACAATGACTGCAGCAAGATACAAATGTTAAAATAATTATTCAAAATGTATTTTGTAACATGACTTATGTATAATTATGGATTAAATTTTATGAAATAATTATAAATCACTGAAACAAAGTCAAAACACACTAAAATTAACCAAAAATCTAGCGAGTTTCGGTCTTGTTTCAGAAATTTATATGGAATTAAGCCATAATTATACTTAAAATATGTTACAAAATATATTTTAAATAATACTACATTTGTATCTTGCTCCAGTAATTGCAATGTGTTTCGGTAACTGTATAGTATTTCGGTAAATCGCCCGACCCTTAATAATTATTATACATGTATGTTCTAAATATTTTACGTCATAATTAAATTGTTACTTCATTATATGGGAAAGGTTTTGCCCTACTGAGGTTGATGGATTCTCAATGAATGCTTTTTCCCATAATTATTATGGTTATGACAAGGAGCCTGGAGCTGCACTCTCTTTCGAGGCATTGCCTTAGTCTATATTATTTTTGTATCTTTATTGAATATAGTTACACTTTACATCATTACATCCAGGATGAGCAATTGGTCAAATAAAAATAGCAAAACGAAAATTATGAAAAAGTCAGGACCAGTTTCGATCAAAATCTTTATGTTTATCGAAACTGGTCCTGACATTTTCATAATTTTCGTCCTGCCTTTTTTATTTGACCAATTGCTCATCCTGGATATTTTTTCCACCATGGCATGATGATAAGCTCTATTCCTGCCTTTTTATTTCAAATTCTACTCTATCTCCCGGGTAGGAGTAAATAACAAAATGTACTGGAATGTACCGAAATGTACATGAAACGGTATCAGGTAATTTCAGCACCGAGTAACTTTGGCACTTATACTAAAGTATTTTAGGCACTTCCAGAAAAATGCATGAAAACTTTATTTTTAGGAATAAAAATTCATGAAATATTAATTAATTTATTTTAATTAGTTGCTGATACTTGTTCATGTGCCGAAAATACCAGCTATGCCAAAATAACGAAAAGTAAACCAAACAATACCAAACAATAGAAATATTGTTCTTAATATGAAAAATATTTCATCCAAATGTATTCAGTATCAGAAATAATAGTATTTGCTACCATATGATGTAAAAAAAATATAAAAAAAAAATTTTGTACAACTTTTTTTAAAGAATTAGGAAAAATAAAAATACTGAACAGTACCAAACAGTAGAAATATCATAATTATGTTTTAAAAAGAAATCAAAAATATTAAAAGAAATTAAAAAAAACAACAATGAAACACCAAACAGTATACCTTACAGAAGAATTTCCATTCGTAATTTTCATAATTCATAAATTTCATAATCTCTTGTTATTCGTAATTTTGTTTCAAAATGTAGCTAATATTGTTAAGAAATGAATTTTTACATCGAAAATGTAAAAAACATAATAGTTTAACTTATTCTTTGTTACTAACATTAGAAAACTTGATGCAATAAAATACTGAAGAGTAATAAATAAAACAGTGAACAGACAAATTTCCTTTCTTAATTTTCATAATTTGACTTTAAAATGTATCTAATATTGTTAACTAATATATCAAAAAAATTTTGTATGGTTACTTTGTTTGTAAATCAAAAGAAAAGAAACACTGAACAGTAGTGAAAACTAAAGCTGTATAAAATGATGGATTGCCCGGAAACATCTAATATTGTTAACTACTTAAATACATCATCTATCAAATTTTGTTGAAAAAAGTTTTTTTATACAGTTAGTTTTCAAGATCATAAATCAAAAGAATGTTCGTATTGAACTGCATACATTAAAGGTTAAGGTTTCCTTTCGTAAAAATGTGACCCTTAAAAGGGTCATTTTTTTTAGTTCCATTGGCAGTAATATATGGCATGTGGACTCTCTTTAAGGTTACAGATACTCTGTCCTTGAAAAAAAGAAGGGCGGATGTATCTGTACCTGTTTCCCAGTACTACAGCTGTTCATTGGTGGTCAAAAACAGACTTTCAGGATTTCTTCGAATGAATTTCTCGACGTCTAGGTGGATGATAACGACAGAGTGACATCCTATTGCATTTGGATGTTGAGCAAAATGGATGTAGTGCCTGTCCATTCTGTGCAATCCACATTGACAGATCTTCTGGAGTACATCTTTTTTGGTGCCATTACCGCAGTAAGTCATGCCAGAAGCGTGGTTGATGGGTGTCAGCAAAGAATTCAGAGACATGTCTACTGAATGGCCACTTATCGCACTGAGGACACGTCCATCAATGGAAATTTCAAGGTGGGTTTTCTCCATGTATTGGTTGATACTAGGTGTTGAATGTATGAGCGATCAAAATGTTGGAATCCACGGATCTGTCAGATATCTGTAATGTGTACCAAACCGTCTTGGTTTCTTTGAATCGATTGGTCATGTCTTAAGACTGCAACCAGGTGTCTGGAATCAGCTGATGACATACTTTACACAAAAGGTGCTATTGACAGCAATGTACAGAAATAAATGTGCTATAACTTTGAAATTCGTTTTCATTTATAGTAGAGTAATTAGTCTCAACATAGCATACATTTTACTAGTTTTACCCTCCATTTCGACCTTTTTTGTGGTACATTTCGGTATTTCATTTACATTTCGGTACATTCCAGTACATTTCGGTATTTTCCCCTACCGCTAGCTCCCCCACTCCTTCTAAAAAACAAATGAAAATTCGCTTTCTTTACTTGTATACAGTATACTGATTATTGTTCAATGATTATTGAAATTTCATCCTTATTGTTAAATATTTTCCAATAAATATTTACGTCTAATAAGTTTGATTGGATACCCGATACACTCACTTGTCATGAAATGTTGGCCACGAGTTTGAATGAGGCCGCCATGTTTGTTGTCATAAGGATCGATCATTATCTGTGAACAGGTCGCAATACGAAACTTAAAAACAAATATTAAAATATATTTATAAAGTGTAGTTATAACTAGATGTACTGATTATGTATTAAATTGTAAAATAATATATTTGATACTTACTAATTCTATGACTGAGTAAAAATCAAAACATATTTCTTCTTTAAAATACATAATGACTTATCCACGTTAAAGGTGCGTAACTCTTGCAATGTAAAATGAAAGTCACAGTAAAAAGTAAGTTGGTCGTTTCAATCAATTTTCTTCTTTTAAATATCATATTTACATTAATACATATGAAGATATCGATTTTGTTTTGTTCAGACCGAAATACATTTATATAATCAAGAATGAAATACGGGATTTAATGTTAAAAATGGAATAATCATCCACTGCATTTTCATAGTGATTTTTTTTTTCATTTTAAAAATTTCAAATGTTCTCTGATTGTGTGTTGATCTGTGCCATGACATGTGTTATATACATGAATTCTGGATTTAATAAGAACCAGGTCTGTTTACGCATCTTTTTTTGAAAACAGAAGTAGTCTTTACTGCCAGTTTCAAGGAAATAGGCATGCATTGGATAATAGAAAATAAACCCAACAAGTAGACTAGATGTACTGATACTGATAGTGGTATGAATAGACTTATTTTTAATTGAAAATTTCGAAATCATGGATCTTAAATTACTAGATTCAAATGTCACAGACATGGATATGGGCAATTTAACTCTCTAGTCCAATAACTTAACTAGCTGTTGGTGACAGACCCCTAAAAATAAAATGCATGTTACATATACAATTAGTGCCACTAGTGGGACTTATATTTTCACAAATGAAAATTATGTAAGAAGGCCTGTCAATATTGTGTATATTATCATCTAAAGATGATGTCTTCTTTTTTATCCAGTATATTTTCTATATTAATATTTGACATTTTCTTTTTCATCTTGTTGCTGATGCTGACTACAGGGTAAGTAAACATACTACCTCTAGATGTTGGTTTCCTGATCAAGTTGACTGTTCCTTGCTACATATTACTATTTGTCATTATAAACACTAATACTTCATTCTATTTCTTTTTCAAATATTTTTTTTAATTTGTGACAGTGGTGCAATACATGTAATGCTCTACAATGTCTTAGATATAATAACTAACAACACTGTATATGTACACATGCTCTACATATACATTGTAATAACTAACAATATTGTACACATGTACATTTGTAAACCACAATAAATTGCGACTAATCGTTCAGGTTAATGGAGGTTACGCTTCTAAGATGTGTTTAGAAGTTATATAGAAAACTGTGCAAATATTTATACATTTGATGAAATTTTACTGAGTGCACAGAGCAATTGTGTTTTAAACCATGGAGTCTCTCTCCTCTAGTCAGTATGGGTTCGAAACCTGGTGGAAACCTAAGCTGATTTTGTGAAAAAAAAGTTGACCATTTCACTTGCAGAGAGTTGATTTTCTCTTCCTAGTTTCTCTCCTTCACCAATAAAAACTGGTCACTACTGGAAAATTGTTGAGTGTAGCGTTAAACAACAAACGTGCAAACAATGAAATTTAGTATTGTAAATACAGGCACTCATATTTGAGACTACCAGCAAGGGTAGAAGGTTTAGAATTATTTTATTCTTCAATTTTCTTATTTGACTCATTTTTCTGAGAACACTTCAGATTAATATTTATCTTTATTTCATGTTTTCTCAGCTGGACAGCTGTAGCCACGTGGAGGTGGGTTGCAAATGATGAAAACTGTGGTATCTGTCGGATGGCCTTTGATGGTTGTTGTCCAGACTGTAAACTGCCGGGAGATGACTGCCCACTTGGTAATTTCCTTATTTCTGCATTAGTAATTAGCAATTTAGACATCAAAACGGTACATATGTTTACCCTTAGTATGAAATTATCTACTATAGGTATGACTTTGTTTATCCTGCATTTTACATTGTTTACTGTAGGTATGACTTTGTTCACTCTAAACATGACATTTTCTACTGTAGATATGACATTATTCACCCAAAGTATGACATTGTCTACTATAGGTTTGACTTTGTCCACCATGAGTATGATATTATATACTATAGGTATTCTTTGTCTACCCTGAATATGACATTGTCTACTGTAGGTATGACTTTGTTTATCCTACATTTTACATTATCTACTGTAGGTATGACTTGTTTACTCTAAGTATGACATTGTCTACTACAGGTATGACATTTTTATACTGCATTTTACATTGTCCACTTTAGATATAACATTGTTCATCCCAAGTATGACATTGTCTACTATAGGTATGACTTTGTTTACACTGAGTATGACATTATCTACTATAGGTATGACTTTGTTTACCTCCAATATGACATTGCTTATTTTAGGAATGATGTTGTTTACCCTTAGTATGACATTGTCAACTGTAGGTATGACTTTGTTTACCCTTAGTATGACATTGTCAACTGTAGGTATGACTTTGTTTACCTTGAGTATGACATCTACTATAGGTATGACTTTGTTGACCCTTAGTATGACATTGTCAACTATACATGTAGGTATGACTTTGATTACCCTGAGTATGATATTGTCTGCTGTATGTATGACTTTGTTTACCCCAAGTATGACATTCTCTACTGTAGGAATGACTGTTTATCATGAGTATGATATTTTCTGCTGTAGGTATGACTTTGTTAACCCTGAGTATGATATTGTTTGCTGTAGGTATGACTTTGTTGACCCTGAGTATGATATTGCTTGCTGAAGGTGTCACTATGACTTTGTTTACCCTGAGTATGTCATTGTCAACTCCAGATGTCTTTTATCTCTGAGTATGACTTTATCTACTTTAGATATGATTTTGTCTACTGTAGGTATGACTTTGTTTACCTTGAGTATGACATCTACTATAGGTATGACTTTGTTTAACCTGAGTATGTCATTGTCAACTCCAGATGTCTTTTATCTCTGAGTATGACTTTATCTACTTTAGATATGACTTTGTCTACTTTAGATATGATTTTGTCTACTGTAGGTATGACTTTGTTTACTATGAGAATGATTTTGTTTACACATACATTTGTATACTCTCAGTATTTGTGAACTTATATCAGTTTTATGACTGTATCTGTCTGGTATGATTTTGCTGTTTTATAAATACAGAAATATTATAAATGTCAAATTATGACCTTTTTAAGGGCTTAGTTAGCAAGTATGGCTTGTTGTTTGTTCTGAAGTACACATTGTTTACCTATCTTTTCATGTCTTATTTCTCTTTTTTCAGTATGGGGAGAATGTTCACACTGTTTTCACATCCATTGTATTGTGAAATGGTTAAATTCACAACAAGTCAATCAGCTGTGTCCAATGTGTCGACAAGACTGGAAGTTTAAAGAGTAAACATAATGACCTTGGACATAATGGGTCATAATGATTAACGTAAAATTTTGCACCGCATTACGGCGAATCAGTGAGGTATAACATCTGATTGCTAGAAATCAACACTTCATTGGATGACAGGAAAAACACATAATTTAAGAGTGTAAACATGGTTGCATATGAAATACATGTGAAAATTCTGGAGATCTACAACATATTGTAACAGGAAATGAAACCATTATTAATTGCTAGAAACTTGGATAATAGTGACTTGTGTGAAAAGTCTTTATTTAGAATGTCTAATTGTGTTAACAGGCTTCCGTGTGAGAGAAGAAAATTAAAAAATTTTCTCTCTCAGGGACACCATAGTATTCACTCTCACAGACATTATTATACTTAAGTATTTGAGTTGAGCCTATAATTTTTTAAGGGTGTATGAATTTCAAGATATCGTTAAAGCTTGTTATATAATAACCCTTGCAATAATGCCCAATTGGTCTCAGACAAAAATTGGCAATATAGAGAGTTAAGCACTGTATAAGATATAACTGTATTCTCCGTAAATATAATACATGTATGTACATGTACGACAGTTGTGTGTTCACATATCTGCATGTGTCAAACATGCTTACATAAGGGGATGGCTATGTGTGTATGTTTGTGTGCTGAGGGTGTGTGTGTACAGTGTGTGTATCTGTGAATCTTGTTATCTTGCATTTCTGAGGACCACTATTGCTTCTGAGATATCCGGAATTCAAGATAAAATAACATTTTCATTAACATGTTTTTCTATCCATAAAGATTTGGAATGTCTGTAGAACTTTGAGGTAACCAGAATTTCAATTCATCCAACATAATTAGATTCCTGTGTACATATATAATTGTATGATACAGCATGTTTGTGTTGATGAATAGTATGGGGTGTGTTAGGGCTCAGCTTCGACCTGCTGAGAATTGTTAGTATAAAAAAAAATTTTCATTTATAATTTTTTTCAGTCAAATAAAATTTGGTTTCGCTAGCTCAGTGTATATTTTTTCTTCTAAATATTGATATGATGTACACAAAACATGACCAAAATACAGTAGCCAAAAAATTAACTGATTACAATTATTTTTAGCCAATTTTGAAAAATAATCAATTACAACTGAATCCTTTTTATCTAATTTTGAAAAAAATAGTCAGTGGCTAAATTGACTATTTAAATGGCAAGGTGAGCCCTGTGAATAATGATGACATAAATTTTATAATTGACAAATTTAGTTTTATACAGCATTTTGTTATAAATTATAACAAAATAATAAAAAAATGTCTCTGTTTCAAAAAGTTTTATTATTACTTTAATTTTGATTGATACATGTACATTTGTAGAGGTGAATATTCTCAAAGGAATGGAAAATATTGAAAGTTCAAATTTGCAAGTGATGAATGTACCTGTGTACTTCTACATCAGTTGATAATTTACGTGCTGTCGTTAGATTTAAGTAAATTAATTTCACTCAATGATTCAGAATGTACAATATTACCACTTGAAACTCACGAAAATTGTCTTTTGCAGCCTTAAATTTTGAATTCAGGTATTTGTTTGAACAGGTGTGTACATGAAATAAAGTCCTCACAAACTTACAGGAGAATTGGTTGTGTTTACCAAAAATATTATTTTGATTTTTTATACTTGTATTTGATGTACCAGGACAAATAAGAGCTATACACAGACATAAAAAATCTTATATTCCTATTTCGTCAAGGGTCCTAATTTCCACATTGTTATTCTTTTGTTTATATTTCGTTTAATCCTGCAGTATCATATACGTAAACACACACATGCACTGCGCTGGAAGCAAGTGAGTAATTCTTTTTTTTCTACCAGCATGCTCCAAAAACATATATTCAGTTATTCCCTCATTCGGTAAAAATTTGATAACACGATAAATGGATCAAATCACTCACTTTGATCTCGAAGCTCCATCGTCTGCGAAGCATGGACAGTAAGCAATGGAAATCACATGTTTTGTTTGGGCTATATTGTGTGTACAACATTTTATGACATAATTAGGACCCACTAATGGTGGCGCCCAACTATCGCTGAGTGGAACCTGTTTCATGAATAGAAAAAATAAGAATGTCTTTCAAAGTAAACTGACTACACAGATAGATACTGCACCTAATGAGGTTTTTACTACACTGATAAATTTTGACAGACTGTTTGATAACTGTTTCGAAGTGATGGGACGGTTTTGCCTGTTGAAATATGGACCCTCGAGGATATATTTTTGTGAAAATAATGTCACTGGGTCATATATCACAATAAATATATTTCGGAGTTCGATAATAGTTTATTTCAATATTTCAATAAATTTTCTATAATGTTGATATACAAATATTTTAGTTGTTGTTACGGTACTCATATTTCTTGTGTTGATTTGTTTTGTGTCCTACAATATCACAAATACATGAAATTACTGTACATGTTCTGACTACAGTAAACAACATACATACATATACATGCATAGATTTCTAAATTATTTCAACACTTGCAAATAAAATTAGGAAAATTTTTATTTATAAGTTTAATTCGAAAATCTATAATTAATATAACATTTACGCGGATTAAATACAATTTATTTAAACAGTTTAAGTAAAATATTCGCTTACCTGCTTGACCATATACAAATTCGGTAAGTTGAGGAAACTTGGAAGTTGACACCGTTAGTGCAATTCTATAGCCATCTAATTTTCGCGCTTGTCAAGCCGGTTTTATACATATATACGCATGCGTTTTTTAAAAATTCAGTCAATTGGTCAGTCTGTCCATCACTATTTTTCACTAATGCAATCAGACACAAATCGCTATGCACATTCATACAAAGGAGTAAAGATATGTGTTAGTAAATACATGTACGTTATTATCAATACGACCAGACTGACTATTTATTTTATATATATATGTGTATATATATATATATATATATAAGTTAAAAATGATAAAGATTTAATTTGAATATAATAAATATCACATTCGTGACATTAAGGTCAGGTCCAGTGTGGTATTCATATACAATGAGTGAGGTTGAGTTTATCAATTGGAAGTGAAAAAGTACCAAACCTGGGTTTTTCAAGCAATTTTCACAACATATATAGGAATTTAAGATTTTTTATGCCTGTGTTTATCTCTTTTTTGTTTCATTATTGTACATCAATCTAAGTAGAAAAAAATGAAGAAAAAAACCCCCCAAAAAACACAGCTAATGCCCCTTTAACATGTAGCCTATAAGAGCTGTACAGTACTAAATGTCTGGTATTATCAACAAGAAATATCACAACCTGGACTCTCTTGATCTGTCATGCTGTATATGGAAATTTTCACCCGGTTTTATTTTCACCCCTTTTGCCCTCATCGTGAGTGGGCAAATTCAAAACTGGGCAAATCCAAATGGTAAATTCATCTATTTTGGATAATAAAAGTCTGGGCGAATTTAAAACGGGGCAAAACTGTTAGCAAGTGCATTAGGGCGAAAATAACACAGAGCGAAAATAACCCTGTATACAGTATTAATACAACAATTTCAATTATTTATGCTCAGATTAAATTTATTCATTTTATTTGTATATGTGATCAGATACTAGCTTGGGCAGAAAGTCGCCATAATTGACACTTCCTAAATGAGAAAGGTCATAGCAGTACAGTAGACAGGGTTACAGGTCTATTTTCCTTACTGCAATGCAAACTGTCTTATAAAAGACCACCTGTCTTGTGATACCACATTCTGGAAACCACATAATAAAAAATTCCTTACACAAAACCTCTTTTGAGAGACCACCTGTCTTGAGATAAGACATTTCAGTGACAGATGGGGCAGTCTCTCAAGACAGGTTCCACTGTATTGGAATGGCCATTGATTGGCATATAAAAACATACAGTACTTAGTGATTGAGACTGTATCTCTTTATCTCCAGTCTGCTAAGATGTTGGTCACATCTTCCTTACAAATGGAATACAGTCTTCAAGATGATTAATGCCAATTTTATAAGTTTACCATCATGTTATGTGAAACACACTGACATCTGACTTTTGGGAAAGAAGAGGAGATGAACATATATGAAATGTTCTGATTGCATGATTTGTCTCCCCTTCAAATTTTTCACAAAGATAGTTGTGAAACTTCTCGTATTTGCTGTAATTCTTGTGGCCCAATCATTGTGTAGACATGTGACTTTTCCAATATCTGCATGTTGCTCAAGAATCTTTGGTTTTTGTTGTTTCTGATTTCTTGGTGAGATTCTCAAAGAGTTCTTCAGATTTGTCAACACTTGTTTTACAGGAATTTAACAGATCTGAAATGTAGAAACTGGAATAAGTACAACAGACAAATTTGTTATCAGAAACACAGTAGACCTACAGTGGAACCTGTCTTGAAATACCACTGTCAAAGAAAACTTTTAAGTTTGAAAACCAGTCAGTTAAATAACTCTATAAATAAACACTCTCATAAAAGATCACCTGTCTTGAAATACCACTGTCAAAGAAAACTTTTAAGTTTGAAAACCAGTCAGTTAAATAACTCTATAAATAAACCCCTCTCATAAAAGATCACCTGTCTTGAAATACCACTGTCAAAGAAAACTTTTAAGTTTGAAAACCAGTCAGTTAAATAACTCTATAAATAAACACTCTCATAAAAGATCACCTGTCTTGAAATACCACTGTCAAAGAAAACTTTTAAGTTTGAAAACCAGTCAGTTAAATAACTCTATAAATAAACCCTCTCATAAAAGATCACCTGTCTTGAAATACCACTGTCAAAGAAAACTTTTAAGTTTGAAAACCAGTCAGTTAAATAACTCTATAAATAAACACTCTCATAAAAGATCACCTGTCTTGAAATACCACTGTCAAAGAAAACTTTTAAGTTTGAAAACCAGTCAGTTAAATAACTCTATAAATAAAACCCTCTCATAAAAGATCACCTGTCTTGAAATACCACTGTCAAAGAAAACTTTTAAGTTTGAAAACCAGTCAGTTAAATAACTCTATAAATAAACCCTCTCATAAAAGATCACCTGTCTTGAAATACCACTGTCAAAGAAAACTTTTAAGTTTGAAAACCAGTCAGTTAAATAACTCTATAAATAAACCCTCTCATAAAAGATCACCTGTCTTGAAATACCACTGTCAAAGAAAAATTTTAAGTTTGAAAACCAGTCAGTTAAATAACTCTATAAATAAACCCTCTCATAAAAGATCACCTGTCTTGAAAGACCATATTTCTGTAGTAGAAAGTACGGTCTCTCTTGACAGGTTCCAAATGGACAAAAACCTGTCACTGTTCTAATTAAGCATATACATTATACCTAGATTCTCCTTCTTTTAATTTTCTCCTTTTTTCACCATCAAAGTGAGATTTTACACGTTTAAAGTTGAAAGCAAAATTTCTGAAGGATTGGGATAATCAGATAGTTTTGGTCTTATGAAAATAAAAATCTTCTTCATCTGAGAAATTATGTCACACAAGCATGTGAGATAGCATTCAATAAGGTGGACCTGTATCCCAAAAACAATTTGTATGTAATATGGAAATTTGATGTAATGAGAAACACATTTATTTTTTTGTTTGTTTGGCCTCACATACACAGGTTCATCATACCTAGTCAACCTTGGCAATCTGTTTGACCTAATTTAACTCCTTGTTAAGGACCACCTATCTTAACCTCTTAATACATCGTTAGGGCTCCCCATCTGACCTATTTTTTTTTTTGAAAACTATATTTTCTTTTTAAAATGATTGACAAACACGTTATTTCAGCTTACATTAATGCCTCTCGGTGGCTTTGATGTTGGAGTACGGGGGTCCTTGATGTGGGAAAAAACTGGAGTACTTGAATAAAACCCACATGACTTTATTTAACACAATCATTAAGGGGCACCTATCTTACCCTTTTTAATACTTCATTAAGGATTCAGGTCCTTTTGAAATGTGGGTCTTACCTTGTAACTGCTGCTCGGCATCAGCAAGATTTGAATTTTCAAAATCTGATGACAATTCAAAAAGACTATCAGATACCCACGGTACTGGCCGTGTTATTTCTTTATTTGCAAACTCTGTTCTCTCTGAAATCATAAAATGGAAAATTTGTTATATATTAAAATTCCATTGAATATTGTTTTTATTGGTATTCTATCAAATATTGTATTTACTGATATTCTATCAAATATTGTATGTACCAGTATTCTATCAAATATTGTTTTTACTGGTATTCTATCAAATATTGAATGTATAAACATAATACCACGGTGATAATTCTGCAATACAAAGGCAGTTATGATATATATATATGCTCAAGATACTCACTTCTGTCATTAAGACTTCATCAGTTGAGCTCGAATTTAAAATAGATATGTAAAGTTCCAAAGAAGAAAGCGGTATCATACCATAATAAATATATTAAGACTTGACATATATTTTACTTAGTAATTGATAGATGCATTATGATTAGCTCACAAAATGTGTAATATTTTGTATGATTTCAGTACTTGGTCAGATGGATGGGATAGATATTGTCTATAACAAGCCAATAAAGATCAAATCAACATTACAGATTACTTACTTTCTAAAGCTTCTTCTATTTGCCGACACATGAGGAAAACATCACTACCGTATCCCAGGATACGTTCACCTGAAAATATATACATTGTACTTGTGACATGATTTGACTTCATATATTTACCTCAACCCATTACTGATTCAAATACTGGTAATATGATTACTGTATACCTGAAAACTTTCGATCCCCCCAAGTAATTTTCACTATTTTCATCCTTTGATGAGAGGGCAGAATTAAAAAGAAATCTAAATACGGACTTGCATGCCATCCATAATACTATGCAAATAACAGTTCAGGTTTCGTGGAGGTTAAGACAAATACAAATCACATAACCTCCTTTTCGTTCTCAATGAATTTCAGTTTTTAAGTCTTTATTATTGCTACCATAACCTGCAGGTTATAAACACTATTCCTTTATTTTAAAATATACAAAATTAATGCGTATGTGCATTGTCGAGTAAAATATGTATGTGCATTGCCGCCTAAAATTTGTCACAGTCAAACTATTCTAAAATGATAAAACTATCGATAAATATTTTAAAATTAGTTTTATTAAAGCTTATCTATTTCTGTGCCAGTTGGCTGAATTTTGTCCAATCTTAAGTTTAATGCCAGCAGGTCGATTGGGTCGTTGCAGGTGCCCTCTTTTAAAATCTTTAATGCATGTTTTATTTTTTTTAATTTATTCATATGATGTGAATTCAATGTGACATGTCATCATAACAGTAATAGAACTAATATTTCATTTTCTAAAGATATTTAACCATGTGGAAAAAAAAATTTGCATGTACTAAATATACCATTCTGAAGCAAGAATCAGATTTAGTAATAGTATCAGAAGACATGTACATTTTCAGACAGAAACTGATTAAATTTTGAAGCCTGCAAAGGCATTGTCCAGAAATAACAACCTGCACACCTACTGTAAGATATTGATTGGTTATCCCTCTGAAAAGAAGATTATTTCAGTAAACAAAATCCATATGGAAAATATATACCTGTATATCTCTCAGTCAAAAGTATCACATTGATAATCCCTCCCCAAATGAAGTGAAATTCAGCAGCGGACAGAGGTTGAAAGCTAAGGGGATTTGGGAATATTCTGAGGCTACATGTATTAGAATGCCCAGCGATATGTAAATTATATATTGCCAAAATGCTGGATGCATTTTACAACTTGCAGAAACAAAAAAACCTGTCCCCAACATTTGCAATCCCAGATCGACCATTACATAACTTACGGTCCAAATATGTAATTTGAACCATTTTTATTTCAAACGCAGGCAGACTGACTTTTTCGCCCACAATGTGTTTCAGTAAATAACAATGCACTGAATAAAATCTTTGGAGATCAGGGAAAATTTTTTTTTTTAAGCCCGTGAAAAAAATCGCTGATATCATTTCATGTTAAGTTCTAAAGATAATATTATGAATCGTAAAAATTGCCAAATTAACTGAATGGGTTTGCATGCCCCATAACTCCCTCTGTCTGAAACAATATTTTATCAGATATTCAAAACTATACAGAATACAGGCTTTGTCACCTCTGATACAGGAGCCAGCACATGCCTTTTATTGCATACCCTATATCAGTCCTCCCTTTATCACACTCCTTAAATGCACCTCATTTGTGACGTTTTTTGTGTTGTTTTTATTTGGACCACAATCATACCACAGGCAATTGGTGTGGGGTGTTTTTACGATTGGGTGATTGCCTGTCAATCATAATCATGAATGAAAAGTTATATGAGATATTGTGAAATATGGATATATTGAGTTTTTATATTGCAGTACATCAATGACATTGATAATACTGTATTCTTGGAAATTTTAACTCCGGTTTTATCATCCGCCATTTTCACTTTTAAATGAGAGGGGAAATTAAAAATGAAATCAAAATTTTCAAGCTAAATAACTGAAGTATGGACACACATGCCATCAATGACACTAATGTCAAGGGTCAATTCAAGAGAGGGTGGTTTGTTTTTTGTCATAACATGGCGAAAATAACCAGGGCTGAAAATTATCAGGTAAACAATATTACAATACAGCAGTAATAATGCATATCTCTGCTAGTTTGTTTGTTTGTTTATTGTTGTTTAACGTCCCACTCAAGAATATTTCACTCATATGGAGACTTCACCAAATGCCGGTGAAGGGCTTCAAATTTTGGCCTATGCTCGGCACTTACTGCCATTGAGCAGTGAGGGTTCTTTAACAAGCTGACACCTACTGTGACACGGGACCTCCAGTTTTTACTGTCTCATCTGAAAGACAGGAAACCAACCTGTCACTGGCGGGACTCAAACTCATGACCTCATGATCCAGAGTCGAGCGCGCTACCGACTGAGCCAGGCCGGCTCATATCGCTGCTAGAATTCATACCCGAGTTTAACACATATTTGTGAAACTGAATAGGTCATTTTGTACCCTTATGTAGATCATTTTTGCCAACTTTAGAATGATTCTTTTCCAAGAGAGATATTTTAAATCTAGTGTCAATACAAAAATGACCAATAGACAAGGAATTCTTACCATCCAGTACTTTTAAGTTTGGAAACATGTTAAGGAGATCTTTTTTGTAGTTTCCATTCATACACACAGGATTTGACAGACCATGGATAGAGTCACAGAGACGGAGCTCCTCTAATTTATCCAGCCCTGTTAAACATCGCAGACTATCAATGCTGAAAAAAGTCAAATAGTATGCTGATATAATAACAATCTATGATTGTGAAGTATTTTGAAAGAAGCAATATGACAAGAGGCTCAAAGGCATTTACCAGTCATCTGTCCCCACCCTATCTTCAAGAGCCCTGGCCCAAGGAGCATTAAATTTACCTACATGGCATGATGGCACACATCTGTACAATGATCATCAACAGCTTGTGGTCAGTCGCTTGAGTAAATCAGGTGTCATTAAATTGGAATACTGTGTCTACAATTCTCAGCCCTGCTTCAAATTATAAACTAGAGACTACACCTACGAGGTCACTCACAATATGACCACATAACGCTTTTCATTAGATCTATCATGTGAGATAACAGAGAACGGGATCAATGAGAGATCAGTTTTTAATTTGACAGAAGCTTTCCTAACATTTGACATTAATGCTCCTACAAAATCTATCAAGCAGAATAAATTAAAACCTGCTTTAGCAACCACCTGTGTATAAAGACCACCTGGTTGCTATCAAAAATAGTACAATTTGTGTACCAGTCAACTTCTATATAAAGACCACCTCCCTATAAAGACCTAAGGAGGTTGTTGTATATATATATAAGTTTTACTGTATATGTGTACTACAAAAAAAAGAAAGTTCAAGTTATCAGAGATAATTGTTTACTGCAAAAAGGGGAGATAACTAGCTTATAAATTCTCATTATCATACTGTACCTGCCAATCAGATTTCCTGCCAGATTCAGAGTGTGTAGACTTTCAAGTGCTTGTAATCCCTCTGAAATGAAATTAATATATGTTAAACATATGACATAAAAATTTAATAATTTCATCCAATCATTAGCATTGTTAGTAATGTCTGTTGATATACTGTATACCTACAAATTTTTGTCCCTCGTTATTTTAACCCCTTTATGACAGAAAATATATTCATGCCGTCTTAATTACTTTGTAAATTACCATAGCCTCACACACGGCAAGTATGCCTGTGCTTCAATTAAATCGCCCGAAAGTTCGTTTTTATTTAAAATTACTGTATGTACATGTAAATTAATATTTTGACTTTCCAGGAGTGCCAACTTTTATTTTCATATTGTTTGATTTTGTGTTTTACATCCTGCTAAGGATGTTGGACTTAATGGAGATGTGATCAGCAAAGTGCCACAAATTTTGACCTGTGCTATGGACTGACACCAATGTAAGAGGCTTCTTTCATGTGGCACACCTTCCAAGGGTTTGATCCATGACTTTCGCTTCTCATGCCGAGCATATACATGTAGCAAAGGAACAGTCACTAGTGTACCCATTTCTAAAGTCTTGAATATGACCCATTACTAGGAATTGAACCTGAAACCTTCTGTTGCGAGCCAAATACTCTTCCACAACTAAATTTACATAACAAGAAGAAATTGATGCTTTCTACTCACCTAAAGTTGTTATTCTGTTTGCTGATAGATTTAAATAATGCAAGTTAGTAAGTCCTGCTAACTTTGTAAGTTTTGTGATATCATTTCGCGATATATTTAGTCTTTCTAGTCCACTGCACTCGCTGATGCAGCCAAGGTCAGAAATTCCTGTAAAGAATAGAAATGTCATCAAATTTCATGAATTCACATAAAACAGATCAATATGGCATCTGAAATGATCTATATCCCTGTTCTAATTGTTTACAGAGCTTTCGTTAGTTTTGGTTATGTTTTATGTAATGGATAAATCACTCAGTGGTGTTCAATAGTACAGAGAACATATACCAACTCAACGGCCGATGGCCTGAAAGGGGTATTATTCTCTGTACTTTTCAACACAACTGAGTGATTTATGTATGGTAACTTAAAAAAAAATTTAACCCTTTATTGTGCCCCAATGCATGATAAGGACATTCATCTAAACAACGTTGAGAAGAATTTTAAGTCACTTGGTGTGAAGGTAGCTCATGCGATGTTTACTGAGTATGTGTGACAAAACAAACATAATGAAGTCAGACATCAAATGTAATGATATACGGACAGTGACAATAGTTTATTTAATACTCAGAATATGTTTAAATATGTCTCATCTGGACCACATACGTATACTGTGATAAATGATGTACTATAGATATTGAAGAGATTGACATGGAAAATATGCCTAATTTCAACTTGATATATCTGATGATGAAATATAATCAACAACAGGTAGAACAGATAACAAATGAACCTTTCTCAGAGCCAATTCGAGATAAAAGAAAAAGATACCTGTAATGATTACGAAATCCAGATTTGCCCAGAAAACAAGCGAAATCAAAATGGGGTGTAAATTTATTTGAAGGATAGCTAATTAAATAATAGATATACTATTAGGCCAGGTATAAGAAAAGGAAGGGGATATACTGTCAAAGCAGAAATGGAGGGTCTCTTTTCACATACATGTAATTCTTTATGTGCTGCCAGAGTTACAAATATGTCTGCTGCAAACATCAGTGAGCAGGTTACATGTGAAAAAACAGCTAGATCACTGTTCAGATGCTTTATTATATACCTATCAATATTCCGAGTTTGATATTGTTGTCGTGTTGATTTCACAGAGTGTGATCTGACTTTCCGGGTCACCACACTGTTTTTTTCTGAATCCATATCACCCCTCTCTGAAACTGATGATGTAGTAAACAAATCAGGATTACTTTTACCATGACAACAACACCGAAAGTAATCATGATTAATGAACAAACTCCAGTTGATATTTTCTTGTGCACAACAGTGTCAGAAGTTAATATGCTCAGTGACAAATCTGTATATTACATACACCTGTATCTAATTGATTAGTCTTTTATGGATGGGTATATGATAACTTTATCATTATAACAGTAACTTGTTCCTAAGACCGGATCACGTCTTGATGACAGGAGCAGATCATTAAATAAAACTTGACACTTCGCGTCTCGTTTGATCTAATGATGTGCCCCTGTCAACTTGATCTGATCTGGCTCTTAGTATCAAGTTACTGTTATAATGATCTCTATGTATGGATTACAAATGTTAACCAGGAAATTCAGGTGAGTAATGTGATTCAAGGATCTAAACGAAAACATTACAATGAATTTGAATATGTGCCTAAAACTAAACATGGATTTATCAATATCAGGAAAGAGGATTTAAGAATTAACATTTCGTTATATTATTCTTGTTGGAAATATTACAGAAAAAATAAATTAATTTATTTGAAGGTTGAAATGATTTTGTTTTCTAATTTTTGTTCAGATGACAGCTCGGCAGTGGAATAGCTAAATCCATGCATTAATTCATTGGCTAGCTGTTGAGATGAGAGAGTCTGAAAGGGAGATTGATTTCCCTTATTGGAGATTTCAGAGGTTGGCAGGCTTGAGAGACTAATTAATGGTTTAGATTTGAAAGACATCTGATCATTGGTTAATGCAAATAAGATTTTTAAAGATTTACAAAGTTTTTGTCCTTTTTGGAATCCCTAGTGTTCCTAGTCCCTTTCCATTTGCATACTAAATTATGTGGCTTCACATGGGAATACTTAAAAATGGTTCTTGAGAAGAAGTCGAAAATGTTAAAAAGTTAACAATACATGTCACACCACGCAAAATGATCGACAGACAAAAGACAACAGCAACAGGTCAACATGCTCCTTTGTCTCACATGACCTAAGTTAATAAGCCAATCAGCAACTAGAGAATAAGACGGTCATGTAATAATGTAACACACAAACCCCAACACATACACATGTAAAAGAAGAACAAAGAGATAAACAAATGTCAAATAACTTATCAACAAGGTGAATGAAGACTGAACAGATAAACAAACTAGTGATAACTTTTCTATGAATCAGCTCACTGAAAGACAAATACAGTATAATCTTGACTAGGAGACCAGCTAATGCATTTCAAAGCATGAATATTAAATCTCTTGTATTTTTTTTAAAGATATTGAATAAGTCCAGACCCTCACTTAAGTAACCACCTCGTTGATAATCAGCCCACTCAGAGTCGGTCAGTTTAGTGGTTTCTATGGCAAGTTTTCACTGTAACTTAAAATTAATTTCTCCATTCTTCAACCCTAAATTTGTGTAAAATTCCTCTAATTCTTTTTGTTATAACACCATAAATAATATAAAACTTACCACAATCTCGAAGATTAAGAGAGTGTATACTCTCAATATCAAATTCTCCACTTCTTGTTTTCAAGAGAGGTTTGGTAATTTTCCCATCTGAAAAACGATGAAAAGATATCAAATTCTGAAATCCCCACAAAACATTAACAATGGAGAGGGTGCTTACATACAGAGCTGATAATTCACAATAAAAAGATATCAAAATAGGGAATCCCCACAACAAATACAATAGAAAGGATGCTTATATTCAGGGCTGAAAATTCCAAATAAAAAGATATCAAAATGGGGAATCCCCTCAAAACAGTTACGATGGAGATGATGCTTACATACACAGCTGATAATTCACAATATAATGTTCCTGGGAAAAATAAGGGATTGGGTTGATGGTTTTTTTTTATAAGAATCATTAAAATAAGTTGTTCACTCATTAGTACTCATTTCTCATAATAATGAAAGATGATAAACTCTCAGTATTACTGTGACAAGATACCAATCACTCATTTGACTTTATTGTTCAAAGGGAGAGTTACTCTCAGTATTATTGTGAAAATATAGCAATCACTCTGGCCCCCTAGTGGCTTGTTTGTGGCCAGATTTTATTATGTAGTCTAAAAGGTGATCAGTCAGTACTGACGTCACGCTCAGTAGCATTGTGACAAGATAGCAGTCACTCTTGATTTTATTTAGTTCAAATGGTGAGTCATAATTCACTCTCATTAAATATCATTGTGTCAAAATAGCTGTCACTCTTGATTTCATAATTCAAAGGGTGAGTCACTCTCATTATCATTGTGACAAGATAGCAATCACTCATTTCACAGTTCAAATGTGAGTATGACAAAACAACTTCTAACATCATATTTCTCTTCTATAATACTTCTTAGCTGATGTAAAAAGTAAAGAAATAATGAATCCTTAATTCATTACAAATAAGATTGCTCTGTAATTTGGAGCAGACACAAATTCTTCCCATAAGTCACATGATGATCCTGTGATTACATTAAAATTACATCTGGTTTTCCTAACGCAATGAATTTAGTGTTATGTTATTATGCAACAATGATATTGCTCTCGCTTCAAGGCAGTGCCTTAGTTCATATTAACTAATCTGGTTTAATGTCTCAAGGCCTACAGTCTACGCCAAACTTTTTTGGCTCCCACAGGTCATTCGGACCTGTGTGGTTGGGTTCCACACAGGTCCGAACCAAATGTGGTCAGTCCGAAAATATTTATAAGGTTAATCGATAATTTACCACAATTATTACATAGCCTTGATGGAATCCTGATCATGACACAGTCACACATGCAGTGCTCTACAACAATAAGAAAATCACTTTTCATTTGAACCAGTAGTTTTACTACCTAGCCAGGGATTTTTACTATATGTGTGTGTGTGTAGTCTTTTGAGAGATGAGTGCCACCTTGCACTCGATGACCCCAAAACGGCTAAAACTGCTAAAAATAGCTAAATGGGTAATTCCCCTGGCCGCCTCCACTAGTCTATTAATATAGTCCGATATTTCTCGAACGTGGCGTCCCCTTTCGGGTAAATTTGATCTTGCCTTAAAGTGGCAAATACATAAAGCAATGAACATATTGAGAGGTTGAAACGTTTATTGCTGTAAATGGGGATATAAGAAAGTCGATGAAAGCGTTTGGGACTATGTGACAGGCTCGTCGACGGAAGACAGACGAGAGAGACCGTCAGACAAAATTTACGACGGGCGTTGAAGGATGAACTCGGGGACGCAGGGATGCAACTCAAGTTAATTGGATTCAATATAAAAAAATTTACAGGAGGATCTTCAAAAGGCGTTACCCGGGTTGAAGAAAAACGAAACGTCAGACAAAATAACGGGTGCTAAACGAAGAACTCGAGGAAGGCGTTGCTCGGGTCGACCAAAAACGAAGGCAACGTCGCGCGCTCGATTTGGGTGATAGTTTTCAACACTTCTATACCAGATGGCGTTCGTCAACATATACATCGAGCCAATCTCAGAGCGTTCTTAGAGTATTTTAAAGACGACTTCATCTCTAAGGACCGACGAACTGAGAAAAGGTCCCATCAAGATCCAAATTCAAGCAGCGATTCAAGCGAGACATATTAGAGGTCGGCTAGTTCATCAAAGTCCACAAAACTCGGCATACACGCGATTATGAGAGAAGATGAGATTTTTAAGAGCAAATCGAAGAGTTGAAATTCCCTCGATAAAACCGTTCAAGCGGGATCCGGGTGGGTCATCGAAGACGCTCAGATGATCTATTTGAATATTGCCAAGTACGAGCCACCTCTAGGATCCTCTATTTTCAAGCAGATCGCGGATAAGAAGGCCATCATCAACGTTCAAAACAAGGATCAGAGGTGTTTCATGTATAGCGTATTGGCATGTCTACATCACGACAATGTTAAACACCATCATTATAGACCTCAAAACTATATACCGTTTATCGAGTTATACGACTTCGGGTGCATCGATTATCCGACGCCGTTGAGGCAGATCCCCAGATTCGAACGTCGAAACGAAATCGCCGTCAACGTTTTCGGGTGGGACGGAGAGAAAGGGTTCAATCCTTATTACATATCGGAAATATTTCACGATTGTGAAGTCAATCTATTGTTGCTGGAAGGTTCAGAAGACCAGTGGCACTACTCTTGGATCAAGAACACGTCCAGACTGTTTTCCTCTCAATCAAAACATAATGGAAAACAATATCCATGCCTTCGTTGTCTCAAAGTGAGCGAGATTTACACATACAGAGCTCTTGTCGCAGCATCAACAATCCTGCCATTAAACCCATCATGCCCGAGGAGGGGAAAAATATTCTCAAGTTAATGAGACTCATAAACAACCCGTCCACGCCACAATCTACGCCGATTTCCATCATTTCACCCCTCAACGAAGAGGCGGGAGATAAAACGACGAAGACGTCGCGTCACATTCCGTTTACTGCTATCGTCGTCTGGAGATCTGAGAAGGGCGTCGAGAAGATCGAAGAGCCCGTATCTATCGCGGGGGATGACGTCAAACATTTCTTAATAATCTGAGACGAGAAGAACAAAAGATTAAAGGCGTCGCGAAAAAAGAGCTTCGCATGAGCCGGAAGGATGAGACAAGTTTGAGAAGGCGACTCACTGCTACATATGCGGAGAAATTCTCGGGGGAAGCAAGTGGAAAAGCTCTGTGGACTCGATATTCGGGAACGGGAAAATTGCCCAGTTGTCCTATCTGGAACGATATTCGGACATCATGAATCGGGACATTCGAGCTCGTTTCTTGGTCAAGGATCACTGTCCACATCCGGCAAGTTTCGGGGGGCCGCGCACAACAAGTGTAACAGGTTATTGAGAAGGGCAAAGCACATCCCCGTTCGTCTTTCACAACCTGCGAGGATCGATTCTCTTGATATTATCCGAGATGGAGGTGGACAAGTCCATCAACTGCCTTTGATGAATCAGGAGAAGCATCAGCTTCTCCGTCGGTCTTTGCGATTCATCGACAGTTTCCAGTTTTTGTCTTTGGAGACTTTTAAAAATCTAAAGGACTATCCCATCATTTCCGTATTCGATGAGGAGGACGTCTTCCTGACGAGAAAGGGGAGTCACCCTACGAGTACATGGACTCTTTCGCCAGGTTCGAGGAAACGTTTACCGCCCAGGGAAGCCTTCTACAGCACGTTGTCGGACACTGACATCTCTCTGGCGGAGTACGATGCTCAGACCGTCTGGCGCGAATGTGAGACCATGGGCGATTCTCTATCTGAAGACACGTGATCCTGCTGCCGACGTGTTTTCCACAACATCTCTCTGAACCACTACTTGGATTCTTACTACACGGCCCCCGGTTTTGGGACGCGGCGTTGCTCACTCTAAGATAGTTGGAGCTTTGTTACGACATGCATCTGTTCGTGGAAAAGGGGATCAGAGGCGGGATCACCTAATCCCGCAACGTTATTCTAAAGCGATACTTGAAAGACTACGATCCTGATCGACCTTCCAAGTACATCATGTATCTGGACGCCAACGCGCTCTACAGCGAAGCCATGAGTCATCCCTTACCCTGTAGAAAGTTCGAATGGGTCGAGGACGTGTCCGATCCGTGCCATCCGCTGGAAGGAAAGGGCTACATCTCGAAGTCGATTTAGAGTATCCGAAAGCATTACAGCATAATAATGGCTGGCTCCGGAGTTTGCAGGTCGATTTCTGTCCGACTATCAGAAAACGCTGATGGAGGAGTACGAGATGCGCGACGCGGGTCCCAAGAAGCTCATTCTCCGAGACAAGAAGGACTACGTCGTACTACGAGACGCTAAAGCTTTATCTGGAGCTTGATACTGATGAGAGTGCACAGAGTTCTACAATTCGACGAAGAGCCGTGGCTCGCTTACTTAAAAAACACTCGATTGCGTCAATGCGCTAAAAACTTTCGAAAAGGACTTCTTTCATGAACAACGCCGTCTTCGGAAAGACATGGAAAACAAACAAACAGAACAGAGTTGAAGATCGTCACCGCCAACGACGGAGATAAAAAGATCCGAAAGATGATCGCCTCGCCCGCTTACGATCCAAGATCAACGACGGTATGGTCTTCCTCCACTTCTTAAATTGGACAAACCCATTCTACTGCGGTATGACGATCTTGGATCTGTTTAAACGTCTCTTGGTATTACAAGCACTTGAAGGCCAGGTTTCGTCTCTGCGATCTGTTGTACACCGATACGGACTCGCTGCTGGTGGAGATACGGACTACGTCTACCGAGACATGCTCGAAGACGAAGTACGACTTTTCCCAATTTCAAAGACTTCATCCTAGTACCGATGAATAAAGATGAACAAGAAGGTGAATTCAAAGACGAATGCGGAGGGAAACCCATCAAAGAATTCGTGGTTGTTTACGTTGATGGACGACGATTTTGGGTCGAAAGAAAGCCACCAGCAGGCTCCTTTCACGACGTCAGGACTTCCGATGCACAGTCTTCGATCGTTCAAACAGATCATCTGGGATCCGACAGTCGTTGGATCCCCTGGACACTAAACTCCGCATTTCACATTCACACTTATGCCTTCGATTAACATAATTTATAATCCCTATGGATTATAAATTATTGACTCGACGATCAACAACTCTTCTCGCACGAAACTCTCTCTGCGTTTTAGGATTTCTACCGGGAGTGTCTTTCAGGTAATAGACGTCGATGCCCTGTATATTAAACTGTCGATCGATCTCGTGTTTGTCCACGCTCAGATGGGATCAGTCTGCGCTTCTGTGGGAGATAATTTCTCGTGTATTCTTTATTCGCCTCGGCGGGCAGATGAGAAATCGGACCTTGTTAAACACCTATCGGCGATTCGACGGGGCGTGAGGCACGATGGCCTCGGGAGGTTGCGTCTCTCGTTGATTGCTTTCAGAATATCGTTCCACCATTCCGTGTTCACCTTCTTCGTGGTCCCCTTTCCCATCTTATCAGTCTTCATCTCTTGGTGGTACTGATAGGTGAAGAGCCGTTCTCCCAACGTCTTGTTGAATCGCTCGACAATGCCTGATGATGAACGTCGACCCGTTTCCTTATTTTCTGTAGCGCGCGGACCTTTCCCATGAATTCTTTACATCGACCTGTAGCAACTTGGGATACGACAATCGACGTCCGCCACGACAACATCTTCCGCCTCCTTGTACCGCGTGCCCACCTCGACAACCGTCTATTTATACGTCTTGTCCACCCTGCGGTAGATTCGCCTGGTGAATGTCGTTTTCTGCCACGCGTTCGAATCGGGGTCTCACGATCTTCTTGGGACGGGGAGATAGATTTGCCACACATCTTGTTTTTTTAAAAAAATGGAAGTTCCTTCTCGCTGACGTCGGCAGACAATTTCATGGCGGTCTCCCCTTCCAATAACATTTAGGGCTGTAATAGATCTCTTCCATTTTTTAGTTTACCGACGTATTTTTTAACGCCGTAGAAGACGAGTCCCGTCCCGATCACCACGAAGAGGATTTCAACTTCCGAGGGTTAAGAAATCGCTCAACTTCGGTTCGGGCCCATCGCCTCTTCGTTCGTATCCTACATGCGGCGTTTATTCTTTGTTGTACAGCGCATGTCTTCTTTCTTGAGTCTCTCGTTCTAATCATTTCGGCGTGATTCCACTGGTACTGCTTCAGTTTTTCCATCGCCTCATCGTGTCTTTTTGTTCTTCATGATTCGAGAATAGAAATTGCAATCCCGAGAAGGCTCATTGACTAATGCGCCACCCATCCATGCGATCGTTGCCATTTTAGACAGTTTATTTCATGATATCGGCATGATGCCCTGACCAACATGTCTTTGACTCGCTAAGTCAAAGTCCTTCTTTAGATCCATCTTGGGCGCAGGCATCTTTAAGATTTTCTTGGAAAGTTGCGCATATCCGATGGCAATTCCAGTGGCTGATACACGGTGTTCATCAAATCTTTTTCGCTCATTTTAAAGACGAGAAAAAAATTATTTATCGGGTTTTACCTCTTCTTCTTCTTCTCTGCAATCGTGGACGTAGTGGACGTTAGCTTCCACTACTTGTGCGATCATGGCAACGAATAAACTCGTGGTGATGATCCCCGACGCCATCAACGGCCGTGTTCATGAACGTTCTCAGTGTCTCGTTACACATTTTTTAGTAGAAAAAAAATATTTAATACATTTCGTGAGGAGGGTTTCGATTCTTTAGGTTCTGGAGGAGGAGGGCGGTGGTTGTTTTTTTTCGTGTAGATCAGCAACAATCCGACGACCGCGAGTCCACCGCCCGCTAGCCATTTCCAGCTATCCCGACTTTAATTGCTATCCTGACTATTAGCATTGCTATCTGTATTATTGCTATCAGCAATCCTGACTAATGCTTTACGACTCCACCTCTTTTGCGCCCCCTTCTTCCCCGCTTCCTGACGTTTCGGGTTCTTTATCGCTATGGCTTCTGCTGGTTCCATCTCTTTTTCTATATCCTCCGATTTTTTAAACCCCGTTTATATCGACTAGACGTGGCGGCTATGCTGAGAGGCCAGGTAGGCGCCGAAGTTGACTACAGCACACTTCGCCGATGGCTGCGTCTAGGAACGGGTCTTCGTTCAGCTCTTCGATCAGTCTGGGGTCGTTTTTCAACTCGAAAAAAATATTTAAGGGGCATACAGAGTGATGAAGGAATTGGCGATCGATTTGCTCATCTCATGCATTTTTAACAGTTCATGTTTTCCAGCTCCTTGTCGTTCAAATTCGGTAGTGGTCACGTCTTTTCAAGAAAATGACGCGCGCGTCCGACGAATCGACAGCCTGTCTTTGGTAGATATATCCGTCGTTCCTGTCTTTGGCAGTATATCTGTCGTACCGTTCGCTAATATCTCGCTCCCGTTCATCGTTTTTAAGAGAGATATAATTTTTTTATAAAGACTGCAAAAGTTTTCTCAGCCATCGCGCGAATGCCTAGAATCTTGCCGATTTCCGGCGGAAGCTCCATCTTGTCCAGGAATACCTTGTCGAAGTATTTCGCGAGAATTCGTCGTATGTCGGTGAAGGTGTACGACCCGGCATGCACGCTTTGGACTTTAGGTCTGTCTCTCCCTTTGACGTAGCGTATCTCCACGTCTTTCTTAACGTTGTACAGTCCGTTACCAAACGAGCGAAAGGTGTGAGACGATGCGTCTTGAAAAATAAGATAGGTTTCCAGGGAGTCTCTTTCACGACGTCAGGAATCCGATGCACAGTCTTCGATCGTTCAAACAGATCATCTACGGGATCCTCACGTTGGATCCCCTGGACACTAAACTCCGCATTCGGGAGGATCACATTCACACTTATGCCTTCGATTAACATAATTTATAATCCCTATGGATTATAAATTATTACTCGACGATCAACAACTCTTCTCGCACGAAACCTCTCTCTGGCGTGGATAAGGGAGTGTCTTTCAGGTAATAGACGTCGATGCCCTGTATATTAAACTGTCGATCGATCTCGTGTTTGTCCACGCTCCAGATGGGATCAGTCGCCCTGCGCTTCTGTGGGAGATAATTTCTCGTGGTATCGTCTTTATCGTCGTTGTAAAAACGGAAGGACTTGACGCCCACACACCACCCACCGTTCGCGTTGTCGATGTAGCGAGAGAGTTTTAAAGTCCGTCACGAGATAGAACATGCTGTTTTTATATTAATAAATCTTAACTAAAAAACGTTCTACGAGTATAGAGAGAATCTAAATTTCGTCGTTCGACGTCTACGTCAAGCGACCAAAAAGTTTCGCGCGCGTCGTTCGAGAACATCTTCGTCAAGTACGACAACTCTTCGAGACGGCACGTCGAAGTACTACGCATCTGAAGCGGTGGTCTTTCCCATCGAGGGATTCTGGGAACCAGCTGAATTTCGCGGTGTGGTTTCGATGCGGCGTGAAATGGACATGGGAAACGACAACCTGTCCAAGTCGTTCTTCCGGTTCCACATCTATTATCAGATCAGAAGAATCCTGCAGGAGATCGCCGCCCCCTTGCCCAGCGACGCCAACTTCGAGCACTTCACGAACAACGTCGACGCGTCGGCGTACCAGCGGATCTGTCACAAATTCGGGGTGCCGGTCGACGCGGACTGGAAGATCAAGGGGACCATCTTCGGGGAATATAACACGAAGTGGTCCACCTTCATCGCGAACCGGTCGGAGGGGTTCACGCTTCCTTGTCTGGCCAGACTGGACGCGTCCATCCGGGTCTTCGCCTGGGCGATCCTGGGTTTGCAGGGGGAGACAAGGGCCTCGATCGTTTGCCACGTCGCTGGACGCCCAGAAACAGTCTGGGTCAATGTCGAGGACGCTATCAACCGACCGCTGAACATCTCGCGCTACGAAGACTGTCTGAAGTACGCCAATTTGCTCGACTACGTCATCCATCCGGGCTGCCCAGCAAATTGAACATCGTAAGAACATCTGACTACAATAACGAGATCTTAATCGCCCCCGACACCACGACGCCCGGAACGAACGTCGACCTCAACGTGAAAACGTTCGCGCGGGATAAACCACCTCCTCCTCCCGTAGAGATCACGTCACCACCTCCCGTAGAGATCGCACCGCAACCGTCAGTGCTACAGGACAAGCCGCCGTCAGACGATCACGAGATCAGAAGGCCGCCGTCTTGGCTCTAGCGTTACTTTCTTTTCTTGTCTTCGTCGAGTTTCGTTAACAACCAACCGACGACGACCATGCCCAACACCCACAGATGTTCTTAGCCCTCTTGTGTCGACAAGATCCAGTCGATGGCACCTAATATACCGGCAACGCTTCGCTGAACTTGACGGATGCGAGCAATTTACCGATCGCGTCCAGCTGTTTCTTGATCCATTCCTTCGCTCCTCCCTCCTTGTTGGGAGGTGTGATGAGAAAGGAGCAATTCGACCGTGGACGCTGAAGATGGTGATGCCCTGTTCCTTGAACAGATCGTCTCTCTCTCAAGGGGAGATTTATCGCCGACTAACTTCTTGATCGGCTCTCACATCAGCCATCACCTTCGCAAGTCACCCTTGAGATCAGCGATACTGTCAATCGAACCGCAATTATCTCCTTTTCGAGCCATTCTTTTTCACCCGGATTCTTTTCTTTGAGTCTTTCTTCCCATCCAGATATTAAATGTTCGCGTTCCACTCTCTTGGCTTCTTGAACTTTTAATGTACCGCGAATGGTTTGTAGGGCCTTATTCAACCCTAACAGTTCTCTCATGGGTAGTGATCCTTGTTCCCCCACTGCAGCTGTGAAATTGTGTATACTCCCCGATACGTTTGATAACCTATCGTCTAATTGTTTGGGAGTCGTCTCGTCGGTCAATGACCTTTCTGCGTCGTTGACAGTATCTTCTACTTCTTGCACCTCTTGTTGGAATAAACGCAGAGATCTGACAAACTGTGTACCTCCTGTTAATTTTAATTCTCTTACTCTTTCTATCAACGTGCTTGCTTTTACAAAGTTATCAGGATTACGTTTATCGTTTAATAAAATCTGTTTTCCTTCCCACTTGACATATAAATTACTATCCTCATCGGATGAAAATTCCCTTATTTCATCAGGCACAGCTCCAAATGTCTTTCTCCATCTATTGAATACTGTAATAGTTCTTAAACGTTCTGCTTCAATGGGGGGGTCTGGAGCATTAACATTCTTCTTCTGGAGGAACAATAATCCACGGACCTTTTATAGTACCCCCGATGGTGGGACCTGACTGTTTTTTATTTAGAGGAGTTGACATATCATCCTTATCCGCGGGCGGTTTAAAAAGACCCCGCGGATTCTGTTCTGCAACCGCGAGCTGGGGATTGCTGGCACCTTGATCATTGCCGAGCGATGTCTCTTGTCGAACATTGTCATTTGCCGTATCATAGTTGTTATCCTTCGAAGTATCTAACTCAATGTCATGTGGCTCTGCCATTTTTAAAACGCTTTAAATTTTTTATTACGTAATAAAAAAAGATGATGAATTACGGGCACATTCTCAATCCCGATAGGAAATTGCGCACTGCCTTCGGCGTGAAGGGTATACGCCAAACGGTGAGCACAATCCTTCGAGCATCGAAGAAAAAACAAAAACGGTTCGTTTTCCCAATCTGAGCTCATCGTCCCCAGAAGCACAAGACTATGCTTCGACATGGAAGTCGCCGTGGAGGGTGGCGATCTCACCAAAACGGGTGTTTAATAATAATCTGGGACGCAACATCGTCAAGAAAATCGAGGTGAAGATCTCGGGAAACACCGTTCAGACCATAGCGATGCAAATTCTTCGTCTATAACGATCTTTGGAAAGTGGAACGATAACATGGCCTATCAGGGGATACAGACCAACGATCTAAATATAATAAGAGCAAAACAACCAGCTATAAAATACCCCGCGACACCAACGAAGACTATTTGTTGCGACGTAGTCGCTTTTGCATTCCCTTGGATTTTTTGGAACGAGCGAAATCAAGCGGGGTTACTCGTTTGGAATACATGCTGACGTTTAACGACGCCATACACGTCGTCCTGACGGATCCCAGCGATACCAATAAAGCGATAAGTTATAAGGCGACCAACATCGCGTTGGAGTTCGAGAAAATCACCGACGAGCATCTCGCTCGCAGCATCAGACAGAGGTACGCGGGGAAACACGCCTATTACTTCAACCAAATATTGAGCAAAACGACGATGATAAATGGGACGGCATCCTCAATTATCAGATCAACACCCCCGCGAAGTCTCTCTCGGGCATTCTGTTTCTCTTCAAAGACATTTCCATCAACGATCCGGAAAAAATTTTAGAATCACCAAAGTGGAAACAACCATTTGGGACAACCGAACCAACTGTTCTCTCGCCGGCATGAGACCGCATCACCACTTTGACGAGATTAAAAAGTTTTTCTCCCTGAATCGCGAAAACCGTCACGGAAACGATCGTCAAGGAACTCGACCTGAGCAACGTGACTCTGGGGAAATATCTCAAAGATCATTACGCACTCTGGTTGGACTTGCGGACAACACCCGAAAACCACCTCCACGGTACAGGTCGCAAGCTACAAAACATCAGCGAAGGCGTTTCCGTCCGCATCGAGAAAACACCCGAAACCGATACCGATCCCGTAGACGTTTACATCTTCGTCGTCAAGGACGGACAGATCAACATGTCGGATGGTTTTCGCGAGTGTTCTCTTAAGAAAAATTAAAATCCTATAAGAAAAAATGTTCACGCAAAAACCTCACGCCGCCATGATCGTAGGCGCCTCCGGATCTGGGAAGACGGAATTCGTCCTCGATCTTGGAAACCGAATAAAAGATGTCTTCGAGCACATCGTGATCCTGTGCCCCACGATCAAACACAACAAGGCCTATAAATCGAGAAAGTGGATAAGATTTAAAACATCCCAAATCGTCATCGTCAAATCAGAAAACGGGGGAAGAGCAATTACAGGAATTCACTTTTTTTACGAGGGAACATCCACGTTGTACATCATCGGGTTTCAAGATGAAGGTGGACGCCCTGTCCATGTTAGCATTTTCGGGGAGAACGCCGAAATCTTGACGCAACGCTACAACAGTGCGTCTAAATTTTAGATCGCAAATCAAGTGGATCGCCCTCTTCTTCATCAAAGACGAGTTCATAACGAATGAAAATATTCCAAAAGAGGAGAGGGAACGTCTCATGCGCGACTTGTTGCACGCGAATACTCCAAACTGATCTTGCGGACGGAGGCCGATGGATTACAAGTTTATAGAATAATTTATATTTTGTGTAAAATATAAATTAACGGAAAGGAAAATACATCATCACTGCTCCTCGTCATCGGTCACCTCATAATCCCACGGCTCCTCGTCATCGGTCACCTCATACTCCCACAGCTCTTCACCATAATCATAACTCGCAAACCATAATACGGACGGATCCCACGGATCCTCAAAGGAGTTGGAATGAAGCCAAGCATATTTATTATACCAATTTACATTAGGATCCCACGGCCCGTCGGGTCCTTCGGCGTTATAAAACACCCAGCCGAATTTAAAACACCAGTTAATAGTAGGATCCCAGGGTTCATGCTCTGCAGAGCTATTGTAAAAGGTAAACCGCCAATGCTTATTATACCAATTAACTTTGGGATCCCAAGACTTATACTTCATATTTAACCCACGCATTAAAATTTTCATTGAAACAAGAAGGGTCTTTTTGTGGATAACAAATAATAATCTTCGACGCCAGATGTCGGGATTCAAACTTTCTTCCTTATTTAACTCGATATAATGATACCAATGCGTTTATTACGCCAATCGCGTGTATAACCGCAATTGTCTCGTCAAGGTTGGCTCTCCTAACCCTGTATCCCGGTTATAACATTGCCATTGATAATCATTATACCAATGTCGTTTACTATCCAATAAATTATGATAATAGCAAAACAATAAAATTTGTTTCGCCAATCGACTCTTCTTGCTTCGCTCCTCCGTAAGCATGAAATAACGACCAATACGCATGATGGCCTTTTTTCGCACATATATGGGAAAAGCTCTTGAAAATGGATAAGAATACCTGTTCGATTATATCTATACGTGATCTATCAATATTCTGAGGCTCGATGGGGTATAGGACATTTGTTTATCATCTATAACACGACACAAAGACTCTTTCGACACCATCTCGTTTTTATATAACCCGAGTTTTCTTAGCGGATTTTTCATAATCGGACCTTTTAGATGGTAATGCGCGCGTTGTTTCCACACGCATAATGTGTGGGGGCAAGAATCGATATCCAAACAACCTTCGCATAATTTCAAGGGTTTAAAGTCGCGAAAAATAACAGAAAATGGAATTCGCGAGAGTTGGATGAGAACACGATAGGACATCTGCTAGAGACGGGCATCTGACACGATGTTATATTTTCAACACCCAACCCAACGCTGCTAAACATTTCGCCTTGACATATGTTTATTTATTAGAAAATCAATCTTCATTGTCGGAGTCCTCTATGTCAGACAACTCTTCTTCATAAGGCCTTTCCTCGATCATTTCATTGATCATGACGGGTCCGGCAAACATGCCGAATTGGTTTTTGGGATCCTACGAAAATCAATTTAATACGGTGTTAACCTTGCAATATATCCCGACGTAATCTTTACTCTAGAACTACCCATCCTGAATTTAGTGGGATTTTCTCTCTCTCACTCGTAGTTTAGGATAAATAGTATCTGCATCTTCTCCTTTTAGTATATGGAAGTGTCGAGCGCCTTCCGTTTCTTAAAAGCTTTTTGGTGTTTGTTCCTCCCCGACGAACTTCTCTAATTGTTCTAATAGCTCCTTAAGATCCTCGTTTTCATCCTCGGCTAATTTTAACGGCAATGTGTAAGACGGCTTATATTTCGCATTCACGCCGTACGAAAATAAAACAGGTGTTTTCAATCTAAGAGGTTGGCGTACGTATTTGGAATACTGATACAAGATATTGAGGAAAAAACCGTTTTTCCCTTTATTCGGTGGTTGTATCATCATCTTATTAATGTCAAATGATTTGACGCTACATATTTTCTCTCCCATCTTTTTCTTTTTATGTCGTTAACATCATAATCAAAATTTACCCGAAATGACATAGTCGCCCGTGTTCGCGAAACTATCGCTCGCGACTATTTTAGACTCGGCCATTACCCATTTAGCTATTTTTAGCAGTTTTAGCCGTTTTGGGGTCATCGAGTGCAAGGTGGCACTCATCTCTCAAAAGACTACACACATGTGTGTGTGTGTGTGTGTGTGTTTAAAACATTTTTCCACGTGATGAAATGAAAGAAAACGCATTTATTTTAAATTGACTTGACTTTATCATATTTCAAACTGTTATAAACGATGTTTATTCCATTTTTTTTCTCTCAGACCAGGAGTGTTTATAAGCTCACATTTTTCATATTGTTGTTTTAATATTATAGCAAACTTTAAATTTCTATTTTTGAATGTTTAATGGATGAGAGGACATATACATAGTCTGAATTTTGACAGAATTTACAAAACTCTTCGATCACTAGCCATGACTCAGCATCAGTATTTCTTTAACTAAGTTTTTTAAAACTCAAGCTAGTGTCCGATGATGAGGCAGATTGTTCTGTTGAAATCGACACTAATTTAAAGAAAATGTCACCTTGTTCTGTTTGGAAAGTTTCAAGTTGAAAATCAAACAAATGTGACAGCTCACAACATGCTTTTTAGACAGTAATCAACGTGAGTCAGATGCTCTAATTTATCGAAACTGAATAGTCAAATGCATTGATGTAGTACATATTAATTAGTGTTTTGCCTGATCTGTTTATTTTTATTAACATACAGTGTGATACATATATTTCAATATGATAGTCAAGACTATTAATCTGTACATACAGAATCACTCAGTCTATCTTATCTCAAGATATGTATATCAAATTTCTTGTATGGACAGCATCCGCTCCTTACCGTCTAGGTTCTAGGCCTACTAAAAAAAACTAAAACTGGAAGTCACAATCCGTTTTGTAAATTCTACTGTAAATGTAGAGTAAATGCAGAAAATAGACGATCCATCTGGCCGAAAAGATTGCTGTGAAATTGACAAAACGTAGTTAAATGCTACACAAATGCATTTGTAAGTGTACATGTACAAACCTTCCATTCTGTCTTCCTCGACTTGCGGTTGCGACAGTAAACAACTTGTGTTTTAAATTGAAAGTAGTATAACGACCCCGATTTCTACGTATAGTTAGTTTAAATGGGGGAGGGATAAATCTAAGTATGGTTGATATTTTGTACCAAAAGTAAAATTGTGTTTTCAAACTTCAGATTGTAACATTAGGTCATATTCTAAAATCTATCGATTTATGAATCATATAAATCAATCAATTTTGGTCGGGCTCGGTCAAAGTATTTATAGTATAACGTCCTAATGCTCTATGTAATATATATTTATAATAAGTAGCGTAGTAGAGTAGTAATAGTATCAAAAGTTTATTACACGTTTTATATTTATTTTTCATTACTTATCATATCAAATTATGTTGATTAATTTTTAAAATAAAATTGGAGCATCACGATAGCGAATGTTCCTTCATCCGGGTTATTTAGATGGCGGTGTCTTCTGAAAGTTTGAAAGAAGATGATTAACTCTCATGCTGTTAACAGATGTATTGTCCATCAGAATGAAACACAGAAAAATAACATGTATCGCTTGTATATTTCAGCATAAAATTCCAATGGTACACTTTCATGATTTGGACAACTGTGAACAAGTCCGTGCATGTGTTGTCTTTAAGTTTAGTTAAAGAAAGTGGGGTGTATTGACAGAATCTTTCATATAAATAATACATAGGTAACCCTATGGAGAGGGCGAAGGCATTCATTAACAGTGTTACATGTTCAGTTAATCCCTTTGGGAATTCTGTCGTGTTGCCCCCAGTAGGGGGCAACACAACAGAATCACCAAAGGGATTAATATTCAGATTTTTTATCACGTAAACGTCCCGGTCTTTCACTCATTGTTTTAAATAAGATATTGATTGACTGACTGTTTCCTTGGTGCTAAAACTTAAATAAAATCTATGTAGTGTTTATAAATAATAATACATAGGTAAACCTATAGAGAGGGCAAAAACATTCGTCAACAGTTTTACATATTCAATTATTATAGTGCCTGTCGGGGTCAACACAAAAAAATCCCCAAAAGGATTAATGTTCAGTGTTTTTATCACGTAGGCCTAAATGTCCTGGTCACTCACTAATTGTTTTAAACAAAATATTGAGTGGCTGACTGTTTCCTTGGTGTTAAATCTTAAACAGAATCTGTGTTTAATTTATTAGTCAGTAGTATTAGTAGTAGTATTTACGTTGAGCTGGTGACGTCACTTCCCTCTCGGCTTGTGTTGCACAGTATGATAGAAAGACGAGCGATTACAATGTTGAAGTGGAATTATCAATTGTAATTTTTGTAACATGTTTCAGTCAATGTTTAAAGTCTGACGATGTAATAAAAATATCGGGAAAAATCTTGTACATTTTAGTGCAAAGAGAAGTGTCCAAGAATAGGTCCCACACCACTAACATTACAAAATATGGAGGAAATTCCATCAGAGTACAGGGCTCAACACTAAGGCACGTCCGACCGACCCTGACTAGTAAAAGATTGGTCCGGACTAGTTAATTTGTGTCAAAGTAGCCCGACTGGTCTGGTTAAAAATATCACTTCAAATAGATTGAAGATCTATTATTAAAAAAATTGTTGTGAAAAACCATTTTCTTTTTTTGTAATTTATTTACCGGTAGTGGGACATTTATTTACATTACCGGTGATTGTGATGATAGATATGTCGCTGATATTATGTGCCGTATAGACTTACTTTCATTTCGTCAATTTTGTCGCCATATATTGTAATACGCCCTCTGGTGAGAGATTGGTATATAAAATAACCGGGAAAATGGTAACCAGGATGACGCTTAAAGCCACTGGAATGACACATCAGATTATGTTTTCGTCATTTTTAGATTATTTATATACAACTAAGAAGAATAATCTATTTTAATGTGAGAAGGGAGACAGTGTTCAAGGAATTTTTATACAAACTGTACGAGTAGTTATGTCGGGTTCAATATCACACTAGTACTGAAATGGCTTAAATATGAAAAGCTAGATCGGTAAATACGCTGACTATACCGACAAAATATATTTCAATTTAATGTAAAAACTATATTATTAACATTTAAAAGTAAATTATTCCACAAAATTATCATTACGATGAAAAGGAGCTTCAATCCAGTTATATGTCTCGTCATTCCGGTATTTGGAGTCTTTTCGGTAATTTTATGGACCCGTAAAAATTCAGATATTAAAGTGAAACCGAAAGCTTCGGTCACAAAATCATAAGTGCGTGCAGCTTCACTAACCAAGCCTAAGTATATTTTAATTTAACTGGGCATATAGAATGGTACGCTTCTTTTTTGATAGTTTTGTTTGAATTTAATCACGATATCGCTAATAAAGCAGAACAACTTATGATAACTATCGATATCTGATTACACTGAGTGACTGACGACGGCTTCTTTGTAGAAGTGGAGGCATAACTAGAGATGAGGGTGTATCAAGGAAAGCAAAGGACAGAACAGAAATCAGAATTTATTTTACAATAATTAGGCCTAAAAGAAAATTTCAAACGTACATACATACTTGTTTCTTGACTTCTATAAATAAATTGTCAAAGCATTCAAGCTAAATGTCTATTCAGGTTTTATTTTGTTCTTGATAAAATTATAAATCTGGAACAATCAGCATGAATACAGTGTACAAATTGAGGATAATTTACTTGCACCACTCAGAAATCACATGTATGTGTTATACAGTAACAAAATATACTTGTATTCCAGTCCTACTTATTAGAGTTAGTAGGCTTGAGTACTCTAGATATTATATGGAATTATTTCAATCATGAAATAATTCATTAATTTCTTTCTATTCTTATTTGGTTTTTTAGTATTGTTTAAAAAAATCAGTTAAAGCAGTAATAGCATTTAATGGTGCAGCAATTACTAAAAAATGAGACATAGATATGCACAAGTCCTCTGCCCGTCATCGAATTCATCGGGCAATTTATGAAATTAATATGTGAGCTATATTTTACCACTTATTAAAAATTAAAATATAGTGTTTTCATTAAAATCTTTAGATGTAGCGTACCCTAATTAAGTAGAAAATGAAACTCTGGAAGAGAGATATCTATAGATACATGTATGATGTAACCGAGGTCAGGTCTAGTGATGTTGAGGTCAGGTCTAGTAAAATTTTCTGGTACTGGTCCGACTAGTCTAGTTCTTTTTAAAGTTAATGTTGAGCCCTGGAGTATTGTAGTAACTTTCACCTATAGTGAGTTTGTAATGTAGAAAAATAGTTTATAGATATGGCTGTGCTGATATTTTATCTCCCCAAAATTATTTCATGCACATATTTTTACAACAACTGTTTGAAGCCAGGTCATTTCTATTGAAACATCACAGTCATACTTCCCTCCTCCCTCTCTATTTTGTTGCTCATAAAACATTTTGGAAAAATCTCTGACTGAAAGGCATCCTTTGAGTCATTACATCATAAATTAATTGTTTATGATTTCCCATTTCCACCATTACAGATAATAAATGATATGAACTAAAGCAATGCCTTGAAAGAGATCGCAGCTCCTTGTTTTATACATGTGGGAAAAAGCATTCATCAAGAATGAGTGTATCCAATCTCAGGATAGTAGGGCAATACCTTTCCAGCAAAATGACATATCAGTTAAATTATGACATCAAATATTTAGAACATAATTTGCCATTCAGGTGTTACCACAAACTTAATCTGCAAAGCTTTTGCTATAGTCCGAGTCACATTAGGTCAAGAATTTCCAAATGAATTTGTAAAGCAACCAATCATCAAAATAAAAATATTCTTACTAATATAAGTAAAAAAAACAAAAAAATATATCCTATATCTTTTCTACATAATATTTTTTTTTTGGTTGGTCCCTTCAGTTTTTGAAAATACTCTTCCTATGGAAATCTCTGTTATCCATGCAATGTCACTAAATTGGGTCATGTGAGTAATCATTAATATACTTGTGCCTCTTTTGACAATAGAGTTATATGAATGGGAATAACTCCCAATGTATTGTTGTCAAAAGAATCGGTGATTGTGTAATAACAGCTACCTTTCTTTTCACAATACAATATTATAATACTTGGAAAGTTCCAAAAACACATCTTTCTTACAATAATACTCGAATAGTTCTGAAAAAAACGGATTATTTCATCTAATGTTAGCTGGGGATCCTGGCCCAATCATACTTTGTCGATCACTGAGCCAGGCTAAATCAGTATGACCAATAAATGTTCCCTTTCTTATATTTCCGCTCTCAAACTTCAACAGATGGCCGCCATTACCTATGTAAAACTTTCGTAGGGGTAATTTTAGTGCAAATATCTAGTACAAAACGAATGAATTTATATTTTTCATGGGCATGGATAAATTACTCAGTATGCATAGGATATCGCTATGTTAAATTTAAGTGGTAGGTATCAAGCATTTTATTTTAATCGGCCAAAACCAGTGGACACAGCTTATGTGACTCGGATAATAGTGCAGTAATTAAAAGTACTTTGTTGTCAAACCTTTTTTAGAAGATGACTTTTTTGTGTTCGTGGAGAAAGTAAATGAGACTATAGTATAATACATGTACATTGTATTGCATTTTGGGTAATTTCTGTTCAATATTTTCAGGATGTTCGAGCTGCGCTCTTTAATAGAAGGTGAAGCCCTCATACTTACTAGATGTATAGGTAACATTTTATTCCTACTACCAGGGCTCAACACTAAGGCACGTCCGACCGACCCTGACTAGTAAAAGATTGGTCCGGTCTAGTTTATTAATATTAGTGTCAAAGTAGCCCGACTGGTCGGGATAAAAATATCACTCCAAATGGACTGAAGATCTATTATTAAAAAAATGTTGTGGAAAACCATTTTGTTCTTTTTGTAATTTATTTACCGATAGTGGGACATTTATTTACATTACCAGTGATTGTGATAATATTACGTGCCATATAGACTTACTTTCATTACGTCAATTTTGTCGCCAAATAATGTAATACGCCCTCTGGTGAGAGATTGGTATATAAAATAACCGGAATAATAGTAATATTACCAGGATGACGCATAATGCCACTGGAATGACACATCAGATTATGTTTTCATCATTTTTAGATTATTTATATACAGCTAAGAAGAATAAACTATTTCAGTGTGAGAAGGGAAACAGTGTTCAAGGAATTTTGCTACAAATTGTACGAGTAGTTACGTCGGGTTCAACATCACACTAGTACTGATATGGCTTAAATATGAAAAGCTAGATCAGTAAATATGAGGACAATACCAACAAATTATCTTTTCATTTAATGTAATACCTATATTATTAACGTTTAAAAGTAAATTATTCCACAAAATTATCATTACGATAGAAAGGAGCTTCAATCTAGTTACATGTCCCGTCATTCTGGTAATTGGCGTAATTTCTGTGATTCTGGTAATTGGCGTCATTTCGGTAATTCTATGGACCCGCAAAAATTCAGATTGAAAGTGAAACTGAAAGCATCGGTCATAAAATCACAAATACGTGCAGCTTCACTAGCCTAGCCTAGGCATATTTTAATTTAACCGGGCATATAGAATGGTACGTTTCTTTTATTTCATCATAGTTTTGTTTGAATTGAGTCACAATCTCTCTAATAAAGCAGATCAACTTACGGTGAAACTATCGATATCTGTTTTACACTGAGTGACTGACGACGGCTTCTTTATATCTTAGTGTTTCGCATAACTAGAGATGAGGGTGTATCAAAGAAATCAAAGGGCAGAACAGAAATCATAAATTTATTTAACAATAATTAGTTCCTAAAAGAAAATTTCAAACTTATATACATACTTGTTTCTTGACTTCTGTAAATAAATTGTCAAAGCATTCCAGCTAACTGTCTATTCAGGTTTTATTTTGTTCTTGATAAAATTATAAATCAGTGGAACAATCAGCAAGAATACAGTGTACAAATTAAGGATAATTTACTTGCACAACTCAGAAATGATATGTATGTTTTATTCAGTAACAAAATATACTTGTATTCCAGTCTTACTTATTAGAGTTAGTAGGCTTGAGTACTCTAGAGATTATATGGAATTATTTCAATCATGAAATAATTCAAACTTTTTAATTTCTTTCTGTACTTATTTATTTTTTTTTATATGTTATTCTAAAAAACTCTAATTAAATAAAGCAGTAAATAGCAAAATTTAATTGGTGCAGCAATAGCTAAAAATTGAGACATAGATCTGCACAAGTCCTTGATATTTCATCGATTTTTGTCTAGCAATTTATGAAATTAATATGTGAGCTATATTTTACCACTTATTCCAAAAAAATTGCGAATATAGTGTTTTCATCGTTATACCCTTAACACAATCTTTAGATGTAGCGTACCCTAATTAAGTAGGATATGAAACTCTGGAAGAGAAAATATTGATAGATATGATGTGATAACCGAGGTCAGGTCTAGTGATGTTGAGGTCAGGTCTAGTAAAATTTTCTGGTACTGGTCTGACTGGTCTAGTTCTTTTTAAAGTTAATGTTGAGCCCTGACTACATGTGCATCTGGGGACCTGTACTACTAATAATAAAATTTGTGTTGACATCGGGAATTTTCGTGAGGCATAAAAATAAAAACATAATGTTGCATTTAATTCATGACTAATGAATAACACATGGATTCTAATTAAATTTTAACACCAAGGAAATAATCAGCCACTCAATATTTTATTTAAAACAATGAGTGAATGTGCGGGACATTTACAAGATAAAAAACACAACATGTAAAACTGCTGATGAATGCTTTCGCCCTCTCTATAGGTTTTACCTATGTCTTATAATTTATAGTAGATTACCTTTATATGTGATTTAATGTATGTTCTTGTGGAAAATACCAGGTAAACACTGAATTTAGCAGATTTAATTTATTTTAAAATTGTGACATCATTTCCCCCATAAAAATGCTTACAAACTAAACATACCAAATTACCGTATTTTATGGCCTATAAGTCGATATGGGGGATAGGTCGAATGGCCGATTTTTGGCAAAAATCATTCGGGCTTAAGTATTAGATAGGTCGAAACAGAGGATAGGTCGATGTCGGCAAAGATGGAAACATGAATGGGAGAACACAGAAATTGCATCGTTTTATGTTTAATAACTGGTGCTAACACGATGGTAGCCTATTAAAATAATCAGAGTGATCGGCCTATATTTACGGCACAGTATTAAATAAATAGGAGTGATTAAAAAGCATATGTAAGTTGCATCATATTTATGATTTAACATCACTTATATTACTCGTGTGTACTGATTATGTATACAAGCATCGCCATTATGTTACCTGTCAAATCATCATTAAATTCTTTATGCTGTTTACACAAGCGACCTCAATCCTTGTCTTATTTTTACATTGACCTAAATTATTATGCTACTGCAATTGTCAAACAGGTTTAGTGTCAATTGAATTTTTGTAACGACTTTTCCAAAATTTTTCCCAAAATATCATCATGAAGACTGATTTTTTTCCGCGTAATACCTTATCAATTGAAGGTCACGTTCCAGTGAAACAGCTTGTCTGAATGCAAGACTTCACAGTGGGGTGCCGAGATGTCGGGAAGGGAATGGTTGAGATGGCCAGGTTCAAATGGGTATCCCCAAAACTGTCCGGTATAAATATAATGTAAACAATGTATTTTTATCACGCAGTGTTTTCTGACACAGTCTTGAATAAATATAACTAAACTTTGTAAAGAATTTCAATGATATTGTAACTTGAAAGAAAGGAGCTTCAATCTAGTTACATGATCATTATTTTTGTCACTTGATTATGTGCAGCTTCACTACACAGTGCATTACGTTTCTTTTTTGATAGTTTTGTTTGAATTGAGTCACAATATCTCTAATAAAGCAGATCAACTTACGTTAACTATCGATATCTGGTCACTTTTTTTTGAGGGTGTATCAAAGAAATAGTCCTATTAAGTGTAAATACAAATATGGGTCTTACTTATTTTGGAGTAGGCCCCTAGATTATATATTTTGGTGTTTTCAAAATTTTGAATTACGATGTTGAGGTCAGGTCTAGTAAAATTTTCTGGTACTGGTTCTGACTGGTCTAGTTCTTTTTAAAGTTAATGTTAAAATGAGGAATTGCATAAAAGATACAAGTTAAAATATTTCACTGGATTCTTTTTAACACCAAGGAAAGATAAGTCGATGCGTGCGAATAGGTCGAGGTCACAACATTACCTTTATATGTGGAGAAAAAAATACCAATAAACACTGAATTTAGCAGATTTAACCTATAGTGACCATTTCCCCCATAAAATTGCTTACAAACTAAACATACCAAATTAAACACAGAAAATAAAAAAGATCATTCTGCAGAGTTTGTTTACTGCGCTTATTTAAGTTGCCAAAAAGAGAGTCCCTTTATAGGAACCAATTGTGTCTCTTGTGACCTCAGTTCGAATTTGGCCATTTGCAAATAACACGTGTATATACATTTAGCACAGAAAACAGAGACACGACTATGTCAGAAGCTGTACAGTGTAGAGCCCCAAAAAATTCTCCAACAAAGATGATCGATGATGGACCACGTTATCCTTATGCTTCAACAGTTAGTCTATTCAAATCAATTGTTTTTGAGACTTTTTATGGTCATATTTTTGCGGAAGTGCTAATGTTCTATATACTTGATGTCACAATTAAACTGTGAACTGTAAACTCAGACAGGTGTTGATCTTGTGACAGCAAATAGACTCCTAATGAATGTTATCCCTGCATTTTAAAAACAAAGAGTGTGCTTGCTTCCAAGGCATTGCTATAGTTCGTATAAATAATAAGAAATAGGGTAAAACCTATGTAGAGCGTGAAAACATTCATCAGCAGTTTTACATGTGTTTTTTATCATGTTAATGTCCCGGATATTCACTGATCGTTTTAAATAAAATATTAAAACAATATGTTTTAAGATGTAAATATTGCTTTAAATAAGACAATCATATGAACTATGACAATGATTTGAAAGCAAACATACTATTCAGCTGTTTTAAAAATGCAGGAAAAGAGTCTTACCGATTTCACACAAGTAACACTTTTCCCACAAAATGATGTCAAAATTAAGTTATGACATCAAATATTTAGAATACTAATACTTCCATAAAATATGTCTCCAAAATGCTTGATTTCAAAACGTTGATGATAAGGATTACTGGTCAAGCGTCCAGTTGAAGTTGCGGTAATTCTGACATTTGTTAATGACACACGCAAATTCCCAATGTGAACAGATTTTCTACCATTAGTAGTTTGGGTACCTGGATGTAATAGGGAAAATGTGACCTTCTCTACATATATGAGGGCTTCACCCTCTATGATACAAAAGTTTAAAGTAGTTTGATCAATTGGACTGAAACATTCGAGAAGAACCTTGATTTTCGTTCAAGAATAGTACTCACAAGTATAGAAATACCAAAATGACAAGATAAATAGCAGAATGATGCCTAAAACTATTGGAATTACACATTAGTTTTTTTTAATCCTTTTTTAAAATTATTTATGTCAATAAACCAGGGAATTTCCAGCCTATCATATAGGGTCAAAATTAGGACACATTCCCAATGCAAAAACAATGCATTTTTTTTTAATCTGCACTCAAAATTTCCCAAATGGAAGTCAAATGACAATGAATTTTAAGAGAATTTTGTATATTCATATGGTTTTGTGTATTTCTAGTTTCCCAATTTCAATGAAATGTTGCTAAAATTCCCAATATCAAAAGGCCCAGGCCCCATTCCCAAAAGAGTGTTGAAAATCACTGTAAACCCTATTCAGTCTGAGAATAAAAAATACTTTACCTTTAATTTTTCTTTACAAATTGTATTGTAGTCTTCATTCTATTTGATATGCAGTCCTTATACAACTAAAGTTAGGTCAGTAATTATGCTGAAACAATATTGATTGGTTTTAAATAATGTCAAACTATATTTGAGTAACAGTTTGGTTTTAAATTGTTTCCGTAAAAGTGTCTTTGCACCATAAAACTTGAGAATTTACCAAAGTTTGAGAATATTCCCAACTTGCCTGCTCAGTCGGTCAGATTTTAGGATTAGACAATTTGAGTAAAATTTTGAGACCTAAGTAATTCTGAAGTTTTATGGTGACAGGCCCAGGTCTGTGTCAAGATACTTTCATGAAATAATCAACATTACTTGGAAATGAAATAGATATTTTTATGTATGCTATGTACATCTGAATTATTAGAATTATTTATTTTCATTTGTTTTCAGGACATTGCAGCTCATTTGAGTTTTGAGTGACAACAAACAGTTTATTAACATTATGGCAGACACTTTGGACCTTCGACAGATCTTCATAAGCAATCTGCAGCTTCTAGGATTTGATGTTGGCAGGATAGAAGCAAAAACAAGCATTCCATTCAATAAGTAATTCTCTTTTTGAACATAGATTTTGTTGTTGCTCACTGATTACTATATTTTGTTAAATGTTGCATCATATTTCACTTCATACATTTATTTTAAGAAATTTGATTATTTTGTTTTATTTTATGAATTCACTTTAAACATTTATTCTAGATATTATTCTGTAAAAATATTTCAAATGTTTGATATGTACAGTTGTTATTGGCTACAGGAAGAATAAGATGCTAATAACTTTTATTAGCTCAACTTAACAAAGTGGAAGAAATCATATATGCTGTTGCCTCAAGATCAGTCACTTTAAGAAAATTGGTTGAGCAGGGCTCACATTCGAGGGTTACGTGGCCGACAAAGTTGCTCTCAGTTTGCCGCAAAGCGAAGTTCATGTCATCTTGCATTTTGTCAGAACTTGGCACCATAAAACTGAAGATTTTTTTCATAATAAGTCAAAAATTATCACTCAATTTTGATTAATCCTGAAATCTGATTGGCCAAGCAGGAAAATTTGAGAATATTCTCATACTTGAGTATTCTAAAGTTTAATGGTGCCATGCCCTGGTCTACATGCTTTTTCTGCTCATACATAAACAAACTTGTATGTATATATACGTCTTATGACTTAAAATACATTGTACATGGAATGCTTCAGTTGCTGGATTGGACATGTTGGACAAAGATGACCTGTTTTGGTCTATTGTCAATGCTATGTTTGATGTCCGTATAATCTTGGGGGATGTAAATTAAGCTAGCGTAAGGTGAGCTTTGTAATCTTTAGATTACTCTGTTTTTTTATGATTTTGTTATAGATCCATGTTTGATTTACCCAACAAGAGAGGAGCTGAAATAGTATTACACTTCCTGTTTAGCCGTCTTAATCCAGTAATGTGTACCGAAGAGTTCAGGTAAGTTCAGTGCTTCTCGCATACCAATATGAATGAAATTGTTCATGATAAGTGATTTTTCTTGTCCCTGTATTTAGCTCACCTGAGCCGAAGGCTCAAGTGAGCTATTGTGATCACTCTCCGTCCAGTGTCCATCCGTAAACTTTTCATATTTTCGACTTCTTCTCTGAAACCACTGAAGGGATTATGAAGAAACTTGATAGGAAGCAAGTACTCAAGATCCTTTACTAAGTTTTTAGTTTTTAGCCAGATTGGCCCAGGGGTGGATCCAGGGCGGGGCAGAATAGGTCCCAAAAGGTACTCCTCTTTAAAAATCTTCTTCTCCAGAACCACTACATGAATTGAAAAACATATTGTTTTCTGAGTGATCTACATGATGTATGATTCAAGTTTGTATTTTTCATAGAAATCAGAATATTAATTTTTTAGGTCTTTTCAGACTTTGTCATTTTCATTCATTTTTGCATGATTTCCTCAATTATCTCCCCTTGCATTCACAGTGATGTATTAAAGTGTTTTACTTGTATATAGTTGAAGAAATGTTTTTGTGCAAGAATTTTGCCGAAATTTGATTTCTAGAATTTGATGAATTTCTTTAAACAGCAATATTTATGTTCTTGGCCAGATCAGCCTACATGTACATATTCTTCTTGGTCTTCTTTCCACATTTGTAGATGGTTCTCAGGTGAGCGATTGAGGCCCACTTGGGCCTCTTGTTTGTTTTTAAGTTTGAAAATTACAAAGCATTAAGATATATACATTGTCAACAAAATTGTGAAAATATGTAATTTTTAGGGGAAATATGAGTTATTTTGCATGGGGAAATATAAGTTTTTATAAAGAAATATGTAACAAAGTGGTTTCTTTAATGTGGTATCCCAATGCAGGTGATCTTTCATCGGAGTAATCATTCCAGAAAAGTTTTGCTGTACAATATTTATTTTCACGACTTAGTGTAATTTTGGTTGTATTTTGGTTGTCTCAAGGTATGGTAAAAAAGAGCCAAGCCTTCTCAGTAATTTTAGTACTTTGATTGTATTCAGGGGTTATATTCCTTGATGATTTGGATTGTTTATTGTATACATATGTAATTATTTGGATAACAGTTAGTTTTGGGGGATTTTATGTGTAACCTTTCAGATAACAGTCATATTAGTAGTTTCTAGATGTGATCATTTGGATAAAAGGTAATTTATTGGTTGCAAAAGGATACACTTTGTTATTGGTTTCAAGGTGCTATCATCTGGATTGTGGATTATAGTTTTCCTAGTGTATTAAGGTCAAAGACACAAATCTTTTATCATATGCCTACCAATATTCAACGTTTGATACTGTTGATTTCACAGAGTGTAATCTGATTTTACGGATCACCACACTGTGATTTTGTGAATCCATGTAACCCCTCTCTGAAGCTGATGACGTATTATACAGTTCACAAAGTTACTTGCACAAACTACTTTTCCCATAAAAAAGTACCTTTAAACTGTTTTTGTCTGATGAATAAACAATGTTTGATGGATCCAAAATTTTCGCTCGTTTTTTTTTTTTTATTACCCTGATTATAATGTGTTAACAACCTTTTCTGGTTTTCTCAAGAAGGCAGAGTAGGTTGATATCATGTTTTAAATCACAAAGTCTTGCAACAATATTCATTTGCTTTTGTGGGGAATTTTGCCAGGCTGGTGATGTTTTCCTGGGTACATGGTAACCAAGTTTTCTTCTCATTTGTTAAAATTGGCCTCAAGCAACTCATACATAAAATATTGTTGATTATGGCATAAAATACCATTAAAACAAATGAAATACAGAATTTTTCTGGAGAAGATACTGTAAATCTTGAAGTTTTCGCCCATGCTTATTTTTGCCCCTTTGTGATGGAAATCATGTTTGCTCTGTCTTAAATTTGCCTTCTAATTATTAGCTTTACATTTCGCCTTCATCTTAAATTCCCCTTCACATCTAAGGATGGAAATGGTGAAAATTAAATGTAGGCAAAAATTTCTAGGTATACAATCAACAATACATATATAGATTTCCTTGAGAATGCAGCTCATGAATGAGACTGTCATTACTATTCCATAGACACATTCTACATTCTACATTCTGTTGAAAATAATTGATTTTGTACCTACAGATATTGCTGGCCAGTTTGTGACAAGAAACAAGAGCAACAATTCCGTAAAGGTTGTCAAACCTGGTTGACAAATATTGCCAAGGTTTGTTGAGTTCTGTCTGCCTATACTGTACTTCAGAGACAAACATATTTAGAAATGATATAGTCAAATAGAGTGAACCATGTAAACAATGTGTTTAATATTTCTTATTTAATTATAAGACAATGTTTAGAATATATTAACAAACAATTCCAAAGTGAGTTTTGATGTTCTTGAATTGTCACCTGAAAGACATTGAAATGATACTTAAAAACAATCATTTAGAGTCAGACACTTCAAAACAGTGCAGGATATTTGGTTTCCTTTACAATGTAGTTTTTATATGCTAGTATTTATATGGGATGTATTATTAATTATATCATGGCAATATCTGTCTATCCCTCTAGGGGTGCATTGTAAAATTTGGGTCAATTTCAATGGAAAAAATATTTTTTTTATTCAAATTACATAAATTTTAGCCACACTTGATAAAAATATCTTCTTGTAGCTCATATAATTAATTATCACATTTATATAAACTAAATAATTGTTTTTTGTTTTTGCTTTTATTGGGTGTGAAGCATTCTTCAGTCAGTGCAACGCCTGATTACCAGTATATCTAAGTATGCTTTATTTCAGGAAGAGCCTGATGCACATCTGCCAAGGATTTCAGCATCATTGTTTATGTCCCCTGGAGGAAGCAAGTTTTACCAGTTACTCTTTCACTTCTCTCGATATGTACTACTGCAGGTGATGGAGAGAGAAAATGGTATGATATCACATGTCATTTCTTTGCCATGTTGACACATTGTCATCATCTTTTGTCTGTAGTTGTGCCATCTCCATCAAGTGTCATCTGTTTTTTACTCTTACTTATTTTGGACTTCTTAAAAACCAATGGGCCAATTTTAACCAAACTTCACAAATATCCCCATTTGAAGCCACAGAGTTTGCGATTGAAAAGGGGCTAGGACTTGTATGGGCCGCAAAATGGTACAAAACTTGGTACGCATTTTAAAATCTTCTCATGAAATATGTTTAGATTTTTCAAACTTTGTGTGCATGATTATTCAGTAAAATATTTGCAAAGCTTGCATCATTATATAAATGTACCTCTAGGGGTAATTATAGAATAAAGTATTGAATGGAATTTATTGAAAAATTTGACATATACATCTGATAATTCATACAATGAATCATAGTGTGAAAGCTAATAATTTGACCTGAAACTAGATATACATGCCGTAATATTTACAAATAAAGTTCATTCATGTATTCTGTATTTTTAAGGTATCAAGGATAAAGATAAATTGCGCTATCCTGTGCTTACACCTCAGACAGAATCATTTGGAGATGTTGTTGCGGAAGCTATCAAATGTTCTGTTGTTCGACACAGGAAAGTTTTCCTAGATACAACACAGTCCACACTGTTTCTAAACAAACATTGGAAAGATCTGTCAAGGTATGAAATTGAATTTTCTTTTTCTTTTCATTAGTCCCCTGCCTGTGAAACTGATGAGACCTGTAGGTTTCATCCGCATCCATCTGTTAGTCCATCAAGTTAAGGTTTGGGTTTAAGTTTTGTAATAGCTCGCCGTTCATTCAGTTATGATTTCACAGGTAGGGAACATGTGTTGATTCAACAAACGATTCGATATTCCAGGGCGTGTTCAACATATACTGATGTAAGCTACGCACAGACAAATTATTGACACAGGGATATCGAAAAATCGCAAATTTTACGGTTGGTATAATAATCTTGTTTACAAGTACTCTATTTCACTAGGTGAAATGTTGAGTTGGCTTTTCGTTGGCAGTTGTTAAGACGTCTGTACCAATTGTGACGAGGATTCGTTCCTCTCGTATTTCATTTGGACTTGACTATGGGCTCACAGCAGGTGTGACTGGTCGGCAGGGGATGCTTACTCCTCCATGGCACCTTAATTCACCTCTTGGTTTCCAGAGGTCTGTGTTTGTCCATTTTTACCAGATTTGTGTCTGTATCCTGGATTTATACTTTGGTAACTTAGATGTTTTATATCCTCACAGGATGCTTGTTTTTAGCAATAATTAAAATTCAGTCAAAGAAATCCTATGGTCATTGATAGTACAACAGTGCTTTTCTTAAACCCCTAAGACAAATTTGACTGGCCTAAGTTGTTGATTAACAGTAGAGTGACCGAGTCCATTGTTTTCAGGTGTTGAAGTGTTAAAGTGTATTGATGAAGTCTTGATAATAAAATGTAGATAAATTTACTGCAATACATAAATGAAAGAATTAATTGAAGTTGAGCATATTAATCATAATATTGGTTTGTTCCTAATTATTCTTATGAGAAATTTTTAATGTTGTCCTATATCATATGGTCTGTATGCACAATCCTTGCTTGTTTCAGTTTAGAGTCTCAAGATAAGAAGCATTGGACTATTAAGGCCACCATAAAGCCACAAATAATTATCTGAATGTTACATTATTCTTTGTGTTGCAACTAAACCAGAGCCCAAAGTCACCAAATTTACTAAATACTCCAGCTCAAATATTTTTTTTTATTCTTGGATAACATAACATAATTCATGCTGCCACTGGATTTTTTGTTTTTTGTATACATAATGCATACAGGATGTGAATAATGATGAAAAGTTTTGCTTCAAAAATATAAAAAAAAATGGTTTGAGTACATACCAATTTAATTAAAAACCATCTCTCGTCGCTCCTAACTTCTGATATGTGGCATAGAGGATCTGACAAAACCTGCTATTAGGTTTCATGTAAGTGACCTCCACCTATCAGAAAACCTGAGCAATGAGAGATTGGTTTTTAATTAGGTTGAGTACATACCTGAATATTTAGTACCATAATCAAGGTTTTTTCGGTCTTTTTCCAACAGAAAAATGAGAGAATTTACCTGATGTTTTATGTGAATGAAAAAAAAAAAATACTGTGTTTCCTTGTTAGTCACATCCAGAGGAATTACAAACAACCATATAATGTATACCTGGAAATTTTCATTCCAGTTTAATTTTTGTCATTTTCGTCCTTAGACGAATTTAAAATGAGAACGAAATTTTTAGGCTAAATGATAGAAGCAAGGACATATATGCCATCCATAAGACCATGGTGATTAAGGGTGAATTTAAGACAAGATGAAAATGTATTCCATCTTGAAAGGGCGAAAAATTCCAGTCAAACTGTAGTAAAAATAATGATACAAAAGTTAAGCACGGGTAAATCTGGAGACTTCAGATCAAGAAATGTGTTAAATACTGAACTTCTTGATTTCAGTGAATTGGTTAGAGAATACAGACGCTTAACAAAAGATTGTAGGGAGTTAGATCATCAGATTAGGGAGGAGGCCAACAAAGGAGCAGAGAGAGGTCATTTAAGAGGAAAGTGAGTCGTTATTTATATCCAACGAAAACTTATTCCGTAAAATTGCTGCTTTGATTTTAAGAATGTAAAGTAAGAGAAAATTAAATCGACATCCCTGTATGTATAGTAAGTGATCTTATGTCTCACTAGGGACAAAGAGGATAAGTAAGTTTGTTTGTTTGTGTTTTATGCCACACTCAACAATTTTTCAGTAATATGGTGGCAGCCAGTTTTTTATGGTGGAGGAGAGAGCTTGGTAATAATGTACACAAGAAGAGACCACTGGTCGTCCACAAATAAACTGGTAAACTTTCTCTCAAAATCAGTTTAAATTCAGATGACGCTTGAACTTTTGCTGACTAGAGGTGAGAGACTTTATGGTTTAAAGCCTGATCCTCTTACCACTTGGCTACATTGGCCTCATTTATCCATGTATAAGTACATAGTAGGGATGTAGTTAACATGTATTATCCCACTAACTTGTTGATTTTAGTGGTATTGAGGTGCATGATGGTCAATTTTTAAGTTGGTGTACACCTTTCGTAAGGTATAAAAAGCTTCATGTGGCATTGGATAAGTAAATAATAACTTGAATATCTATCAGTTTACTATTAATTCCTGCATCGGTACAGACATGCTAGCTACTGCAACTCATGCAAGACAATTCCAATTTTACAAACTTGGTGTTTCCAAGTACAGAGTGATCTGATTAACAAGGTGATCTCTTTAGTTATCTAATATTCAATAATAAATATTCAAGAGACTAAATAATTGTGGTCTTTATTGTTAGATGGTCTACTAAACAAGGTGGTCTTTATGCAAGGTTCTACTGTATGTATAGTCAAGTATACTTCTATTACAGTAACTTTATTATCATTAATTAAAGGAGTTGTAATTTTACCTCTTTCATGAATTTCACATATTTTGACATAAAGAAATTGCCCTATAATAATTGATAAGATAACATGTACCAGTATATAGACTTGAAGACAGACACACCTCTAGATCCTCTGTAGATAATGTGCTTTTGATTTCAGTCCTATTCGTAAAAGGAAGTCTACGTCCTTTGATTATGACAATGATAGACAGTCAATCAAGCGCTCACAGAGACTTCAAGATGTGAGTACATTTGTACTGTACAAGATTATGTATTGTCATTTACAAATTCATTCAGAAATAAAAATTTGCACAAATATTAAATGCCTCAGTATGATGCATGCAATTAAAGCAGCTTCAAAAGAACTAGATATATAGTATACTATTCTCATTTAGAAAAATTTCAGGATAACTGTCCCACTTTATTAAGATGATTGACAATAGTGTTTAATGCTTACTAGATCATAACTCGGGAGTTTTTCGTGTGTACATATTTTGCTTGTACTTGTGTACATTTTAAGCAATGAAAATTGGAAATTTGTACTCTGACTTGGGAAAAAAGATAATTTTTGCATTGGGAATGGGGCTCCAAATAAGGTAAATTGAGAGCCTTTCTTTACAACATGACAATCTGCAAAACAAAACCTTAAATACACAGAAATCTGTTTGATATTCTGTTACACACAAACTCATTCTTATATTCAGTTTTAATGTTCAGTGTTTCTCATTTGTACATGGTGTAGAATTCATCTGAATCAATCTTTTTTTCCAGCTGCGAGAAATGTGGAAGAAATTTGACGACTTTTGTACCAAGGAGGCATCGGAGCGAGAAGTGATAGAATCTATTGTTGATAGAACCATGACAAAACATAAGATAGATGGATCTGAAATAAACATTAAAGTGCCAGATCTTTTACTAAGAGAATGTCAAGAGGAAATTCGAAGGGTAAATCTCTTGTGGTTTGGATAGACCTTGTCTGAAGTTGATTTGAAGAAATAATTTCTCAAGCAATAACATGATGTTGTATTATCTGAGTGTTTTAGAGAGAGAGAGAGAGGGGAGAGAGAGAGTCAAATTAGAATTTACCAACAGATTTTTTTTAAAATCCAAGGAATTATTTGAGAAATAGAATTTGAGTGATACAGTAAAACTAAAGAAAACGAGAAGATAGTTTTATGAACTTTTACATATAAAAAATTGGAAAAAAAATTCCCAACTAACTTACCATATAAATAATTAGATAATCATGCAATAAGTTGCAGTACATAATTTGAATTTTTATTGGTTTTCATTGGCTTAACTCTAAGCACTTTGAGAGGATAGTACTGGACTATGGTTTATTGTTACACAGAGTGATGTTGCTTTCTCATACTTGCTCTTCATCTTTAGTCATAGTTGTCAAAAGTGACTTGTTTTCCTTCCAGAGACACATAGATAACACATTTCAGCACGGGAAGCTGAACCTAGTCAGTTTGATACAACTATGGAATCTCTGTTTACATCTCTACAAAGAACGTCTACACAGCAGTAAGTTGATGAATTTGTTGTCTTCTTTTGGACATATATTTAAAATTTGAACAAAATTGGGCAAATTTGTGACTAGACTCAAGTTTTCATCTAAATGTTTGGAAAAAAAAACGATATGATTTTCATAGGGATCGGGTCCCTTAAATGAACTCAAATCAGCTTTGGAAAAAACTGGTATCATATGTGATTTGCTATTTATAGATTCTAGATTTGAAGTATATGAGACCTGTTACATTGCAGTAGATCCTTGTTCACACTTAAACTTTGTTCTCATTTCAGCTGGTGTTCCTAATTTTACAAATGACGTGGAGTCTGTATCCAGACAAGTCCACACCAGTCACGCTTACGTCACCAATGTACAAAGTCTTCGAACAGAAATTGGTGAAATCATACCAGACTTAAAAGAGTCCATTGCAAGCCTTCAAACAAGACTGGATTGTGATTCATCAGTACAGAGTACGCCTAGGAATCTTAGAACAACAGTACGTTTTAATTGTCAATAATCACATGGTCCAAATATGTCATACTGTAAGGTAACATTTGCTGAAGAATGAATTACAAAATCATCTCATACATCTTAAGTTTTTCATCATTATCATCATTTTGTGACAGTAATATATCCTGTAAGTAAAGTGTAACTAGTGAGAGCATAAAAAGAAGTCGTTGGATTTACTTATTACAAATGCATTAGAATACAAATCATCTCATGAAATATAAATTACAATACCCTTGAACCTTTGCAACATAACAAAAGTTATCATTGAAGATGTACTAATATATGAAAAATGGTTATCTGGATCCTGTTTAAAACAAAACAAAAACAGTTCAATAATTGTTGAATCAGTAACGGTTACTACAACTTGAGGACCTACAATAGATAATACAACACAAGGACCCTCAACAACTGTTAATACAACATGAAGACCCTCAACATCTGTTGATACAACATAAGGACCCTCAACAGCCATTAATATGACATAAAGACATCCTTTCAAGTCAATACTAAAAGAGGACCCTCAACAACAGTTTTATAATATGAGAACCCTCAGCAACAGCTAATACAATGTGAGGGCCCTCAACTTTATTTAATGCAAAATGAGGACCCTCAGCAACAGTCAATACAACATAAGAACCCTCAACAACCGTTATACAACATAAGAACCCTCAACAACCGTTATACAACATAAGAACCCATTATACAACATGAGGACACAACCATTATACAACATGAGGACAACCGTCTATACAGTGAAAACATTGAAAGATTACCAGGATCCTCCAACATAAGTCCCTTCCCCATTAACCCTCAACAACCGTTATACAACATGAAGACCCTTAAAAACGTTTATACAACATGAGGACACTCAACAACCATTATACAACATGAGGACACTAGACAACCATTATACAACATGAGGACACTCAACAACCATTATACAACATGAAGACCCTCAACAACCGTTTGTACAACCTGAGGACCCTCAACAACAGTGTATATAACAGGAGCTTAAATTTAATTCAAGGTTGTCTGTAACCTCTACAGCAGTGAAAACATTGAAAGATTACCAGGATCCTCCACACATCAAAAGATTATCAAGAATCTGTACAGCAATGCAGACAATATAAGGTGCTTTGGAACCTCAATTAACTATGTTAGCAAATCATTAATATGTTGAAGGTTTCTAGAGTGTCACCTCCCTAACAATCTTCATCATTTTCACTATGATTTATTTTTTATATACAATGATAAGCCTCAGTTTCTAGTCCCTTCCCCATAAAACAGGGGAGGTGGTGGCTTGGGGGGGTACAATATATAGTTTTGCCTGTGTCCATCCGATTGTTCAGTTACAGTTTTAGTTTCAGTTTTTTAATTGCTCATCATTCATTTAATAAATGAATATTGGTATGATATTTGCATTGATTTATCAATACTCTTAGAATACTTGTTCAGTTTAAGAGTCCCTTGGACTGTCACTCTGATAATGTAAAAGTCCGGACAGAAATTGTGAGGATCAAATACTACACTGAGTTATCCCAAATTTTCGTAGTGCAGTTTGTTAATGTATATTTATTTATAACTTGCTGGGAAAAATGTCTGGAGAGCTTATCTCAAAATAGATTTTTTGAAATGTATCTTGAAAGTGAGCCCCACACCCATGGGCATTTTAAGGAACTCGGGCTGTATTGGTACACGCCTTATGACAGCTTATAGTTATGGCATTTCACTAACAATAGGTAATACATGTACATGTAAGAAAGCAACTTGTAAGTGAAATAAAAATCTTAATGAATCACAAAATAATGAAACGGACCAAAATGGAAGAACCAAATTCCTAAATAGTATTTCAGGATGACATGCCTCTTGATTATATCTGTTCATACTGTGGTACATTTATATAATGGTGGATATAATGTCTTTCTCTCCCTCCCGCCATTCATTTGTGCACTGTGTGTGTATACGTGTGTGCATGTGCAATGATATAATTATACTTCATAACTTTGTACATATTTTATGTTCCTATACCCAATTTGCTTTCAGTGTGTAGGATTGGGGTTAATGGAACCATCACCAGGAATTTCTTTTACACCTGAGAAAGGTCAAACAGGAAAGACCCCACAAGGATCTGTTATGAGATTAACTCCAGAAGATGGTAGGTACTGGTAGTTTCAATTCTTTATTTTCTGCTCTGTGTCATTGTTGTTAGCATGATTGATTCTCATATTGAAATGTACATGATTTAAATAAAGGTATGACATAGGGGTTTTTCCTCAGGATTTTCATTTAGGGGTCCATTGGTGCTCCTTTTAATTGAAAATGAAGGTCATTTGAAAATTAAGGAGGTCATGAATTCTTTAAGATGCAGTATATTTTCTTTGTGCATTATTACTTTTTATTATCACCTAAATATATATATTGAAATACAACTATCATATGACACAATTTGTACTAGCATTTCATATCTTAATTGATAACTTTTACTGCCAAACATAAGGAGTCCATTATGATGTGAAGGATTTTTATTTATGGGTCATTTGCTAATTTATCGTGCCATGCACACATGATTTGTGCACAAGGGATAAAACCCCTGTGACATTTCCAAATGATATCGAGACCATATATCTGTTTTGTGATCTCAGTGAAACTTGAGCAGTACGTTACAATGTATCTACATTCTGACAAATATAGTACTGTTGAAAAATCAATTGAGAATTTCACCTATTATCGTGTGTAAACTTTTTAATGTTTAGTTAAGCTATGAATGCCTCTTGTATTTGCATTGAGGTTGGTAATGATTCTTTGACCTTTAATTGTTTTGTCTAGATATGACAACAATACCTACTAGAAAAATACTTTGAATCAGATATAGTGTATGTACAAATGTAAAGTTGATATATTTTCCCTCCAAAGTTGCATCCTTGACCTACCTGTAACTTATGTAAATATCTAAGGTATTCTCCTTACTTTATCACTTTATTTCCACTTTTACTATTAAAAATTTAAAAAAATTTATAAATATACTTAAAACTACAGCAAATATTCATTATGCCCTGTGCACCACCTGATCTTGGATATTACATTAACAGTGAAGTTCTAGATATTGCCATGTTGCTAGCAAAAACTTATGTGCAGATAATGATTTTTTCCAATTTAAATTGGAAATCCGATGTTTTTTCTTGCCATTTTCTGACTTTCAACTTGAAATTCTGTTGTTTTTGGGTTTTTTTTTTTTTCAACATAGGCAAATCTGGATTCCCGTTTATTGTCCTACTTCGGTTTATTTTACTTTTTTCTAACAATAGATGCAAAACCCACTTTGATTTGTGGGATCTAATTGCCTTATAAAAGATGAAATACAATTGGTTTTACAGCTCCAAAATGTATTTCTGATGCAGTAGGTCTTAGGTAGTGATGCTCACAATAGTTTCAGCTCAGAGATGTTGACAACGGAGTGAAAAATCGATCCAAAATGGGAATTGAAGTTATTTTGGCATCAAGTAATATTGGCACAGAGTATTTTTGGCACTTGTACAATTAACTTTAGCACTTGTACAAGTAAATTAACTTGCTTAGAAGTGTCGAGAAAACTTGGCACCAAATTTACCTGATACCTGACTCAGACTATAGCGCCAAATCGGCCCATATCGTTGCAGAATTTCGGTCTACCGAATGTAGCTTGCAACAACGACACAACTTTTTCTTGTAAGTTGGAAATGCCTTCATCAACATTGGAGGAAAAAAGTTCACTTGGACAATCTTGGGGTTGTTGAGAAGATAATTTCCCTTCACTTTTATCAAGTTTTATTGCCATATCGGCAAATGAAAGTAAAGACCAATATTTCTAAAAAAAAAAAATTTGGAGTCGTTTTAGGTGGCAGGAAATTACAAGTATGTAGGATTTTGCACCATTTTTTCCAGAACTTCTGGGGGCCTACACATAGCCTCTCAGACCCCAGGCCTTAAAGTTTTGCAACCATTGTTTTCCTACTTTTTTCTTACAACCCCAAATCATGTCTGTATGTGAATCACATAATTTTACTTAAAACACGCATAAAAAAAGTCCTCATGCATTCATACAAATGGATTTCAACTTCTCTGACTACTTCCTCCAATTTTGTATGTTGGTGTCTTCAACATTAAAATGTCGTCCAGCAGCTCTTTTCCAAATTCTCTGCATATTCCAGTTTCTCAAATCTCTAGCTGTCCAGGAATCATACTTCTACCCGGGCGTGTTGTTGTTTGTTGACATCAATGTGTTAGCAACATGTTTTATACACATTAGCATACTTATTAAAGAGTATATCAGTTTGTATTCTGACCAATTAAAATGTCGCAAACAATTGATATGATTAGAATGAGGCTCCATTAACACTTATATTGAACATTGTTTTACTTTGTACCTGTAAAGTAATACTGACTTGTTGTATCTCTGTTATTGTTCATATCCACTCACAATTATTTAACTTAAAAAGAAAAACAAACATGTAAAAAGAAATTATGGCAATATATTTCTCTTTTCATCACTTTATTACATTCATTAATTTTTTTCTTTGATCCTCTCCCATGATGTGATTATTCCACCTTTACAGTTTGAAAAGCCTTGATTACCAATATCGGCAATTTTTTTAGTGCACAAATTACATAAGGATAAGCTTTTTGGGAGGATTTTTAACCTCAAAATAAGGATGTGCACATGGATCGAAATTTGCGGTGGTCTTTCAGTCTGAGACTACATTGCAGTTACTTCAGCAGTCAAGACTAGTCAAGGTTGTTCTTCAGTTAACCTGTGGTTGACTAGAAGAAAATCTGTATAAACAATTTATTATAAGCATCAAATAATGAACTGTAATAATTACTTAATTAGCCCCGTATTTTTTTTTCTAGGCTCAAAGTTATATAATCATCCAATCATTGAGAAATATATAGTTAAACAAATTGATATGTTATGGTAAAAATGTTACAGCATTGTGCTACGAAGAAGCCTGATTTTATCTAACAAAATAACATAAAATCACGACAGAATTTCAACCTGATGTACATGTTACATATAATCGGGACAGAACTTCGGCCTAATGTACATGTATATCTTATTTAACAAAGTTTAATTGAAGCAGCATAGGCTATTGTAGGATTTATGTGCAAGTGTAGACTTGTACATGATATGCTGGTTCTCCAATAGCTATAGGCTATTTATCATGAACAGTTTTTCTTGATTCTCATGCTTTTGTTTTCAATATCTCATTACTCTACTATTTTAAGAGTTTATCATTAGATCTGCATACTGGGTGTTTCCCTTGATTATTGAACTAGATAGATAGAACTTTAGAAATATGACAAATGTATATGTGAATTAACATCAAGTGTGTACAGAAAAGTCTATTTCTGAACATTATTCCCCAGAATGTGACTTTAATCAACTTTATTCAGATTTCTTTTAATTGCAATTTTGGTTCATCTATTTATGATAATTTCTCTCATTTTATTGACAAGGTTTTGGATTTTGAACATTCCACTGCAATTTATTATATTTTTTTTATAACTCATCATAAAATATGATTGCAGTTTCTACTCCTGAGGCTGTTGCTAAGATATCTGAAGCTGTTTCTAAGGCAGCCAGAAGAGGGAAGCTTTTCACAGACAATCCAAGTGGCATTAAAAGAGAACATGTTTCAAGGTCAGTATCATAAAATAAACTCTTACTTAAAAGAAAATTATATTGTTGAATATTCTGAATCAGTATTACATCACTACTGCAGTAAGGTAATTTCTGTGTTTATCTATATGGTTGTTTGAAAAATTGTTAAAAGTTTATTGTTTTTAAAGCAATACTTTATATTCAGGAAAATTTTCGTCCCTTTTGTCCTCATAGTCGGTGGGCAAATTTAAAACGGTGAGTTCATATATATATATATATATATATATATATGTATAAATAGTTGCAGAGAGTATCTATCGTATATTTCATTTTGAACAACATACAAAACTTACATGAAATCCTGCAGAATGTGGACATGCAACTAGTATTAATTGTTAAATAAAACTTTGCAGTGAAATGAAAATTAATTCATGTTGTAAATTGGAATTGAAACAAGTCTGGGCGAATTTAAAACCACAGGCATGAGAATTTTCCACAGATTTGCGGATTTCTGGGATTTAATCATTCAATCTGCTCATTCTTGAGATTGATGCCAAAACCGTAAAAAAAAAATTGGGGGTGGGGGGGTAGAATATAGTCCTCCTTCACATGTTCGCCATCTTTGATTAATAAAATACAGTTAGTTTTAAACTCCGTTGCTCAACTCCAAGAGCATTGCATTACTTTCATACTTTCTGTTTCGTAATCGCCTTGGGGATTCCACGTGGTGATTACCACATTCTTCAACCACCTCCCTGTGAGCATTATACTTAACGAAAGGGTTTAAAAATCGGATATGTCGGGATTCCATGTGGTGATTACCACATTCCTCAACCACCTCCCTGTGAGCATTATACTTAACAAAAGGGTTTAAAAATCGGATATGTCGAGATTCCACGTGGTGATTACCACATTCCTCAACCACCTCCCTGTGAGCATTATACTTAACGAAAGGGTTTAAAAATCGGATATGTCGGGATTCCACGTGGTGATTACCACATTCCTCAACCACCTCCCTGTGAGCATTATACTTAACGAAAGGGTTTAAAAATCGGATATGTCGTACATTTACAACTGTGGTAAATTGTTCAGATTGCCTGAGGTTTCATATTATCTCATTTATGAAAACCACTAAAAAGTATGAGTTGTGAAAAAATACATTCGTCAAGAGGTGCTCTGAGTAAGGAGAGAATTCATTGATGGTTTAGTTTTTTTTGCCCCCAGACCTCCCCAGTGCTGCAGTGTGCTTCATACACTGCTTTACAGTTTCCTCCAAAACTTCCTTCCCTGTTCTCATGCCTGATAACGGGGAGTAACCATTTGCAAGTGTAGTTGGGCGAAAATAACCCTGTATAAAGTACATACAAACTGTGAAAGAACAGCAATAAATGTGTACAATATTCTATTACTATTTTATGTTGTTGTTGTTGTTGACATTTGACCCATCTCATATTTCATTTAAAGAGTGCCTTTAGCCAAAGTTCCCAGAAAAGTAACCACCAATGAAAAACAGCATAAGGCTAAAACAGTGGATGTTCGGGTTCAGTTACAATCAACACCTACGAAGAAACAGCCCACCAAATTTATATCTTACTCCCTTGATTTAGGTAAGAACTAGAGCTGGAATGAATGCTTGAATATTAATGAATAAATAGTTAACAGCAAATATTGCCATTAAATTATTTGGTAACATGTCCATTACCAATATATTTCGCTATGTACGCCTAAATTTGCCGTCACTCACCAGGGTGGAATGGATAAGCTGGGTACATGATTTCTCTCGCAAGGTTTTGGGTAAGGAGAAACATTGATGGTAGTTTAAGGAATGAAAAGAAAAATACTTATGTAGATTGATGAATATTAGAATATTTATTGAATAGTAATCATGAATATTCAGATACTAATTATTGGCCTTAGTTTCAGCTGTAGTAAGAATACATGACATTCACATTTTAAAAAGAAATGGTTAAATTTCTTAATCACTATAAGAGTCTGATGACATTTAATATGCTACAGATTTCGGCATTTATTGGCATCAGTGAAAACCAACAAGAGAATTCAATTTATTATTATTATTTTTTATAAAAGTTAGTGACTTTATGATCTCCAGCAGTTTAAGATTGATTATTTTTAATTACTTATGTAAAGAGAAGTAAGCAGTTACAATCTCAACTTGTTTCCTTCACAGAACCACAGACATTAATGTCAGAGGATAGGAACAAAAATTCATCATTCACATCTCAGACTGGGACTGGAGATATTAGTTCATCTCAGACTACACCAAGGTCATTTACGTCCAACCAATCAACCCCAAGGAATAAGAGTGATTATTCAGGAAGCAACCAGACAACTCCTAGAAATAAGGAATCAACTCCACAGAATAGAAACAAAACTTCCTCACGGTCCAGTCATAATAGCTTTGCATCTGGCCCTGAATCGTCTGAAGTACACAGACACCTCCTTGTCACACCTGGCGATGGTGGTCAAACACTGCAGAGTCAACCATCTCCATCAGAGTTACTTGTTAATGAGATACTTGGACTGACATCACCTGTGCATCAGACCAGGGGAGGTAACTGCATTAATCTTCTGTCATGTGTAGCCTTGACAAGCATAAGATATGTTTGTTTTATTGAGTTAGAATAAGTGACACGTAGTAAAATATGATTATTTTTAACTGAAAGTTAGTGACATGTTTGAAAATTATTTACATTTTCAGTCATGATAATCACTGTTTTGATTCAGATCCCCCTAAAAAATATTAAATAAGAAGTTTGGGTTCCCAATGCAAAATAACAAAATTACATTCCAGCCATATCAATATTTTTGAGTCTTATATTTGTGTTTGTTAGTAATTTTGACTATATGTGAGTGGGTGATACAGGTTGGGGACATATATTGATTCATCACTATACTATGGATATTTGTTATTTTAGATAACTTCCATTTTGGAAGTAGTGACTTGGCACATCTTAGTCCTGTCAGTAGAGAAGTAAAGAAGATGTTTCAGGAAGCTGTATGTGATGACCACTTGCCAACACTTAGGTACCCAGATGGAGATGATGAGTCATGTGATGGTGACTTCAGAAGTCAACTGTCTAATCGCCCACATTCACCTGTGGCTGAAACTTTAGAACACTTAGAAGCATCTGTAGAAAAGGAAGAAGAAGTTTTACACAGACAAGAGGATGTTTTGTCAAATCTAGGCAGTCCACATTCTGATTCCTCTAAGCAGTCTGGCACTTCAAACAAAGAAAATATTCCACATTTTGGACTAAAGCAAGATGATGTCGTTTCTGATATAAACAGTCCTCGTTCCCATTTCTCTGTGGACTCTTATTTATCAAACAAGGAAAATGACCCTGATTTTCAGGAAGTGTCTGAGGAGACTTCGGCAGCTCTACTATCACCATCACTTCCATTTGTTACCTCATTGATGGATGGTAAGATAATTTTGTTCTCTACAAAATTTTATTTATTTAAAGTTGCTCTGTCAGAGTTTCATAATTGTACACATTATTTAAGTCACCTTTGCCAAAGACTAAATGTGACCTGTTGCTATCTACTTTTGTGTTTTGTCATCTGTTGTTCTCAAGAACCATTGGGTCATTATTAAACACACTTGGCAGGAAGCATCACTAGTGAAGCAGCCTGTAGTTTGCAAATGAAAAGGGGCTCTTACCTAAACGGGCCCCGAAGTAGACCAAAACTTGGTACATCTTTAACCATTTTCACATGAAGCAATGATAATCATATTCTTTCTGTAATCATTCATTTTACTCAGGTGACACTAAGACATATTGGACCCCTTCTTGCTTTCATAAAGTATTTCTATTAGTAAAAAAAAAAAACCAAAACCTTCATTAATAAAAAAGAATTCATGAAACAGATAAGTTAATCAGCCTTAAATTCCACATAATGTGGTACCATTGTGTAATCGCATGATCAATATTCAATACATGTACATTGTTTATAAATTGTGATTTGTTTAAGTGAGTTGGCCAAAAGTGATTGATAACTGAAGAAAACATAAGGCAAATTTATTTACTTAGGCAGTTAAATGTAATACTTATAATTCAGTTTATTTTTGATTTAGTATTTATTCATTGGCTATTTCATGATTGTTTTTCTGTTGACATGGTTTTGATAGATTTCCGACCGAATTTGGCTGTTTCATTACTGAGTTTTCTTCCATGTCCAGGGATTTAAAATTGGAAAAAATGGAAATATGGAATTTTCCTTTGTAAAAAAGTACAAGAGAATCTGTATCCATCTTTTTCAGATGAGAATCAATTGACCTCTAGTGAGAAGACGGGCAGAAGCCAACTGTCTGATGAAATTCGTAAAATGTTCAGGGATTCCCTCACTGAGGATGGAGGATCTGGATCTACACCCAACAGAAATGTCCGATCACAGCTGTTTAACAACCAAGAAACAGGTAACCCTATTCTCAAAAAATTTATGATTTTGAGTTTAGAAAGTAAAATTTCTAACATCCTATGAACTAGTCAAAAAGAGAGTTGTGTCATAAATTAAGGAGACATTTATACTAAGGTTGAGGTAGTACGACATACAATATTTAGCTGGTGACTTATGTTGTGATTAGATAGCTTGCACATATTTTCCTCTTAAATTCTGAGTCCAGGGTCACTGTTATTCCAACTTTCAAGTTAAACAATCAAATGAATTTTAGTTAATATGGTCAAATATGTACACCAAATACACACTTAGCACTTTGCATTCATTAATTTAGATATTTGTAAAGAAACCAAAAAGCTAATTAATTGCTGTTTTTGTTGCAGCGTAGTTTGTAGAATTCTATTATTAGTAAAGTTATGACATTTTATTTGCAACCTTGCATTATGACTTTTTAAAAATACACAGTATGTAATGTCAGTTCATTTTTAACACACACGTTATCAGTAACCAAAAAAGTCTGGAGAGCTTGTGTTATACTCCTGATGTTAGTGACTCTTCCGATTTTTGTGGAAAATTTCCGCATTTATAAAGAATTTTCAGCCTTCTGCGAAATTTTTTAGAAATTCCGCATTCTAGTGTAATGTTATGTATTTCAGTATTTCTGTCCATTTCCGACTCTAGCATTATTGAACCTCAGCATCTGCATTATAAATTGCAAACGGTGACAATATCATACGTGTGTGTTTCAAATATCTTTTGTTGCCAATGTTGGTGGTCTTGATGTGGATGAAAATCATGTAATAGAAATATTATTATCAGAAATTCAAGGAATATTATAAAAAAATTTGGAAGAATAACTTCATCACAAATTGGAGAAATCTACACATATTGAAATGAATTTGCATTATATTTTTTCAATGCACATGGAGGTCTAACAGGTTAATGCAGGAACAGTAACCATTGTCAAATGGCACGTTGGAAAAAAGTCATTTGTGGCATTCATGCACTGATAACTTGTTGTTCACAGATTCAGATATTGCAAAAAATACTCCAGCTTTACAAGTTTTATTTGTACTTTTTAAAGTCTTTGCTTATTAACATTGTTGAAATTTGAAAAGATTGCCTGGTTTTTCATTTAGACTTTTTGTACATGTAATAAACAAGGAAATAATTTGAAAAAGAAACCCAAAAGGGTTAATTCTGGAGAAGCAAAGTAATTCTATAAAAGTACCACTGATTGTGAGCATTTTCATTTCCGAAAGTTGGCAGGTATCAGGGAGTAAAATTGGCTGCAGGATCCAGAGGCCAGTCGGGCCCCTAGAAAAAAGATCTAGGGCCCCAGCTATTTCTTCAGATGCTTTCATACAGAAAAGTAAAAAAGCCCAAATTTTCTCATTTTTTTTCAAATTTGATTTCTCTTCCTATATCAGTTTTATAAATCGTGTTGCATGCAATATGTCTCTTGAATCTACATGTACCAACCAATAACAAAATTCCATCCATTTTGTTGAGAAGAAGTGGTTCTTGTTAATTTTTTGTTTTTCTTGTACTCTTTGGAGTATTCTAGGGCTGGTGTCTTGCTGGGGTTTTCAGCAATGTAACACCACATGACGAGACTTGCGAGTCCAAGGAATGGTTACAAGTCAAATCATCCCCCCTCCCACCCGGAATGATTTTGGCACTTTGGAATTTGTAAATCAGCACTTAGTATAGTTAAATAGGCATCTGGAAATATTCATTTCAACACTTGGAAATATTTATCAAGGTAACGAAATGGTATTTAAAAATGTTTATCTCAGAAGAAAAGTATCATTTTCAAAAATAATTTGTGAGTATAACATACTCTCTTGATAATTATAAATCACCAATTCACGGCAGTGAAAATAAAAAACATAGTTTACATACATCTCAAATCATCCGTTTTAATTCAAACATATCATTTGCTATCAAAACATTGTTTAGACCAAGCAGTCAAGGATTTAAAGTGGAGCTAATTTTTGTGTAATTAAGGCAATAAATTACGAGATCCTGATGTTGAACAAGGAACGTAATCTGCTGAAAATAGGCCTAGCTCTGGATAGGCCCAAGTGCCGATATTGAAATAATTTGCAAGCAAAAGTCGAAAATACAGTTAAAAAGAAACAAGTTATGAAATCACTAGGTGTCGATGTGCATGAGCTAAGTACTGATTTCACCACGTGCCAATCTAACTTGGATTAAAAAAATCACGAAACGTTCTCAAAAGTAGATCACCTTATCAACATGTACACATCAGTGTGTATCATTAATATGCTTCAGCACAACTTTGTGATACATAAAGCATTTAAACATCTCACAGACCTAGATTTACATGATAAAATTGTTGCTGACTAGACGAAAAGAGAAGAGAAAAACTGACACATGGACAATTATGGATACGGTTGTACTCGCCATCTTGGTGATCGGCTGGGCAAATTTTGATCGCCCAGTCATAAAAATGGTTGCAAATGCGACTGGGCGAGTGCTAATTTTACTTCCTAAGGTATGCATCAGCGTTGTTGACGTCATTTGTGAACAAAAATTTTAACCTGCTCTATATCTATTAAAATATATATGGTATGGTTTATATATTTCACATGTTTTTTCCTTGGAAAAAAGGGTAACCCAATGATACCTTGACTTTTGACCTAATGATTTTGACCTTTGAGATTTACCTACTTCATGAAAACTTTAACCTTGGATATATCTTTACAAATACTTATAGTGCAGTTTTGGAAATTTTACATGCAATCCTTATGGTCTGCTCTTTCAGATGGTACCATGACGTTTGACCTCATGAACTGGATAATGCCACTTTATCTACCTGTGCTTTTTAGAAACTTTAACCTTGGCTACAACTTTTAAATATAAATTTAATAGAGGAATGATATATGCTCATTTGTTATTGTCAGATCTTTCAGATGATACAACAACCTTTGACATTGTGATCTAGATAATGTCATAGGACCGACTTTTAAAAATATTTACTTTGATTGTAACTTATAAAAAAAAAAATAAGATAAGGAGTTGAACTTTGAAATTTGATTTCTTCAATTGCTATAATCAGGAGATCCCACCATGACCTAGATAATGCCATTTGACCTTTTAAAAAATTAACTGTGGCTATAACTTAAAATATTAGGAGCAGAACATTGATGTTTGATATGTGCATTTGTTATCCCAAGTTATGGTTGGTCCATTCAGAGGGTACCATGACCTTTGATTCTGTGACCTAATGTCATTAGTTTAACTTCTAAGAAACATTAACATAGCTATAAAGAGTATAGCATTGATATTTCACATGTATAAGCCTTTCAGATGGACTGTGACCTAAATAATGTCATTTGACTGATTTTTTATCAACCTTGGCTATGCATTTTGTCAAAAGGGAGTATAGCTTTTATATTTATTTGTACAATTCATATGATTAGTCCTTTCTGATGGTATTATGATTTTTTTTACTTTCTGACATATATGATAATGCCAGAGTAGATCTTTGGATACATGTACTTCAGATTTGCAATCCATCTGATCAACCCTTTCAAATGGTACCAGGACCTAGATATTGCCATTTCACCCAATTCTTAAAATAAATGATAATTGCACAATAAATTTAGTATTTGAGATAGAATGATGCCACCACAAAGCTGTGCTGTCTTCTGACAACTCTTGTTACAATGTGTTGACATCAGGCACAACATAGCTGAGCCCAATTTGTTTAACTAAATACTCCTATTTCATAGATACAATACAAGGATGCAATTTTTCAGATCTCCAATTGGAGGAATTCCACCTTTCCATCTTTTTTCCCTTATCAAATCCTACAATAATACAACTTTCCTACTTTTTCACCTAAGAGTGTTCTCATGTATTTCAATGTCAGTGATTAGACAGAGTGGCGATGCTCTTAGATACTGGTGAATATAACAGCATTTAGTTCCAGACACAGAACATAATCACCCTGTAGCACGTGTCATACTAGAAAACCATTCTTGACAGATCAATACATGTATGATGGAACAATGCTTGATATAGCAAATCATGTAATGATTACATAATAGCATTTCCAATTTTTAATGGCAAGCAGCACTTCTCCAGTCATGCTTTGTTGAAATTGAGTAAAACATGAAAAAGGTCTATGCTTTTGAAGATATGCTTTTAGTAAAATCCATATAACCTGGCGGGGTTGAGTCTTGTTACCCCTTTCTTGATCATTGCAAGTTTAACTTTAAGGTAATAAAGCATTACAAAATTAAAATTATACTGCTAAGAGTCATCACTGCTACCTGTCAATGTACCAATTATATCCAGTCAGGAATGAAACACTTTCCTTGTTAGGCCTATCTTAACTGAAAATTGAGTAGATTCATCCGTTTGATAATCAAAAGGTAACTCCAACCCCATCAAGTTAGGTGAATTGGACTATAGTAGAGTTTCATCTTAAAATAAACCAAAGTTTTGATTCACAATATGAACAGTTCATTGTATCCATATAATGGGGTTTCAATCAACATCTGACAATTTTCATTGTGTGTGTGTCACAGAACATAGTTTTACTTTATGCGGCATAGAGTTTGGTAATACTGTTTAAAACATTTACCATCTATTGGTAGTACTGACACTATATAACCAGTATAAAAAATTGTTGTTCATCATTTCATAACTGCCAACAACTATTCCAGGAATTTTGCTTACAAGAATGGGTGACCTTTCGTTATGGAAATTTGAATTACAATAAGAAAAAAGAAAAGATTTATGGGTTTATGAATGCCAACTGGACAAAACAAAGTCATGATAAAGTGCTTCTTGAAATTTGCTTTTGTTCACTTGACATTCTTAAGCCCATGAATGCCAACCGACAGTAGTTCAGTGCTAAAACAATTAACTATATTTCAATTGTAGCCAGAAAATAATTAGAAATTGAAATTACATGTATGCACCTGATTCAGAAAATATGAAATTAAAAAAAACATTTTATGAAAATAAAACATAATTTCCTGATTTCCTGTCTGATAAACAAGTTGTTGTTTTGAGTACATTTGAGTACATCCTTTTTCAAACATTTATCATCAAGGGAAAATGAATTTTTCATGAGTATCTCTGTAGTAATCAAATGTTAATTGTGTCAATGATTGTTTGTACATGTAATCTAATTAATCACGGGGCATTTTTTTGTCTGTGCATTTTCGTGAAAGTCATAAACAAAGCACGGAGTCTGTTATGTTTGTAGATTTTTAGTTACAATAATCATAGATCTAGTTTTGTTTACAATTAGATGTTCTTTTTTACATTTAGGGATGTACGTGTCTATAAACAATCAATCACTTGACAATGACATTCCATTTATATGTCTGTCTTTGTATCAACATTTTTTGTTTAGCACAGTTGTTGAGTAACTGATTCAAATACAGTGAAACCTGTTTTGAGAGACCACTCATTAGACACCACCTTTCTTTTAGTTTATAGACCACATTTGAATGGCAGATGTGAGTGGTTTCTCAAGACAGGTTCTACTGCATCACGTAACTTCATATGATGATTGTTTACTCTGACCTTTATTTTTTACCTTGAAATTAAAATTCCTGATGTATTCACAATTCAGCCATACCGGTTTTAAGAGGTTACTTGTTATCTTATTACTTATGTAATTGTAATGCATGGTAATACAATGAAATTTGTATATATCGACCTCCTTGGGGACACATGAAAAATGGGTTTTTATGGGGAGATGGTCTCTATGTAGAGGTTGATTTGTACACAAATGGTACTATTTGGGACAGCAAAAATGGTCTTTGTGACCAGGTGGTCTTTATACACAAGCACACACACACACTCTCTCTCTCTCTCTCTCTCTTTCTCTCTCTCTCTGTCTCTCTCTCTCTCTTTCTCTCTCTCTCTCTCTCTCTCTCTCTCTCTCTCTCTCTCTCTCTCTCTCTCTCTCTCTCTCTCTCTCTCTCTCTCTCTCTCTCTCTCTCTCTCTCTCTCTCTCTCTCTCTCTCAGAATCACTTGCTTATATAATTATCAAAGAATCAGATCGCATTAAGTATGGTAAGTTTATGGTATATGTTTTCAGTTTATACCAAATTTTCTTTATTTCCTCCCTTGTCCTCATTCATTATTAATTGATTGACAGGTGACTTTCAAACTGATATATGTGTACAGGTAGAGGATGGTCATTACAACTTCTCGAAAATTTATCTTCTCAAACTTCTCTTCTTTACAGTAAATGATATTTTCTTTAACCAAAGACCCAACACTTGTTGGATTCATGTATTTATTTGAGAATTAGGTAAAAATGAGTAAGTGGCAGGGATGAACAATCTATTCAGTTTAGAAATGTAGGCCTGCTTTCTCAGTTTCTGTTATAGCTCAGGAAAAGACCAAAAAATAAAGGTAATAAAAAAATAAAAAATGGTTAAAGCTGTCATTTTCCATTCCTATTATCAATAAATAAAAAAGGAAAAGAACATCAGCTTGTTCTATAATACTTAATCTACAGCCTATTAAAGCTTTTACTTAGTCCCAATGATTATAATATTTGCTGTCAAAATCTAAAAGAAACAGAGGACAAATAAGGATCTTGTACAATGTACCTGAGTTTATGTCATGTAAGGCAGTAAACCTATTAACACCTATTAGGTATGTACTATGCTTTCATAGTGTTGCTTTGGGAAGCAGAATAGTGCCCTTGCTGTCACTAAGGCACTATTGCTTTCCAAAGCAACGCTATTAAAGCAATAACACCCACCTAAGTAGGCATTAATTTATCTACCTCTGCAGTCACACTTAGACCCATCCAGATCAATAAATAGTATGCTCTACTGTCATAAATGACCTATCGCCAAGTGTCTGACACATTGCTGTTCATTTGCTTTTTTGACATCATTCGATTGTGATGTCATAATGAGAAAGTGTGCCAAAAGGTGTCTTTTTGGACTTTTGGACAAATATAGGTCAATTCATGAGTGAACAAGATCATATTGCATGTAAAATTATTTTGATATTTTGCTTCTAAATCATACAACCCTGAATTCTGGCAGTGGACTTAACCATTCTTTGAAATGGGCAGGTCTTAATGTGACTTAAGGGGTTGATGAGTGAACAAGTAATAATAATTTTACTGTATTTCAAGTAATCATGAAAACTAAGCTGACCAAAGTTTAATATATAATCAGACTAATTTTCTGCCAGCAGGCATTATTTACAACAACAACAACAAACCTAATGTTATCAATGATCCTACTTAGTGGGTCTGTATATAATGGTTGAGCTGTAAAAGTTAACACTTTTCTGTATGTTAGATGTTGTAATTCAGTATCTGTTTATCACTTGTGAGATATAAGAGTGTAATGAGAAAGTGTGTGTTCATTGATTCTATCAGTGAGCAGTCGTATACTGTTGTCTCTAGCAGAGTAGTACAAATATTATTGATCAACTTCACAGGTAATTATACAGATAACACTAGAACTACTGGAGGAGATGAGCAGAGATGCTGGAATGGAAATGTACAAGTACTTGACAGTAAGTGTTTGGTGACAGTAACTACTGCTTGTCTCAGATATTGTTTTATCATATATGATTCTATGTATAGAAATGTGGAAAGGAATTTGTTTGATGTAAAGTAATTTGTCACACTCATTTCATGACAAAATAGAATTTGAAGTTTTAATTTTTTTGTTTTGTGTAAAGCAAAAAGGATTTATTCTTAATCTGTTTATACAGGTTAGTATTTCTGATTTTTTTCATGGTACCATCTCTTTCAGTAGAATAATATTAATCGTCTATACTGAAAACATGAACATGGAAAAACAGGACAGCTAATTCATGCAAATATCTAACAGACAGCAAAATATCTAACAGACAGCAAAATATCTAGGACATTTTAAGCAATTACTTGTCTACCAGCAATCATGAATATTTCATTTGCTGAAAATAGCTTTATGCAGTAAATTTTTATTTCACTCGAGACAGAAAGCTGACCTAATGCTATCTGTTGCTGTCTGATGTTGTGCATACCATAAGGGTTTCAACATTTTCAGCTTCTTATCGGAAACCAATGTTACCCTTTAAATCTGAAAGATAGCATCTTTAAGGTAAAAGGGTGGGTTAGGGGGTAAGCAATATAGCTCTACAATATTCACTTCTATGTGGGTCAGGTTTTATTGGTTGTGCAGAGACACATGATTATTATACAACACAAAATTAAAACACACACAAACACAGATGCACACTGCAACACACATGTGCACACACACACAAACAAAGAGGCATACTGTAACACATGTGTACACACACACATAGATGCACACTGCAACACACATGTACACACAGACACACTGCAACATACATGTACAGACACACACTGCAACACACATGTACACACATACACACACAAGGAAGTGTTTTTGTTTTTCCACCAATGATGTCTTCAATTACATGCAGTGTTGTCTCGTTTATTTCACTGTCAAGTCGACAACTTTAATTTGATAATGATGGTATCCATTATGATGATCTAGTTAAAATATAAAATGGTATGTCACCACACGATATTTAATAACACAATCAATATATATTTTTTCAAAATATATAATTATTTTTCTAAATTCATTTCTTACATTTTGTATTGATATGTAGGAATTATTATGCCTGTGTATATATCTTTTTTGTTATTGTACATCAATCTAAGTAGTAAAAAAAGAAAGATCAGGTTTGGGGGAAAACACAGCTCATGCCCCTTTATTGACATTAGAATATAACTATTTTCAGATTTTGCAATTGATGAAGAAAATGAGGAATATTTGGAAGAGACTGAGATGCCTGATATGCTCTTGAACTGTAGCATAGATGATATGTTTGATGCATCCCCAGTGAGTAACAAACAAAGTATAATGAACTTCTCAGACTTAAATGATTCAGATGCTGAAAAAATAGCAGATAAAAGTCCACCCAAACCAAGGTTTCCACTGACAGAGGTGGAAGTTGATGATAGGTTTACAGTTAATTCACCTGCATCATTGAGGATGGACAAGTCGGGCAAATATCTAAAGTCTAAGGAAAAACAAGAGGACATTTCTACAGCTGGGAAGAGTAGCCCAGAATGGCAGAGAGGAAATAAAGAAATGAGGGAAGGAAAAGATGTCAAGGAGAGTGATGATGTTTTAAAAGACTGGCATGACCTTGAAAATTCAATGGACCAGTTAGATAACTTGGTTGGAAAATCAAATGATTTGCAAAGGTCATTGGTCAGTGGGGCTGGTGTAGGTGGCGAAAATGATTTGGTAGATGACCTTGAAATCATAGAACTGGACACAATGGATGACTCCTTTGTGCCTCTGAGAGATGGATTTCTTTTGGAAGGTGGAACACCAGCAAAAGAATCTTTGACAAAAAATAGCAAAACAACACAAGATATTGACACAGAGGTACCAGGCTTTGATCAGTTTGTCTCACAGCCAGTGGAAGGTGACCAGTATGGAGACATTTTAAGCAGATTTCAAAAACTTAAAGCTCAAGCTTCTCAAATTAAGCAAAAATATAATATCAGTTTGACAGATTCAGATATTTGAGGATAACTACATGTAATATACAGTTTTGATTCTCTTATCAATTTCCCTTGTTCCCTAGAGAACAATCGGCCAGTCCTTTGTAAAGGTTACAGAATGCCGAACAACGAGAATAAAATCTGTTGGACATTCTTTACAAAGGAGACACAAAGATAGAAAATCTTACTGACAGCTCCAATATCACCTGTACAGTTTGACTTGTTTTCTATCTTTAGATAAACTGTGGCTGCTGTAGTTTGCTTGAAAACTGATTAATGTTACCGTTTCCTCACCCATTATCACAATGATATGACTATCTTTGTATTAGATCATGCTATTATGATATGTGGGGTTTAAAGTCTTTGCCATTGTTCATGGATCAAGCTCTTCTTATTGCTTTACCAACAATGTTTGTGCATTTGTTAGCACGAATCAGAATAGGTTTGAGTTTACACAAGTGTCTGAAATATGATCTTATCTACAATGTTGACTCTTTGTTTTTATAATCTATATTTAATTCAGTCTTTATCTATTCTATTTTGTCCGAGTCTGCATGATTGTAATACTTATTCTCTATCTATGGTGAGGGTGGTCGAGTGATTTGAGCCCCACTGGAACCTAAACTGATTTCATAAGAAAGTTTTCCTGGTTACTTGTGGAAGGTTGGTGGTCTCTTCCTGTGAACATTCAAACCGGGTTATCTCCTCCACCATTAAAAACTGACAACCATATAACTTAAAAATTGTTGAGTTGCATAATTGATAAAACAATATTTAAACAAAACAAATCTAATTACTAAGGAAGAGAAAAATTAAGTGCTGTATCACATGAGAAATTTGTTTTGGGGGTCGGGGGAAGGTCATTATTCATTTATTCATATCCAGTAGCATGTTCATTTTGTTTACAGCACAGACCACTGAATCAATCAGAATGTCTGTTGAATGATAGAAATTCACATTAAGAGTCAAAGCCTCAAACTACATGTAAAATACATACATAAAGGTCACTGACAGGTATCTCATGTTTGTAATGACCTGTCAGAATATAGAAACAAAGCAACTACAACTTTCACATTCTATAAACTGAGGAATGTATACCTCATAGACTCTACTGATGTCTGTTCTGTCTCTTTAGCAGGACTTAAATATAGATTTATACTTCATTTTCACTTTCAAAGTCGAATTATCAGAATATATTTCAACATGATGGAATTGTTGGTATTTTATAAAAAAAATTGGAACAGGTGATTGCATCTTTTAAATATGTCAAATAACATTTCAGTTACAGTTATTGCATGCCAATGAGGCAAAAATCATTTTTATTTTTAAATTGTATTGATGAACTTTTTTTCTCTGAAAAGGAACATTGTGATAGACATGTGGAGTACCATTAACAGATTTTAAGTTTTTAGAACGAATATGTAATTTGCCACCATAAAATCTAGAAAACAAATGAAGTTAAGAAATGAAATTCATATTTATTTATTTTCATCACAAAATTGTAATTTTTTTCCTCACAGATGTTTCTATTACTATGATCTTAATATATAATTAATGTTTATATTAAAATAGCTGATAGTTAGAAATCTATTGCTGTAGTGTTTTAGGATTACTTGTAAATGTTTACAGTTCTTCCTCATAGATAATCAACAAGTTATGCAGGATACAAAGGAAAGTGTATTGATTGTAAGCAAGGATTGTGTACTTACCTAAAATATGTAAGTCTTTCCTCTAGTATTAATATTTCGTGTTTATTGTCATATTTATAATACACACAGAATTTCATATTGTGAGAAAAATTATGGGTATATTTATAGGTGTAAGTACTGCTTTTGACACCCCTGTTTTGAGGTAGCAGATAAACCTTTTGCATTCATTGAAGATAACTGGTCAGTTGGTAGACTGCTCAAAAGCTCTTACTACTTCATGTTTATTACTTCTATTTCAATATTGTACATGTATGATGAGAAAAAAAATGATTTTATTTATTTTGTCACCTGAACATTATTGTTATTCAATATGTAATTTTGTTAGTATAAGCTTGAACTTGCTACAGTGGAACCTGTCTTGAGAGACCCCCTATCTTGAAAGATCACATTTAGTCACTTGGTTAGTTATTTCTTTCATTATTACCTCCCTTTAGAGACCACATTTTCATGGCAGATGGAATGGTGTCTCAGGACATGTTCCGCTGTATTATAAAATGTTCAGTTTATCATGGATGAACTACATGCATTCATGGATCACCAATGTGTTGTAAACATAGTTACAATTCATCCCACAATATAGTCAAACCTTTATCAATGTTCATTTATTTTATTAAAGACCACTTGCAGAATTCTAATACCACTATTAGAGATGAAAGGAAAACTAAAACTCAGCACTTCAAAATTTGTAAATACCATTCATTTTCTATTTGAATATTGGTCTGTATCAACTTGTGAATTTGTAATGTCATTCTTTAAATTAATTTGTTTTGTGTGGCCAAGTGTGTAGGAGCAGTTTGCTTAAAACTAGTAGCTGGTACAGGTTTCAGTCCACTTGGAACCAAAGCTGATTTCATGAGAAAAATTGCCAGTTGGAAGGCTGATGGTTTCTCCCTTAGTACGTTGTAACCGGGTTCTCTCTTTTACTACTAAAACATTCCGCCAGCATATGACTGAAAAATTGTTCAGTGTGGCATATAACAACATTGAAAATTTTTTTGATTACTCTTGGAAATAATACTACATGTAAATTACTGTTTATTTTTGTTCTGAGGTAAGTATGTGAATATTTGAACATCAAATATTTTAAGATTAAGTATTAAAACATAATTTCAAAATGAAATAATTGAATGGTAATTTAATATTCAAATATCCCAGTTTACTATTATTAATTTTAATGGTCATTTCCAAACAGTTGTTTAAGTTCCAACCATTAAAAAAACAATCTGTATATTTTGGTCATCTAACAACATCTAACGACTAATCTCAGATCTTTTCTATTCAGCAACCTTTAAAGCTGCGGTCTATAAGGGTTTGACTATTTTAGCTGTACATTGGGGTGACAAGTGTGAAGAAACTTTATTTTTCTCAATATTTTGTATAAAACCAAATCAAATGCGATTTCAGAGTATGAAGTATATGTGTATTGTTATAAAATTCCATCGTTCTGTTCTATAGTTCTGATACATTTGTTGGTTACAAAGTTAAATATCTCGTTTTAGTATGTGTAAATATTGAATCGTGACATAAAGAATTCAATTTTTTGTTAAAACTGCTAATTCTTCAAAAACATCAACATGAAAAAATACATAATGAAAGTATGATATATTTTGAGTTTTATGGCAGAAGTGTGATAAAATTACTTTAGAAATTGCTCTCCAAGAATGTTTTGAGAAATGTAGTTTTATATGAAAAACATACCAAATATTAAAAAAAGTTTCCTTAGTTTTGTTGCCCTGCAGTACACGTCTGTATTGTAACAATGGATACATTTGGTTATATTTATAGTTGTTGTTTGTTTCGGATGCAGCATTGAGTTTGTGATAATTATACAGTCTGTATGTATGGTATTTTACATATATGGAAAATGCTAAATGAAATTTACATGAAAGATCCTCAGAAGCGAGTTTGTGTTGTTATTCAGACATGGCATCTGCTGTAATTACCTGCCTATTATTTTGTACAGAAACTACTGTAACGGTTGTTTAATTCCTATGTTATCTGAAACTAAGATAGTCATCTTTACCAGCTGATTATTTTATACATTGGTACTATTTTGAATGGATAACAACGGTTAAGTTTTAAATTCCTCAAAAGTTAAGATAGTCACCTTTTTACAGTGTTTACTCTTGGACGGATTTGGTAATACCATTAGGGTTTTATTTTTGGCCTTGTATGATACCACTCTTTGTTTTTGAAATTTGCATCTATTATATTTAAATTCAAGCTCATGAAGTCTAATTAACAGAATTCTTAGATGGATTTGACTATACATTTTGATTTAGTATTTGGTACGTTTTCCTCTAGTGGATATTAAAAGTTTAATATGATTTCTTTGTTCATGCAACGACTCATTAAAATATTATAGAAATAATGTTCAAAACGATAGTCAGGTAATAAAACTCATCAGTTGGTCTCAGCTTCACATCAACAATAAGCGTAGTGGGATGAACTACTTGAGTTGGTGATCAGAGGTTACTGATGTATTCTACTCACAACTGCAAAACAGGTGCGTGTTGTTTGCACTGGCAGTGTTGTAGAAATATGCGAACATACATCAAATCCTAATTTAATTTATCTTAATTCTGATCAATGCTAATACTATTTCCATACGTTTGTACGTCCCGTGTTTTCAGAATTCCCCACAAAAGTGCGTCAGACATGGAGTTGAAAATTCCCAAACGTACAGATACGTGTTACTTCATGATCATAATTATCCGTTGTTTTTAGCTTGTAAATAAATATGCCAAATTACGAGATAAAGGGTGAACTAGTGCAATTAACTGGGGAAGTTTGCTTCCCTGACCATCGAAAATAAGAAATATATATCAAAAGAAATAACAAATATAAAAAAAAATTGGCATTCGTACGATTTGATGTTGACTTGCACCACGAACGCTGATTCATGATAATGTGGGAATACATTTCGTAGACGTGCACACACATTTAAATTTAAATGTGAAATTTGAAAATACACTTATATCATTGGTTTATTCCATTACTAGTTAGAGTATTCTCACAAAAGCTTCATGTCAGATACACGTGTTACATAATGATGGCAATCAATAGTGTGTGTGTACTAACGGTCCCTGTACCTGACGATACTTTGGAAGATATAGGACTTGTGTAACCTTGGTGGGCTCTATACATTATGATAAACGTGACAATTTCAATACCACAATCTTACGATTCCTGAGTAGTAATTATCCCGTCTTTTCCTGCCGATGGCGTTTTCATTTCACGGCTCATACTTTATGCCGGGACAAGCTCCTCTCGTGGATATTTTATTCTGAGAGCCAAACGACTCTCCAATAGACTACTTACAGGGCAAGGTTGATGCACGCTTGAAATCGTCACTATGGAAGTTTTATGATCGATACGGGGATCTTTCTAAACAATATGAAGTCATATATTCCCATATCAGGAATGTTGGACAGTATTCTGGAGCACGACCATATACAGTGACTCCTTTTCACTAATCCGATCTTAAATTGTAATGTGATGAATTTTCACCGAGCTTGACCTTTTCGCCGAACTCGAGATATTTCTGTGTAACATTTGCGACGGGTGAGGCATGTAAATAAGGGACGCTGACTCTTTCTGGACACATATACAATGTGTGTGTGTGTATATACATGTATATATATATATATATATATATATATATATATATATATATATATATATATATATATATATATATATCTCACTAAAATGACAAGTAATAGTAGTAATAAATTGTTTTATTTTTACTGTGTTTTACAGTCTTCCAAAGCCTTTGTGAGAACAATTTGGGAGGGGGTTGGACAAATCGGACTGTGCATTATTAGATTTATCCATTACTCAAAATGTATGATTTTGGAATGTGACTTGATCTAATTATATTTATGTCATTCCGAAGATTAGATGCACTTCCAGGAATCCCCCATTGTAATCTTCGTTTATAGATGGCGATATTAACAGTTGCAAAGTATATTTAAATATTCAGGTATACTTCATACCCAAAGAAATGCTAAATTAACACCAACAAAAGTAACATATTTTATGTGGTTTAGGATATATTTTTACATTTTTTTAGTTATTTAGAAAAATAAAATGTATTTCCAATACTTTTTCTGTTTAAACATTTACTTTAAGGGGCAGTTATTTATAATTCTTGATCAAATGAAAGAAGTATCTATTATGAACATTTAATTTTGGTGGTGATATGTTTGACCAAATGACAAGTAAAAAAGGGCGATCAGAGAGGATCACAACGGAAATGTGATTTGTTCTCAAGACATATTCTCCATCTGTCATGGGGTCTGTTAAAAAGCGAGCAACGACATGCAGCAACTTTGGATAAGGGGAGTCACTCTATAAGACGAACCGTCGGAACTATGGTCGCATAGTGCACGGATTTAACCAAATGCTTCTAGTGGAACAAATCTCTTTAGGGGCTAAAAGGTCAGATGTACTCTTTTCATTTCAATGTTTTATTGGGGTTTTTTCTTCTTTTTTGTTGTGTAACGTAGAAATCATATAGCAATATATTGCTATCAGTTTGATTGTACCGTTATTTGCATTGTAAACTCCTAAACAATTAAGGTGGTCATCTTTTACAATGGTTACTCTAAGACGGATTTGGCTTTACATTTAGGTTTAGTATTTGACCGAAGACATGAGATAACAGGAATATCTAAGACAACATGCAGACGGACATTGGAAGGGGAACTGAAACAACTTCAATGGGAAGATTTGAATGTAGCAAAAATAATTGCCAGGGACAGGAAATCGCGGAATTCGAGGACTTAAGTGCCAATTTCCACGAAGAGGATAGTTAGGTGAAGTGAATCGTCCTTGTATTATACCACTATCTTTTTCGGGACTTTACGCCTATTTTGAATTCGATTTCAACTTATTGAGTCTTATTGACAAACATGGTTGACCTTGGCATTGATTTTGGCCTTTTTGCAAACTATAACTTTAGTATTGTGTTTTTGATATCGACGACTTCCGTCTTAATATGGTTCAGCGTGTAATTTTTTGTAACAATTTTAATAAAATCATTTCAATCTTTGTTGAAGTTGGTAAATTTACAGTCGATAATTTCAATTTGCTTAAATATTTTTTTTATTTAAATCCATGGTTCTTTTAAAACTTCTAAAAACGGATCCAACGTGCCATAAAAACATGCAAGCCACCTCTAGTAAAACTGAGAAAACTCTTAAGAGTCACGCTCACTCAACGTATTTAAAGGGGCATTAACTGTGTTTAATTTTAAAAAAGAAATCTTACATTTTTACTACTTAGATTGATACATAATGGCAAAAGAGAGATACACACGGGCATATAAATTCCTATATATTTTATGAAAATTGCTCGAGAAACCCAGGTTTGACACTTTTTTCACATGCAATTGATAACTCAACCTTACTATTTCTATGTTTGAAAACCACCTTGGACCTGACATTATTTTCACAATATATACAGGAAAATAAGATTTGTTATACCTGAGTTTAACTCTTATTTGTTGTTGTTCACCAAGTAGTAGTAGTAAAGTTAGAAAAAATCAAGAGAAAAAAGATGTTGGTAATCACAGCTAATGCCCGGTTAATAACACTTATGTGGTTGATTTCCCAGATGCATATAAAACCTTTGGCAACAACACATAGGGAAGCGAATTATTACAACAGCAATAAAACCGTAGCATATTAAATGAATTTGTACAGAAATAAATAATATACCATAGCAAATGTAATAAAAGATAATTATTCTGTATATAAACGATATCCGGTAAAACGAAACACTCATTGACGTTAGTTTGTCGATCTATTAAAGTTGATAACGTAGGTGATAATTGCACTATACACGTGGATGTGTAGGCCCTGTATGTTATTTCAAACAGTTTTATTAATTTTACTCTGGTGGAATATAGCCAGCCTTGTCAAAGACAAATAAAGTTCATTTTATCTGTTAAAACAGCATTTTATACATTTTTGTGAGTCTGTTGTGTCAGTCGTGCGGTGTTAACTTTGACACATTTTCGATTTCTTCTTAAGAACCAATGGAACAATTTTAATCAAATTTGGCGGGAAGTATCTCTATTTGGAGCGACTTAAAATGAGAATAAAAAGGACTAGTACACAAATAAAAACGAAATATGCCCGTACACAAGCCACTAGGGGACGCTTCAAACAACAGGTTATAGTTTTATATTAATGACTTATTTTCTCAAAACTTATTGATTTTTTGTATACAAATATATATAAAAAGTTGTTAGGATTGTCTATGGACACTTCGCGTCTTAAATAAACAGAAAAAAATTTCGTTAATTTTTACATATTCTTAACTTCGTTTCAATGGACCAATTTTAACCAAATTTGACAGGATTAGTCCCTTTCCAAAGCTGCCCGATATTTGCAATTGTAAGGCGCAAAGACCCACGAATATATGCTCTACAATGGGCCATGTGTAATCGTGTGGTACGTGTATTGGGCGCCGATATGCCAATTTTCTTTATTATTTCTTCGCACCAAGAAATATATTTTTGATAACATAAAATAATTTTTTATTTGTAGATAATTTAAGATATAAAAGATTTAACTTCTTATAATGGAAAAATTGACTTCGTGATATAAAAAAGTCCAAAGTTTTGGTATCAAGATTTCAGAAATTGTTTAGTGATAAAAATAAAAACGCTTATTATATCAAGGATTAAAATTCTTTATAGAAAAATTTCAACATTTTGATTTTGTGATATCAAAAAGTGAACTTTTTATATCAAATATTTTTATGTATAGAAATAGGATTAGTTTTTTTTATATATAAAAATCGACTTCTTGATGTTAAGAAATCTATTGTCAAAGAATTATTTCCTGCGTAGTACGGAAAACAATAAGCAAATTTTGTTCAACTCCCGTGCTTGGATACACTGAGATGGCTCATCTGAGCTAACACAGTTCAAACCAGAATCCAGGACTGCAAAGTAGTTTACAGAATTTACCGAAGCTGATTTCCTGATGTCAAAAATTCGAGTTTTTATGTTAATTTTAATTTTTGATATCGAAACACTTTTTGAATGATTTCTTGATATCAAAAAATAAAATTCAGATATAACATCGATGTTTTATATCAAAAAGTCCATTCTTCATATGGGAAATTGTATTTCTTGATTTCAATAATTTGATTTTGTTTTTTGATATCGGATACTACTGTGTGCACAGTTTAACAAATACTATATTTTGTGCACAGTTTAGTTATATTGTGCGCACAGTTTAACTATTTTGTTGCGCACAGTTTAACATTCATTATTTTGTGTGCACAGTTTAGATATATTGTGCGCACAATTAAGATATATTGTGCGCACAGTATAACTATATTGTGCGCACAGTATAACTATATTGTGCGCACAATTTAGGTATTTTGTGCACAAAGGTAAGCTATATTATGCACACAGTTTAACTATATTGTGCGCACAGTTTAGGTATATTGTGTACACAGTTTAGGTATATTGTTTAGTTATATTGTGCAAACAGTTTAGGTATATTGTGCGCACAGTTTGGGTGTATTTTGAGCAAAGTTTAACTTAATCTGAATAGGAAAGAAGAGAGGCCTTATGGCGCTCACCTGGCAAATTTGTTCAACATTGCATAAGAAGTCAAAATGTCTAAAAATGATGTTTTCTGTTTAATTAGTTGATTTTGAAAATGTTTCTAGTTGTGACTCCTTTTGAAGCCTCTATGTGTACTAGCCCCTTTGCAAACATGCTGCTTTATATGGCGATAGTTCCTGCAAAGTTTTGTTCAACCATATTTTTTTAATTTGTAAATGTCTAAAAGTTTATTAAAACTGATATACTATTAATACTAAATTGAAATCTGATCATAAACAATCGTATGGCAAGCAAATGACCCATGGTATGGTTTTATACAAATGAATTATTATCCGAAAACTGACTGACTTTTGACGACAAAATATACGGAAATTGTTAGGAATTATCTAAGTAATCGTTGTGACAATGTTTGAATGTCACAGGCTCAAGGGTCAAGGTCACAAGCACCAAGGTAAACAGAAAATACGTTTTTCGTCAACTTTGTTTTACTTCTTCACAAAAACAATGAGAGCCGGTCTGGCTCAGTCGGTAGCGTGCTCGTCTCTGGATCGTGAGGTCGTAAGTTCGAGTCCAGCCAGCGGCAGGTTGGTTTGCCGTCTTTCGGAGGAGACAGTTAAAACCGAGGTCCCGTGTCACAGTAGGTGTCGGCACGTTAAAGAAACTTCACTGCTCAATGGCCGTAAGTGCCGAGCATTGGCCAAAATTTGAAGCCCTTCACCGGCATTTGGTGACGTCTCCACATGAGTGAAAGATTCTTGAGTGGGACGTTAAACAACAATAAACAAACAAACAAATAAAAAACAATGGACCGAAATCAAACCAAACTTGCCAGAAACTAACCTCGTATGAAGCCACATAGCTTTTGAAAATGCCAAGGGCCTAGGATCTATATGGCTCCAAATGGGCAAAAAAGGGGTCAGCATTTGGTAATCTTCTCATAAACCGAATGGATGATTTGGTTTCTTTCAAATTTGGTATACATATTTCTACATTTTAAAAAATGAAATTAAGGTTTCACAAGACTCCAACCGCCAGGTTGTATGGATTATACTAAAGATATTTTGTATCCAAAGATATATTATAAAGTTGTTCGTTGGGCCTCTTCTTAAATATTCAGATATAGTTAAACTTTGCGCACAATATAATTAAACCAGTTTGACAAATTGTCAAGGTCAGGGGTCAAAAGCTTAGGTCACAGGCACGTATGTAAACAAACAATATTTTGCAGAAACTATCCCCGTATTAAGCCTCACAATGATTGCAAAGGAAAAGGGGCTACGGCACATAGAGGTTCCAAAAGGAGTCACAACTGGGAACATCTTTGAAAATCAACCAATTAAACAGAAAATATCATCTTTTAGACATTTTGACTTCATATGCAATGTTGAACAAATTTGCCAGGTGAATGACCTAAGGCCCCATTGGGCCTCTTCTTAGATATTCAGATATGGTAAAACTGTGCGCACAGTATAGCTAAACTGTGCGCACAATATACCTAAGCTGTGAAACTAATGTAAAAAAATATGCTGTATTCTATGTCACAAAAGGGGCGCCGTAAGAAACACATTTCCCGATGTTAAATGGGCATTAGCTTTGCTTTTTGCAAAAATGTTTTCTTTTTTTACTACTTAGAGTGATATACAACAACAACAAAAAAGAGGTATACACGGGCATAAAATTCTTAAATTCCTAAATATTCTGTGAAAATTGTTTGAGTAACCCAGGTTTGGTATCAATTGCAAGTGATTAACTCATCCTTACAAAATGTATTTGTATATGAAAACCATACTTGACCTGACCTTATTTACACAATATATATAGAAATATAAGATTTGTTTTACCTGTGTTTAGCTCTTATTTGTACATGTAGAAAAAAATCGAAAATAAATTGATGCCCCTTTAAGAAATATAATTTATGGTAACAAGAAATATAAATTCTGAAATCAAGAAATGGGAAATTTTCATATCAGCAGCGATATATAAATGATATCAGCAACTATATTTTATATATCAAGAAATAGTAAAAATAACCCACCGGCGCCCCATAATATACATTCAATCTTTGTTCCCGTTATCGCAAATTCCTGAAATATCTAGCAAGACTCAGAATTTGAGATAACACATTAAAGAGTTTTCCTATACTGGTGCCTAACTCTATTTGTACAACCTACAAATGGTGTTTTACGCTACATTGTACAATATGTCAGCTAAACGCGTGTCTCACTCCTCTCGTATATTTCATATGAACATTTTCCGAATGGATAAGTTTTAAGTTCAAGGGAAATAAACACTAGATGCTTTCGACACAGATGTTTTCATTAAAAAATTCGACAAACACGACCGACTTAATGTTAATGCTGCCTCGTCAAATTTCACGTAACACCGACATGAATATCCGGAAACCTTACCTTTGACAGTCGTTTACGTTTTTGTCAGATTACATATTGCAGTCATTTTGCATCGTCGTACAGCTGGTAAGTATTCTGTTGATATTTATTGATTGCTTTCATTGTTTACGTTGTTGAAATCATGAACATGAGTACTTGGTTATCGGAAAAGTTCATATGTTATTTGAGGTCAGAATAAACATGGGTACATAGAATGTTAATATTATTATGATATATATCTATATATTTGTGTTTGTTTGTACGTTGCAAGTTTGTCGGATAATTAGGACACGTCTTATGCGTCACTGAACATTAAAACATGAGGCATAAAATATTACACAAATGTTTTGTGTACTTAAATATTTCACTCCTCTCACTTCCGTTATCAATCTACCATTTGACAGGTATACTGATTTGCTGATTTGCAAATTATTCAAACGATTTCAGTTTATTATAGATGTGCAGCAGTATGGTGTGTAGATATAAAATTTGACCTGAATGACAATTTATTACACTTTAGAGGTCGGTGTTATTAAACACTGTAATTCATTCGTCCTAGTCTAATTAATTTTTAGCTGACAATTTGTTCAACAACATCGAGTGTCCCGTGACGATCGTTGAAGGATAGACGAAAATCAAAAGAGGGACAGAGTGTCCCTCACCGCTATGTCCCTCTTTTTTATTCGTCTTTGGACTGAGCTCACTAACATAATTTCTTATTGGTAGCTGGAAGTTAGACATTCAAGCAATGATTGATTTTACTCTACTTCTGATACATAAAGCGGATTTATTCATTATCAAGGTAGTCGACACATGTCGGATCGATTTGGAATCATTCAGTTTATAAGACGATGTGTGTGTGTGTGTGTGTGTGTGTGTGTGTGTGTGTGTGTGTGTGCCTTTTCGTTGGCGGTTGTTGAGACGTCTGTACCAATTGTGGCGAGGATACACTCCTCACGTGTTTCACTGGACTTGACTGTGGACTCACGGCGGGTGTGACCGGTCAACAGGGGAAAACTGACTGACTTTTGTCGACACCGGCGCCCCATAATATACATTCAATCTTTGTTCCCGTTATCGCAAATTCCTGAAATATCTAGCAAGACTCAGAATTTGAGGTAACACATTAAAGAGTTTTCCTATACCGGTGCCTAACTCTATTTGTACAACCTACAAATGGTGTTTTACGCTACATTGTACAATATGTCAGCTAAACGCGTGTCTCACTCCTCTCGTATATTTCATATGAACAGTTTCCGAATGAATAAGTTTTAAGTTCAAGGGAAATAAACACTAGATGCTTTCGACACAGATGTTTTCATTAAAAAATTCGACAAACACGACCGACTTAATGTAAGTGCTGCCTCGTCAAATTTCACGTAACAGCGACATGAATATCAGGAAACCTTACCTTTGACAGTCGTTTACGTTTTTGTCAGATTACATATTGCAGTCATTTTGCATCGTCGTACAGCTGGTAAGTATTCTGTTGATATTTATTGATTGCTTTTCATTGTTTACGTTGTTGAAATCATGAACATGAGTACTTGGTTATCGGAAAAAGTTCGATGTTATTTGAGGTCAGAATAAACATGGGTACATAGAATGTTAATATTATTATGATATATATCTATATATTTGTGTTTGTTTGTACGTTGCAAGTTTGTCGGATAATTAGGACACGTCTTATGCGTCACTGAACATTAAAACATGAGGCATAAAATATTACACAAATGTTTTGTGTACTTAAATATTTCACTCCTCTCACTTCCGTTATCAATCTACCATTTGACAGGTATACTGATTTGCTGATTTGCAAATTATTCAAATCGATTTCAGTTTATTATAGATGTGCAGCAGTATGGTGTAGATATAAAATTTGACCTGAATGACAATTTATTACACTTTAGAGGTCGTGTTATTAAACACTGTAATTCATTCGTCCTAGTCTAATTAATTTTTAGCTGACAATTTGTTCAACAACATCGAGTGTCCCGTGACGATCGTTGAAGGATAGACGAAAATCAAAAGAGGGACAGAGTGTCCCTCACCGCTATGTCCCTCTTTTTTATTCGTCTTTGGACTGAGCTCACTAACATAATTTCTTATTGGTAGCTGGAAGTTAGACATTCAAGCAATGATTGATTTTACTCTACTTCTGATACATAAAGCGGATTTATTCATTATCAAGGTAGTCGACACATGTCGGATCGATTTGGAATCATTCAGTTTATAAGACGATGTGTGTGTGTGTGTGTGTGTGTGTGTGTGTGCCTTTTCGTTGGCGGTTGTTGAGACGTCTGTACCAATTGTGGCGAGGATACACTCCTCACGTGTTTCACTGGACTTGACTGTGGACTCACGGCGGGTGTGTGACCGGTCAACAGGGGAAAACTGACTGACTTTTGTCGACACCGGCGCCCCATAATATACATTCAATCTTTGTTCCCGTTATCGCAAATTCCTGAAATATCTAGCAAGACTCAGAATTTGAGGTAACACATTAAAGAGTTTTCCTATACCGGTGCCTAACTCTATTTGTACAACCTACAAATGGTGTTTTACGCTACATTGTACAATATGTCAGCTAAACGCGTGTCTCACTCCTCTCGTATATTTCATATGAACATTTTCCGAATGGATAAGTTTTAAGTTCAAGGGAAATAAACACTAGATGCTTTCGACACAGATGTTTTCATTAAAAAATTCGACAAACACGACCGACTTAATGTTAATGCTGCCTCGTCAAATTTCACGTAACAGCGACATGAATATCAGGAAACCTTACCTTTGACAGTCGAATACACGGGATAGTTTACGTTTTTGTCAGATTACATATTGCAGTCATTTTGCATCGTCGTACAGCTGGTAAGTATTCTGTTGATATTTATTGATTGCTTTCATTGTTTACGTTGTTGAAATCATGAACATGAGTACTTGGTTATCGGAAAAGTTCATATGTTATTTGAGGTCAGAATAAACATGGGTACATAGAATGTTAATATTATTATGATATATATCTATATATTTGTGTTTGTTTGTACGTTGCAAGTTTGTCGGATAATTAGGACACGTCTTATGCGTCACTGAACATTAAAACATGAGGCATAAAATATTACACAAATGTTTTGTGTACTTAAATATTTCACTCCTCTCACTTCCGTTATCAATCTACCATTTGACAGGTATACTGATTTGCTGATTTGCAAATTATTCAAATCGATTTCAGTTTATTATAGATGTGCAGCAGTATGGTGTAGATATAAAATTTGACCTGAATGACAATTTATTACACTTTAGAGGTCGTGTTATTAAACACTGTAATTCATTCGTCCTAGTCTAATTAATTTTTAGCTGACAATTTGTTCAACAACATCGAGTGTCCCGTGACGATCGTTGAAGGATAGACGAAAATCAAAAGAGGGACAGAGTGTCCCTCACCGCTATGTCCCTCTTTTTTATTCGTCTTTGGACTGAGCTCACTAACATAATTTCTTATTACCGGAGGACATTATTGCGGCACATCGGATACCAGCGAAAGGATCAATAAAGCCTATTCTTCTAAAAGTTAAAAACTCCGAGATCAAAAGCAAGATTATGCGAAAACGAAAGTTATTCAAAGAAGGTAGACCGGGAGTTAAACTCAGTGACGACGTTACAAGGGAAAATTCGAACCTTATTCGCCGGCTTTTAGATCACACAGACGTGGACGAGGCATGGTATTATAACTGTCACGTGTATGCTAAAATTAAAGGGCTGAAAAACAAACGTGTGAGGTTCGATGTTTGTGATGATATTGACTGGAAAATTCAGAGGAAGTTATCAAAACGCGTCAGCACATGTGATCCATTGAATAGATATAATTCGGATTCGGACTCTGATTGACGTTACGCAGATGAAAATGCTCTGCTTTATGTTTCTTTCTCTATACGACATTTAACAAACTATATCCAAGCCGCTCCTGGTATATAAGACTATGATTAGTTACTCGATAATGTCTGTGGATTTTTTTTTTTTGGGGGGGTGCTTGTTTGTCTGATACATTTACGTGGGTTATTCATTACATAGACTATTTGAAAATACTTTTTGATAATGCATTAGAGGTAACTCTTTTCTTTGGTTGCTAGATAATCATTTATCAATTAAAAAATATCTAACCAATATATATATGCACTAAAATGCATCTAAAACGGCGATAAAAGACTAATGATTTCTCAATTTTTTCTTAGCTTTATCTGTATTGCCAATCATACGAATGAACTTAATCATTCGGATTTCCATGAGGCCTTGTTTGTTAATAATATAGCACTTTACTACGTCGTATTATAAATTCCATGCTAATATTGCATGTATATACATGATGTACATATCCTTATACTTACACATAGTAGTCCTTTACCCTAGCCTACATTCTTTTTCAACAGGTTGTATGTCATATTTCTTAATTTTACAAATCAAATTGCTGGCCTATAAAAGATAAGGCATTAAATTTCTGGTGTATTTGTTCATTAGGCTTCGAGGTTGCAAAGAAAAATTTTCTGATTTTCTATTATGCGAGTTAAACAGGAATTCCGGAAATGTAAAACCGGATATGTTTTTGTCATTTTACATTTACTCCTCATAATGTATTTCCGGTTTATGATATCTACTTTCTAGTGAAACTAGATATAATCTGTCCACCAAGCTCGAGTCATTTTGAGGTAGACATGATCTTTTTCATTTCTTCTATGTTATTTTTGGTTTATTCAGTAGTGTTTATATGTGAGTGTGTACATGTTGTGTGTATGGACTGGTTTGTTTACTTTATATTTGAATGTGTTGCCGTCGTGTGCTTTGACAAATATAAAATATTATACAATGTGAAGTGGTATTAGCCACACACACTGTAAGCGTATGCTTACGCGGGGGTTTAGCCCTGCGGGGCAAACACCTAGTACAATAATTAATTAACAATAACAACAACCGCGCGCGTTATAGTCAGGGGTTAACCTGCTGAGGTACTTACCTCTAAGTTCTTCGTTATAGGTCTTTCTACTTTCAAGCTCTAGGATTCGTCTGCTGTGGGGTTTCACTATATAAAAGGGTTCCCGCTTCCGGTAGACCCCCCAAGCCCGAACCCGAACATATACTAGATTTCACTACACTCCTCCCCATTTTATTTTTAAGGTTGGTGGCCCAGCGTTTGCCTTAGACAGAAACCTGTCTTCTGCTACCTAGTGGGGGAGAGTGTTGTATGTTCTTTCGGTGAGGTCCCTGTGACCTCAGCTGTGGTAAGCAAATCCCTGCTTGTCCACAACGCCGGGATAATGAAACCCCAGTGGAGTCCTGGTGACTCCAAACGGGGATAGGCCGACTGCTGCCTATCCCGCAATGCCTGGATGTCCTAGTGACTCATACTAGAGGTAAGCAGGGGCCTGCTTACCTGCTAGTGTCATGGTGATGGAAGTCCTAGTGACTCCTATTGGGAATAAGCAGGCATCTACCTATCCCCCAATGCCTAGTGGCTGGCTAAATGGAGTCCCATTGACTCATGCGAGAGGTAAGCAGGTCCCTGCTTATCCTCTAATGCCTGGGGTGCCTCCAGGTCCCCATACTCTGCAGTCATCTGCAGTGAACCGCATAATGTCCGGGTGGGTGGAGATGGGGATATTGCCAACATTATCCACAAGCTCGAACCATTGCATATGGGCTCCAGATGGGATGTCCTGAAAGGAGCATACATAATGTTTGTGAGGAGCAGAGGGCTCCGCTTGCTCACAAACTGCCTGTAACTCTCTGAATTGCTCCGGAGTTAGAATGTCCTTGGAGGCAGCTAACATGTCACGCAGATGGTCAGGTAGCTCTGACGACTCATCAGTGAATAGTTCCTGTGCCACTTCTGCTGCCATAGCACAAGGCAGATCACCTGCCTCTGAAGCCTTGCCCAGGTGACTCCCCTTTTTCAATACCCTGAAGTATGGTGTAGCGTTCACTACACAAACCATGGGCGGATGACAGCTTTTTTGCACTACATGAGGAACCAAGACCTTTAGATCCTCAGAGCTTTCAATGACGTAGTCTGGCATCACCTGGTCCAGGTGACATCGGACTTTAACCACTGAGAATGGTGGCACCACTCTACGTTGTGAGACAGTGATTTCGCTGACTCGAGGCTTTAATGGGTCAGGCAAATGATGTAACGATGACGACTTAATTCTATTTAGATAGAGTCTCCTCAACGGGAGCTTTTATAGTGCTGTCATCGTTGATGCCGTCCCCAGTGTCTGGTGACCCCTCCGACGTGGGGATACTTTTGAGACTGGTGGAGCTATCCACAGCATCATGGCCTAAAGTGCAGTCAGGGTCTAAGACTTGGCCGTGGTCTTTGACCCTAGGGAGTTTAAAGATTTGTCAAAACTCATCCGTTTCTGCAGCAGTGGACATTCTGTCGTAAAATGGCCCTCCTCCGAGCAGTGGAAACACTTACCTGGACGAGGAAAAGGGCTTCTACTCCTTTGCTTGGGTTTAACCAAACCCAACACCTGATCCAGCTTGCTAGCCAGCTGTGAGCACTGGGTAGCAATGGCTGAAATACCCTGCTCCAAAGAACTAACCCGTTTTTCCAAATCTGACTGGGTAAGGCGTTGTTCCAAAGAACTAAACCGTTTCTCCAGATCTGACAGGGTAGGGAGTTGCTCCTTCTTTAGGGCGGGTCTCGGTGAAAAAGAGCGGTCAGGGTTTCTCCTCCGGGCGGAGGATCTCCTGACTTCCATCAAGACATCGGGGTCGTCCTCGGATCCCGAGGACTCATCACTGAAGGGACAGGCACTATTGGTCCTGTACACTTTCAGGGACTCCGACGGCTTGGCCCTCTTGAACGACTGGAAACACTGATAGAGTTCCACTTCCTGGATAGCCTCTCTCAGTGTTTCACACTTTTTCATGCAGGCCTGTTGACCTGCGGCTTGTCCCCACAGCCTATGCAGAAGCGTGTGATGGCCTGACGGCGCACCCAGGCTTCTGGGAGAGAGGGGAAAGCCTTGACGGCTAAGGTTAGGGCACGGTCTGCCCAGTCCAAAAGGGACTCATCCTCTTTCTGTAGTGCGGCCTGAAATTTGGCCTGCAAAATCTCCTGCGGCTCGTCTCCCCGGAACCGCCTGTCAAATTCCCTCAGCAGTGTGCCAAAGGGAATACAGGGGTCCATTTTTATGAGAAGGCTGTAAAAGTCTCCAGCCTTGCCTTTGGAGACACCAACAAAAGGCGTCTTTGCACTCTTCCGAATTCCAAGAAGCTGCGCCGGCATAACGGACAAACTTCTGGCAAAAAAGTGACCACCCTGACTGGCCATTGAACGTCAAGTTCTTGGGCAGTTTTGGACATATGGAGTTCCGCTCTGTGACTACCCCTTTGCGACTGTCTCCTCTCTGCAGGTGCAAAGGGATCTCTGTCGCCATCATCGTAGTAGGATGGGTGGGGGTACTGTCGCCAGAAATCGGGGGAGTGCTCACCTTTGTGGTGCGCATTGCGGAGATCTTGGTATGGCAGGGGCGACAGCGCGTCCCTCATCTTCCTCCCACCATGGGCAAAGTATGGTGGGGACACTTGGCGTGCACATGGGTGGTATTTTGACCCATCGTAGAGCTCGTCCTCCCTCTGCCAAGTGGGGTCTATGTGTCGTGAACGATGAGGGGATCTCGAACTTTGCGAGAAACCCTTGTCCACATCGGTGCGCCACGGAGTGTCGGTAAACATCGACCGACTGGGGGACCTTGAGAGATATGAAGGTCCACTGAACTCCTTAGGCGGAGGCGAAATAGAGCGCCTGGAGTAGGGGTGGTCCCAACAGTGGGACATAGGCCTGTCATCATCCCTGTGGGGGCATGGACCATGAGGCCTTGCAACTGACCTAAACTCTTTGAAAACTGCTCTGCCTCGTTCACCGTAGGGGGTTTGGTCCCAAGATGGAGGCTCCAGTCCTTTGCCCTGAGAGGCAAGTCTAAAGCCTTCTCTACCTTGGGGTGGAAATTGAGGGTTGGGGCGGTATTTCGAACTACTCAAGATAATCCGGTCACCTTCCAGTGCGGGTGGTGGGCTATGCACCGGAGGTGAGTATCCCAAACGACGAGGGATATAGTCTATTCCAACCCTTGTAGTGCTGTCGAGTGGAACAGTGGCAGAGGCACCACCACGTACACCACCCGGAGGGGGACATCTCGAGGCACGAGAAACATCCTCCATTTTAGGGGTAAGTCAGTGGATGTGGTTTCACCACCACATACACCACCTGGTGGGGAATATCTCGAGGCGAGGTGGTGAGGAAAGTTTAAGGGGATAACTCAAACCCAGGGATATCCTCCTCCCCATGAAATATCTGCGAGCACAAAAAACTAAAAAAAAAAAAAAAAAAAAGTGAAAACGTGTGCAGCAGACAAAGTCCTCAAGTGGAACAACTAGGTTGCAAGTAAAACTAGGTCACCACAACCTGAATGTCAAAAGTGACTTGTAATTATTGAGAAAAAGAAAGGGGGAAAAAAGAATAGGAAAAAACAAAGAAATTAAATAAAAGTGAAAGAATTTCAGAAAAATAGAATAACTTAAACTTAAAACGCAAAAGCAGTGAAAACGCACGATGCGCGGTTTTGGCGGGAAAAAATCAAGGTCGGGACTTTAAGTTGAAAAAGCCTAAAAAAGAGAGAGAAAATACAGCAAGAAAGGTTTCAATCGCTGAAGGAGCGACAGAAAAGGATCGCAAGGTGCCACTGACTTACGACCAAGGGTATGTGCTGGTTAGGCACGGGAAACGAGAGGTTAAAAAACGGGGGGGGGGGTGCAGCTAATCCGATTAAAGATGGCCACCCGCTCTCGCTTTAGGCCTCGTCGCCAGTGAAGTGGTATTAGCCACACACACTGTAAGCGTATGCTTACGCGGGGGTTTAGCCCTGCGGGGCAAACACCTAGTACAATAATTAATTAACAATAACAACAACCGCGCGCGTTATAGTCAGGGGTTAACCTGCCTGAGGTACTTACCTCTAAGTTCTTCGTTATAGGTCTTTCTACTTCAAGCTCTAGGATTCGTCTGCTGTGGGGTTTCACTATAAAAGGGTTCCCGCTTCCGGTATACCCCCCAAGCCCGAACCCGAACATATACTAGATTTCACTACAAATGTCAATGCTATTAATTTTATTCATGTGTTAAAGTATGGGATGACAAACTTGATGTACATGTTGATCCACTATAATATTTATGTAAAACGCCTAGTGGTAATATAATTAATTTCTTAACAATGAATTGCAGGGGACTCCAAAATTATGATAAACGAAAGGATATTTTTAATTTCTTACGTAAAAAAGATAATAATTGTCTATGCTTACAAGATACCCATTTTACAGCAAAAGATGAGAGCATAATCAAATCACAATGGGGGGCTGAACACTTTTTCTCTCCAGGTAGATCTAATGCAAGGGGTGTGTCAACTCTACTAAGTAATAACTTTGAGTTCAAGATTATGGATTCCTGTAAAGATAAATTAGGCAATTTTTTAGCATTAAAGATTAATCTAGAAAAACAGATCACTATCTCTGTTATAAACATATATGGTCCTAATAATGGTTTTCCTGACTTCTTTAATTCCATTAGAGAAACTATTGATAAATTCATGTCAGATTTTGTATTAATATGTGGGGATTGGAACCTAGTACTAGATCCAGAACTAGATTATCATAATTATAATGGTGTTAATAATTCTAGGAATAGAGAAACAGTGTTGAAACTTATAAATGATTATAACCTGGTAGATCCTTGGAGAAGTTATAACCCAAATACAAAAACATACACTTGGCATAGGAGAAATCCTCTTAAAATGGCACGACTTGATTTCTATCTTATATCTGAAGAATTATTGTCTAGAGTTGAACATGTATATGTATTAAATGGATATAGAACAGATCATTCAATAGTACAGTTGGGAATCAGAATTTCTGATTTTAATTTGGGTGCAGGTTTCTGGAAATTTAATAATTCATTATTACGGGATCAAACATATGTAAATAAGGTGAAAGAAGTAATTTTCAAAGTAAAAAAAGAATATTCAGCAAACTCAGAAATATTTGTATATAATACATCGAATGAAGATGTTCAGTTGAAAATAGATGATGATTTATTTTTGGAAGTACTCTTAATGAAAATAAGGGAAATGACAATACAATATTCTAGTAGACTTAAAAAAATTAGGGACAGGGAAACAAATTGTTTCATAGACCAAATAAATTTTGTTAAAAATTTATTTGAGGAATCAAAAAATGAAGTAGTTGGAGATATATTAGAAGACTTAAATAGAGATTTTGAGAAATACAGAAAATATAAAATGGATGGTCTTATTCTAAGAACTAAGGCACAATGGATAGAGCAGGGAAAAAACCTAGTCAATACTTTTGTGCACTTGAAAAAAGAAATTTTGTAAATAAAAATATTACAAGTCTGAGAAATAATGATAATGAAAAAATTGTAAAGCAAAATGATATACTAAATGAAATAAAGTATTTTTATAATAATTTATACAAACGTCAAGATAATACACTAGAAGATGTTGATCTTTTTGCTTTATTCAATGAGATTGCAGTACCTAAACTTACAAAAGATCAGAAACAAAAACTTGATTCACCTGTTACTACATCAGATGTTCTTCAAAGCGTAAAAAATTTAAAAAATGATAAAACCCCAGGTACGACAGGCTTTCAAGCTAATTTTTTCAAATTTTTTTTGGATAGATTTAGGTGGTTTTTATTGTTAGATCTTATAATTGTAGTATTTAGGAAAGGGGAACTATCATCATCACAAAAATTAGGTATAATCTCTATCCTGCCAAAAGGAAACAAACCCCGTGACTTTCTGAAGAACTGGCGACCAATATCCCTCCTAAATACAACATATAAAATTTTCTCTGGTATTATTGCAAATCGACTGAAGTCAGTCCAAAATAACCTTATACATGAAAATCAAAAGGGCTTTCTCTCTGGTAGATATATAGGAGAAAACACGCGACTAATGTATGATATTATATACCAAACAGAAATTTTGAAGCAGCCAGGTATGATAATTCTCCTTGACTTTGAAAAGGCTTTTGATTCAATCTCTTGGAAATTCATTCTAAAAGTATTAAAGTTTTTTGATTTTGGAGAATATTTCATAAACCTTGTTAAGGTAATTCTATCAGACATAAAATTATGTGTAATACAATATGGTATCTTTTCAGAATTTTTTAAAATTGGGCGCGGATGCAGGCAAGGTGACCCAGCATCACCATATATTTTTCTTTTATGTGTTGCAATTATGGCTCTCATGATTAGAAAAAATAAAGATATTATAGGTGAATTAGTCTATTTGATAAGGAATATAAGCTTATTCAATATGCAGACGACACAACTCTTCTTTTGGATGGTTCTGAAAAGTCTCTTTGTTCTTCACTCTCTCTAGTAGATCAATATGCCAAATTTTCCGGATTAAAACCAAATTTATGACAAAACTAGAATGCATCAAAATAGGTATGCTAAAAGAGATAAAATCTTGAATATGCCTCCAAGTATGATATTGTATGGTCACAAGATCCTTTTACTTTCCTTGGAAATTACTTTCTCTGTAGATTTGCAAAAATATGATTTTTTAAAATTATAAAAACAAAATAGATTTTATAAGAAACTGATTGTTAGTTGGTCTAAAAGAAATATATCAACTATTGGAAGAATCACAGTTTTTTAAAACTCTATGTTTACCAAAATTGATACATTTGTTTATGGCATTACCAAATCCTGATCCAAAAATAATTTCTGAAATAAATACAATGTTCTTTAAGTATATATGGAACTCTAAGGTTGATAGGATATCTAGAAAATATATAACTAGAGAGTACTGTAATGGAGGCTTAAAAATGGTCAATTTGAATATTTTCATCAAAAGTCTAAAAGTTACATGGATCAGAAGATTTGAAACAACCAATTCTTCATGGAAAAAATTATTAAACGATACTCTTCCAGACTCATTCTCATTTTATCATATCTTTGGTTGTAATTACATTAAAAGAAATTTAAAATACATAAATCCTTTTTGGAAGGATGTGTTTGAATCTTTATTGGAATTTAGAAATACTGTAAAGGAAAACATTTTAGTTACTCCTGTTTGGTATAATGATTTTCTGAAATTAGATAGAAAGGAAATTTTCATCGCCAGTTGGTTTCATAAAGGAATATCATTCATTAATGATTTCCAAAATGAAAATTTTAGAATTTTTTAAGTGTTGAACGTTTTAATGAAAAATTTAATTTAAATGTTGATTTCCTTACCTATGCAAGCATTATTAGACAAATAAAAATGTTTCATGAAAAATAATACTGAAAACTAATCAGGAGTACAATTTTGTTCAAAGGCCTATAATTCCAAAATACCTAAAAATCATTTTGTCAAAGACTAAAGGTTGCCAAAAATATATATAATCACTTTATTTCTGTAGAAAAAGAAAAAACCAAAACATGAAACTAAATGGGAAAATATTTTGAACCTAAATGTAGACTGTAATTGGTGGAAAAACACTTATATTATTCCATTTAAAGTGACTAAGGATTCAAAATTACATTGGTTGCAATATCGATTAATAAACAGAATACTAGCAACCAACTCATACTTAAATAAAATTAAATATATTGAATCAGATTTGTGTACTTTCTGCAGGCAAGAAAAAGAAACTATTTTACATCTTTTTTGGAGGTTGTAGATTTTCAAGTAACCTCTGGTTGAATTTGAGAGAGTGGATGAGTGAGAAGTCGCAACAAATTCCAATTATTACTCACAGAGACATTATCTTTGGCAATGTTAATATATCTAATTTACAGAACCTCATTATCATTCTTCTAAAATCTTATATATATCAACAACGTATAAAGAAGAGCATTCCAAATTTCAGTGGATTTATTCAATATTTGAAATACTACCAAAAAGTAGAAAAACAGATTTTTGTTAATAAGGGAAAAAATAGATGACTTCGAAGTAAGATGGAGTTTCCTTAACTCTTATTTGAATAAGGTGTGAATACGTTATTGTCTTATATATACAAACCAGTCAGTGTGCAAGAGTGCGAATGATAGAGTGTAGGTGTTTTGCTGATTGTATATATGTTAAAAGCCATGAAACATATGTTGTGATAAATGAAATTATTGTTAAAAATATGGCAATAAAATATATTAAAAAAAAAAAAAAAAAAAAAAAAAAACATAATTTCTTATTGGTAGCTGGAAGTTAGACATTCAAGCAATGATTGATTTTACTCTACTTCTGATACATAAAGCAGATTTATTCATTATCAAGGTAGTCAACACATGTCGGATCGATTTGGAATCATTCAGTTTATAAGACGATGTGTGTGTGTGTGTGTGTGTGTGTGTGTGTGTGTGTGTGTGTGTGTGTGTGTGTGTGTGTGTGCCTTTTCGTTGGCGGTTGTTGAGACGTCTGTACCAATTGTGGCGAGGATACACTCCTCACGTGTTTCACTGGACTTGACTGTGGACTCACGGCGGGTGTGACCGGTCAACAGGGCATGCTTACTCCTCCATGGCACCTGATCCCACCTTTTGGTTTCCAGAGGCCCGTGTTTGTCCATTTTTTATCGGATTTGTATCTATGTCCTGGACATTCTATTGATTTACACTTTGGTATCTGAGGTTTTTATATTGTATTCTGTATTGCATCTATCACTTGCTACAGTTGATATTTTTATAGATCAACTCACAACTGAGAAAGTTAAAATTTTTATGAATTAACTCACACTTGAGAAAGTTGATATCTCTATAAATCAACTCCCATGAGATAGTTGATATTTTTATAAATCAACTCACACTTGAGAATTTTGATATTTTTATAAATCAACTCACTCTCAGAATGTTGATATTTTTTAAAGTCAGCTCACACATGAGAAACTTTTTATAAATCAACTCACACCTGAGAATGTTGATATTTTTATAAATCAACTCACATTTGAGAAAGTTGATATTTTTATAAATCAACTCACTCTTCAGAATGTTGATATTTTTAAAAATCAGCTCACACATGACAAAGTTTTTATAAATCAACTCACACTTGAGAATGTTGATATTTTTATAAATCAACTCACACTTGAGAAAGTTGATATATTTATAAACTTATTCATACTTGAGTATGTTAATAATTTTAGGTCACCAGAGCCGAAGGCTCGATGTGACCTATTGCAATCGCCTCTTGTCTGTCGCCATCCGTTTGGCAGAAAGTATCCCCATGTCAAGCTGCATCAAGCTGCGAATGAAGGGGGCTAGGACCTATAGGGACTCCAAAAGGGACAGAAAAGGACCAAAACTTGGCATATCTTTAAAAATGATCACATGAATTTCAAACTTTGTATACATAATTGTTAAGTCAATATTTACCAAATTTGCAAATAAGGAAATACATGTGTGTTCATAAACAACCCACTCAAGGGCGCGTCGATAACATTGGGTACAGATTTATACAAATATAATTTATAATTCTTTTGCGTACAAAGATACAAAAGAAAGCGGTTAGAAATTATCTCATCATCATTATCGCAAAATGTCAAGGTCATAGAGTCAAAGGTCAAGGTCACAGAAATAAACAGAAAATACCATTGTCAGGTAAACTTAGTTTTCTCCAGTTCAATTACCTTTAACTCATTAATGTGATTTTGGCGTGCCATACATACTGCAGACATTAGCTTGTCTCCGTGGTCTCTCTCGTCCTGAAGCGCTAAAATCCCCATTCATACGAATGTAAATTCCGAACAACACAAAACACTAAAATTCTAGAAACCTCTTCTACAGTGCGACTAATAAAGAACCGGAGAAATACTGGCGCTGTGCATGTCAAAATCTGTCAAAGTTGTACCTTCCGTGACCTTTTTACATCAATATAATTAGTACAATTTTTGTATATTATAATATTTAACATTGCATTCAAATTTGCTTAAACCTGTTTAACCTTGTAGCTCTGATAATTTCCAAAAATAAATTTCTATACTTGCGTTTTACCATTATCATTATCAAGTTTTTAATTAACTCTCAAAATTTGCGACTTTTCAACAAAAAAAAAAAACAAGGATGACCTCCAAATCTTTTGCTTCATATAATTTCGTGTGATGACCTATTCAAGATGATGAAAATTAATAGCCACAGGCCAAAAAAACAATAATAAAATCCATTAATGATTACTAAATTATTACATTATCATTTCATACATATTATTGGCTTTTAAGCTTATTTTAGCCCTTTTCACCTTGACGATGGCATATATTTAATTTACAGACATATATTAGTTTACACACACACACGCACACACACACACACACACACACACACACATATATATATATATATATATATATATATATATATATATATATATATATATATATATATATAGATATATATATATATGACATTTTCTTGTTTGATTTCATTATCTGTCCCTCAGAATTCAACATTTTAGCGCTCATCTCGCCAACAAAATAAGTAGCTAGGTTGACTTGAACCAAGAATAACTGGGAAGAATGCGTTTGCCTTAAATTCATTAAAAGTTCCATTGTAATACTCATCTGATAGGACGGTACTAAAAGCATTACGGTTTGGATGTGTCACACATTTCTGCATTTTCTGTATAATGTTGTTTGAATATAGGATAAAAATACCAGTAAACCCATTGCAATCTCTGGTTGCTTAGAAACGTTGTTACCATAGCAACACAAAGAAAATAAATATGTATGTAATGACATAGGGAAGGGGATTATTAGGATATGTTTTTGCATCATTTGTATTTTTAGTGGCCATGATTTTGTTGACAGAGAACTGATGTTAATATGTAAAACATGGCAATTTATATATGTTTATAAGGTTTCTGCGGCGGTTAGAACATTGAACGTTAAACGTTGCATGGAATATTCTGTTACTAACATAAGGCTGGTGGTCTTTCTACCTTTTATTGTAGCCTAACAGTTTTCTCTACAAACATTAAACATATATATATATATATATATATATATATATATATATATATATATATATATATATATATATATATATATATATATATATATATATATATATATATATATATAACAATATGAAAATCTTTGGTATGAACACTACCGGGAATTGAACCCAGGACCTCCGACTTGCAAGTCGAACACACTCCCACTTGATCATATACATACATGTATGTATTTGCCTTTGTTCACTGTTATCTATAGCTGATATTAACCAACTTTTAATTTCTTTTTCAGCCTGCGTAACACCATTATCATGGAAGAACCTCCACGACAAAGACTTATTATCCCTGAACAATTTTTCATTTGTGGACTTTGTGGCGCCACCTATAACGAACCCAAACAACTTGAATGCCTCCATTCATTTTGTCGTACATGTCTTGTACACTATATGCGCAATTTAAGAAGGAAGAACGCCTCGGTGCAGTGCCCCACATGCCAGATGCATTTTGAAGAATCGGATGAGTCATTTAAAAGCCTCCCAGATGATTCATTTATAAAACTTTTACTTCATTTGTCAACTTCGCCTGTCGAATCAAGCGACTCAGAACAAGATCCAAACAATTACGATATGTCGGAGTTTGAAGTTCAGAGAAATCAATGTAAAAATAAACTTTGGTACTTGAAAAATAAAAGTCGTAACCTCTGTCATAATATCCTCGAGAGGAACAGATCAAATGCTAATTTGAAAGAAAGATTGGTAGCCGATATAAAAGCCTACTATTCCGACTTAACGTTTTCAATATTTGAAAATTTGAAGCAACAAGAAATGAAGGCGATTGAAGACGTGAACACATTTGTTGAAACCCAACGGACCGAAAACGAAGTTAAAATATCATGGTGCCGATCAGTAGTGGAACTAGTCGACAATAAGGATCAGCTTTTAGGAAACATGGACTCGGAAATGTGTCAATCGTTTCCATTCATTGTAATTGTATGTTTGTTGACGGAATTAAAAAAGCAACTTGTTCAATGCGAAGAAACATTGGATGGACTAAAAATTAGCACTAGGACAGTTCAATTTGCAGAAAATAGTGATGAACGGGAACAAGTACTACGGTTGAAGTTCGGTACAGTTTCAGAAAATACGCTCGAGAATGCAACTGAAAATACTAGACCCTCATGTGTACACCTTTCCCCGGATGCACTACTTGTGCATGGTAACCGTAGTAGTCAATGTTCGGATATCTGTTACGGGTTAGATGTGGCAAATTTACAGGATGTAGAGGAAGACAGTCATTGTAACACAACATCCTCTGCTACTGCTGTTGTTACAAGTGATGATTCCGAACAGGCACCAGCTGAACACGTATTAGGTGTTCCTACTCCAGATATTATTATTTCTTCAGTGCAAAGTACAACATCAAACAGAGTAGATATTGAACAGCTCAATGACGATCAACAGAATGATGCCCTTGGCCAATCAGGGTCAGATGACGCGACATCGATAACTGAGGTGCCTTCGTCGCCACCTTCAGAAAATATTAGACGGGAACAGGAACGGTCGGACAATTCCCAAAGTGGAGAAATAATAGACACAATCTTATCTCAAACTAACACAGCAACAGGAGATGAAGAACAGTTGCCATCGTACTGGGATGTGGCAGGTGAAAACGTTGCACTGCATCGATTCAATACAGAAAACAGACCTGAGCGAACACTCTCGGACAATTCAAACAGTAGCGAACGTTCCACTGGACAAGAAGTGACCGGAGAATTTCGTAACAGAACGTCCTCAACATCGGTATTCGCGGCATCGCCATTAAAGTATGCAAAACATGTTCGTTCAATATCGGTACAAATTCCCGACGATCGAAGGGTGGGGCCAGTGGTGGGAATAGCATGGTTGCATAATTTGTTAGTTGTCATCGATCGATGGAATAGCAAGGTCAAATTATTCAATGATATAGGGGAGTTTATTGCCTCTCTGTTGTTTGCTGACGGGGACCCTTGGGATGTTGTAACCACTCACTTGGTTTCCCCGGCAAGTTCTGTTGCTTTATGTGCAGTCACGGTGCCGAGGCAAAGAGTAATTCTACAAATTGCTGTAAATGGTGGTGGCTTACAAATTAACAACAGAGTAACAACACCGTCCGGATACAGCTGCCTTTCCTATGATAAAGTTAATTCTGTGTTTATTTGTGGAGTTTCACAACCATTTGGTCAGTCCCAGGTAGATGTTATTTCGATGGAAGGTCATCTCCTTACGTGCTTCTCTTTGGATTGTCAAGGGAGACAGTTGTTTTCGCATGTACGGTCACTTGATGTTTTGGATAATGGATTGATTTCAGTTTGTGATTGGAAAAAGAATTGTGTTTTCTTCCTGCGACCAGATGGCACAGTGGCTGCCTCTTACACTGGTACTGATCAGTATCCATTAATTGAGCCCACAGGCACCACATCCGATGGTCGCGGGTATCTGATGATATCGGATTCTAAGTCTGAAAAAGTACATATAGTGGACAAAAATGGCCAATTCTATGGAATAATGAAATCAAACTGCCCAATGATTAAGGTGAAGGAAATCAATATAAGGCCGTATGGCCCACCTATGTTAGCATTATCGCATGGGAAATACTATGTAGAGTTGTTCAAGGTTTCCATGGATGACAGGACAGTACCTTAAGGATATATACTCGCAACCCAATGAAACACTATCTTGTAGCATTTGACAATACTCAGAAATCATGAATATCGATAGAGTGACCTTACATTATTCTCTGTTCTGAAAGTCTTTATTTAAATTTCGGGAGCAGTAATTTAAGCGAATACGTTGCTTTTTGACGTCATAATGAGACACAAAATCTATAATTGAAAGTATTTGCAATACATCTTTAAATGATATCAGTGTCACTTACTTAAAAAATGTGAAAAATATAAGGAAACGCACAAATAAAATGCAGTTTGAAGAACGATAAATGCAAGTATGAATATAACAAAGATACACATAATGCAAAAATGATACATTATTTTGCCAGTGATATCTTTTTATAAATAATAGTTTTTAGGATTTTAATATTAGTAGTTCTATATCGTAACAAAATGTCGTCGTTTAGTTGTGGTTACGTAAAGATTAATAGGTTTGCCAACGTTAGTGTTACACGAAAGCCTTTTGAACAATGAAGACTGTTTTCTGAGGCAGAACACTTGACACATGTACTTCATAAGCTTTATCATTTCGATAGGGGTGTAACCGAAGGAAAAAGTCAAAATATTTGTCTATTAGATATACATGTATATGTCTTTTTAAATATGAACATTTTGTAATTCCAAAAGATGTAATGAAAACAACAAAATTGTTAAACTTTTTAGGCTACATATAGATACATAATTGACCAATAACATCAATTTTACTAATATGATTATTATCAACTCTTTAATCATTTTAGTAATTAGATATTTTTGAATTATTTTTTACTTTTAATTCAAACTATGTTCTATGTATCTTGGGTTATTATTTAAAACTTTGTTCTCCTATAAATGTTTAAAGGGAAGAGATATGTGTATATTTGAGTACTGAAATAAATATTCAAAAGATATTTCAATTTATTTCAATTTATTTTAGCTGAACTATTGACAAGGGCCTCAATAACACTTCATATCCCGAAATTATTTTTCAGAAATTTCAAATAACAGATAAAGCGCTTAGACAGTATTTGGCTGAAGAATAAGTTTCACTGCATTGAACCAAAGATGAAATATATAAAACTCACGAAATGTTTACACTGCAATATTCAATATATGCATGCTACTTAATACTAGAATTTAATGCATTTCTCGTCTTTCGATTGACTCGATGACATTTATGTGGTTTCAACCTTAATTTAAATTTTTGTTGAAATTTCATTCACATTCAGGTGTACTAAATTACTTCATCTACATATCCGGGCTTAAGAATCATAATAAGATTCCTTATATCTGGGGTATGTAACGTCACACTGGTGAACACCGTTTAGCATTTCTGACGATGTCATATTTACAGTCATTTGCAATTTTTCAACGATAAAATCAAACACGTGACAAAGATCTTCAAACCGCGATGTAACTTGCTTTCATCCAACAGAAACCCGAGAACCACTGGGCCACAGACTAATTTTATTTATGTGACTTCGGCGAAGACGAATGACAGGGGCTTTAACCTCTTGCAATTCGTCCTTGTCTAAGAAACGCCGCTCGTAAAATCAAGCCAAACAACTTAGAAGAATGTGAGAGAAATACTTGACGGAGAAAACAAAAACCTTAGTATCCCTAGCTCTCTTAATATTTATTCGTTGGATTATGAATAAAGAAATTCAAGAGTTATCTTTCTTAAAAGATATGTAACAGGTGAAGATAGAATTAGTACAAAAATATCAGGCATATCATCACCGGCGACGTTTCTATTGTTGAAAATGAAAACCTGAAACATCTTATTTTAAGAGGTCCTAAATACCTTGAAGCCCGTTTAATTTGCATATAATCCATATATCCTTTAATCTACATAAAGATTAAACTAGGGTTTAATACGAATTGTGTTAATCATACATATACATGTAGCCCACTTTGAAAGGACGAAATTCTTCAAAACCATTTGTACAACCGATACTGACTTTAAGCTACTATATTTAAATTGGATACCTAAACTTCACAAAACCCCATATAAGCACAGGCACAGGATCCTGAAACATGTTCCACCGAACCTTTAGCTTTACTCCTTACCAAGATACTGACAGGCGTTAGGGAACTTCGGCAATATTGTACAGTTTATTCCAGAGGCGGTGTAGATCAGATGTGGATACATCCCCTCTGGAACCTAAGCTGAGCGCTGTAAGAAAGTATGCCAGATGGCCGGTGGTCTCTTGCCGGGTACATTGTAACTGGGTTCTCTCTTCCACCAATAAAAACTGGCCGCCACCCTTTAATTGAAAAATTGAGTGCGGCGTAAATCACTTCAAAATTTAAATATATATCAGTTTTCGTGTGTCTTTATTTATTGTCTAGTGTATTAATATTTGATCAAGTTATAATTTTCTTCTTCAGATTTTGTTACTCTGTTAGTATGGAGGAATCTAAACGAGAAATACCAACAATTTCTCAGCCTTCTGGTGTAAATCTTTCTACAGAGGTACTACTGGTGTCGAGTAATTGTAGTAGTCAGTGTTCGGGTGTCTGTTACGGGTTAGATTTTACCACTGCCTCTGTAACCACTTCTGAATACATGATAGATGTCCCCCAAATATATAATTATTTTTTCAGTGGAAAATACAACGAAGGCACTACTTCACAAACGTTTGATAAAGTGCAGCTAACTGATTATCAACTGAATGATGAGATAACCCAATCGAGATCAGATGACGCGATACCGATTACTGGGGTGCCTCCGTTGCCATCTTCAGGGTATATTCCACATGCATTTGAACAGGCTGACAGTTCCCAATCCGATTAAGAGATAGATGTATTCCATTCAAACACTGCCACTACGACAGGAGTTGGAGAACAAGTGGCATATCATTCTGATTCGATTACTGCCCTGCATCGATTTAATACAGAAAACATGCCCAAGCAAACATTTTCAGACAATTCAGATAGTAGCACAGGACAATACCAGTGAATGTTGTAACAGTACGTCCTCAACATTAGTATCTGCGGCATCACCCTTAACATATGCAAAACATGCTCGTTCAGTATCGTTACAAGTGTCCGACGATCGTAGAGTGAGACCAGCGGTAGGAATAGCGTGGGTGCATAATTTGTTAGTTATCATCGATCAATGGAACAGCAAGGTCAAATTATTGAGAGTTTATGGCCTGTCTCTACCTTGTTGATGGAGAACCTTGGGGTGTTGCGACTCTTGAGTTGATTTCTGAAGCATGTGCAGCTTTATGTGCAGTCACGGTGTCGAAGCAAAGGGTAATTCTAAAAATAGTCGTAACAGCTAGTGTGTTCCAGATTTACCACAGAATGATACCACCTTCGGGGTACAGCTGTCTTTCCTATGATAAAGTTAATTTTGCGTTTATTTGTGGAGTTTCTCAACCCTTTGGTCAGTCCCAGGTAGATGTCATTTCGATGGAAGGTTATCTCCTTACGTGCTTCTCTTTTGATTGTCAAGGGAGACAATTGTTTTCGCATATATGTTCCGTTGATGTTTTGGATAATGGATTAATTATTTAATCTAGTTTGTGACTGGAAAAAAGTTATATTTTCTTCCTGCTACCAGATAGCACAGTGGCTGCCTCTTACACTGGTACTGATAGGTGTCCATTAATTGAGCCCACAGGCACCACATCCGATGGTGGCGGGTACCTGATGATATCGGATTCTAAGTCTGATAAAGTACATATAGTAGACAAAAATGGTCAATTCTATGGAATAATGAACTCAAACTGCCCAATGACTAATGTGAAGGAAATCAATACCAGGCCGTCTGACCCACCTATGTTGGCATTATCACATGGCAATTACTATGCAGAGATGTTTGACGAGTATGTGGATGAAAGATCAGATGTGCATTGAACATATCCTCAGATTCTTTTACATGTACACTCTTTCATTTCTTTCCTTCATAGTGGTGTATTGAAAAGTCCCGGTTACTAATTAATGAAGGGAAATACCACCAAAATTCTATGTTACACTCTTGTAGTCCATGTATCTTGCTAGCTTGTGTTTCTTTATGAAATGGTTATAATGGGTACTCAGCTTTTTATATTCCTTTTCATTGATTTATGATTTTTATAAATTTGTGTGTCTAGATATAAAATCTCATAGAGTAAGCATCCCCTGTTGACAGGTCGCACCCGCGTTCAGTCCACAGTCAAATTCAAATGAAATGGGTGAGGAAGAAACTGTGAAAATTAACATATTATTAACCAATATCAATTTTAACATCATCATCATCAGCAGCATCATCATCATCATCATCATCATCATCATCATCATCATCATCATCAGTTTCACCAGGATATTTTATTTTATAAAATATAGTTGGCATTTGATAAAATTTATGAAGCTTGATTTTGGTTTCATTTCAACATCAATGTTTGAAGGGAACAGATATATTCATTTTATAATATTTACATACCGACTGTAATTTCCTCATTGCAAGTATACAGCGCGATTGCTTTCAATTTTCAATGAATGACATTAGGTCTGCATGTGACCTGACATGTGACCTGACTCGTGGTTGTTAACAGCTTTATTTTAAATGATGGTGCAGGAGTCGATAACTAACATTTGAACATGCTAGTAAAAGTTTATTTTACAACATAAAGTTGCATTTGTCTTATTTCAATTGATTTGGAGTATTTACTGAAATACTTACGAAACAGAACACGATCACATGCATGCCTGACAAGAACCAAACATGATGGCCAGCATACAAGTCACGGCATTGCCTATCTGATTGATGTAAAATGTGAAGTAAAGTGGCTACTATCAATTGTTATAAACGAATATTAGCGGTTTCCATTATCTTATGTCACACTAAAACTTGCTGTGTTATATTCTTTTGACAAAATATCAGAACTTAAAAGAAATCCTGGAAATTCGTGGTAAAACAGCGTGTCACCAACCACATTGCAGCCGCCATTTGCAAGTAGAAGCTAATTCTCTTCTGACACATTTAGCCCTCCGGCGCTGAGCGGTCGACTATTCATAACCAATAACAGGACCATCAATTAAACAACTCGATTCATATTTGCTTTAATTGAAACACGTTTCTGCGTAACTGCAAAATGATAAGAATTTCAAACTTTTCATCGAAAGAATATAGCACATGGCGACGCTCTAAAATCACGACGTCACCCACCATCACTTGAAGAGAGTTTGAGTACCACTCGACCATTGGTTGATCATTGAGAACCTTAAAGAAATTACAAATGGAGAAATGATAATCCCAGTTATATTGTAAACGGGATTTCTCCTCTCATCATTTAAATTTTACTTCCTTCGTTACTCATGATTTTTCATACACAATTCTATTGAAATATGTTCCAGTATTATCATTAATAACAATTAAATTGATGGTTGCACGGGGAGTGTAAGGTCTCTTGTATGTGGATTTGTTACATGTATTATTATCTCTTATCTGTGATTAATAGTACATACTGACTGAGGACATATTATTGTCACATGTATGAAGTGCACTCTACGGAGCCATGGTGGTGACATGGTAGTTAAAAAAATTATTTCGTGCGAACATAATAATTATAGATCGTTAAGCAGTAACTGCGGTCCTGTGCCTATGCTAGTCTTCCGGTTGTCAAAATGATACAGATACCCGCAAAAATCATAGTAACTGATTGTTTCTGTACGTCTTTTTCCGGGAATCTGTATCATTTTGCCAACCGGAAGACTGGCATAGTCACTGGACCGAACTTACTGCTAAAGAGTCTTTTGAAAGAAAAAAAACATTCCGCACATTCTAAACATATCTTATATAAAACAATGTTTGTCAAAATATATATATCACAAAGTAATTTCCTATTTATTTTCAATATATAAAAAATCTCAGATACCAAAGTATACATTAATAGAATGTCCAGGACATAGATACAAATCCGGTAAAAATGGACAAACACGGACCTCTGGAAACCAAGAAAAACCAGAAAAAATGACATTAAGAGCAAATATACAATAAAACTTTTAGATATTCTGAGTGTGAATTATAAGTTTGATCAAAATTGATTTAGAAATGACTCTTCTTGAATGTTTTGAAAAATTTTTGATTCATATAATAAAAATAAAAAGGGCGTCGATATTGGCACATTACCGTATATTTGTATAGGGTCCTGTCTGTCAGACTTGTGTCTGAGACGGGGAGAGATTAGTGCATCATCCGTTACGCGCCCTTTTTGAGCTTACAGTACCAATGCTCGTCAGCTTTATCTTGTTTCTGTATCATTAAACACTGTGATTTGCAGTTTTTTATTCGTTTACAAAAAGAATAATGTTTGAAAGGTAAAATATTGATTGAATGCTTCACTTTTCAGAATGTGATTACGATTATGTATGAACTACAAAGTGATAGTCTCATAACAGGTCCACATTGTTTTGTTTACAAAAGTTTGTTGATAGATTAATTGCCTAGTCACAAAAATGTTATATTTACATTGTCACTTCAACTGTTAAAACATTTGCTCATTCTGTTACTACCTTTCTTAAACCCTATATTTTCAGTAGTTAAGATATTGACCTTTTTCGATTTTCAATACAGCATTATATATTTATGTATCCATTCTGTTTAGACCGTTACAGATAGACTGGACCTGTGAGTTTATATATATATATATTAAATCATCCTTTTCTAGATGAATCGTGACGATTGCTTGGATTATGTCGACAGAGTTTCCCCTCTTATCGTTGACTTCGGTTTTGATCTGAAAAAACATCAAAATGTCCGAAAAACTTATACATTTTTAGTTGCGACTCTGAAAACATTTCAACAGTAATATTAATCAATATCTTCAAAATTACACTTACCAAACGAAATCGCAATCACACAACGAACAACAAAATTACATTAGATCTATGGAAATGTTACAAACAGATCATCAAAGTTACAGTTATATATATATATATATATATATATATATATATATATATATATATATATATATATA